>VXAX01005064.1:675520-839669 GCA_013399835.1 Leptocoma aspasia | reverse complement strand
TTTTTTTTTTTTTTTTTTTAGTAACTCTAGCAATGTTCTGAGCACAGGTTCTGGTACTGGTTTGTTGCTACGTATTTGGATGAAGGGGGCAAACCTCCCAGGTTATTCTGAATGCATATAGGTCCCAGACTTTGACAAGGTAGGTTTCTGCTTCCTCCAAGTTAGAGGCATCTGTATTGTGACTGATGTACTGAGATACAAAACAATTATTTCAGTTTCACCTTATGACTGCTGTCTGTTTTTTAGAGAGCTTAGCAACTCTTGTTACTGGATAAGCCTTTGTAGACCTCCACGTGAAGCCTGCCATTCACATTTCCCTGCTTACAGCCAGGCAATCCTTGAAGGCAGTGATCCTAGAGACCCTGTGTCTGAACTGGCATCCTGACATGCAGCCTTGCAGAAGGAATTTGCTGGTTTGTCAGACCTGAGCCACTGTTCTGCAGCCCTGCAATGGCCCAGCAGCAAAAGGGACTCCCATGTGCCACAGAGCTGCTGAGGGCCCTGTTGCACTTCCCTCTTGGGGTGAGCCCCACTGCAAGGTAAGGACTGCATTCTTTTACCAGTTCCTCCTTTACTGCACGTGGTAGCTGCCTCTGCTGTAACAGCTCTGCTTTCAAGTTCTGCCGAATGTTCTGGGCTCCAAATGATCACACAGCCAATGACTAGCTCCTTGTTGCTCTAATTTGCCCTCCTAACAAAGTATTTTCCACACCTGCAGTGCTCGGGTTTAATGTCAGGACTAAAATTACCTCTCTGATGAGCAGCAGCGATTTTGTGTGTCCTTATTGGTCAAGTTCCTAACACAAAAGCAAACACTAATGTAGACTCTGTCTACAAATTAAGTAAATATTAAGGAGATTTTTTTCTTATTGTTTACCTGCCTAGAACAGGGTCATTTGAATGCCCTAAAAGCAACTGTCCCCAGGAAAGCTACTCAGCTTCAAGAATTGTTTGGTTTTTTTTAATCAGAACATACCAGATAGCAAAACCACTGTTTTCATCCCCATTCCTTTTGTCCAGAATTTTGTATGACATGGCAAACCAAATTCAGTTGGAGTATTGGTTCTATAAATAAAGAATTTAAGGAAAGGGAAGATACATGAGTCTAGTTCACAGAGCTAGAAGAATATCTATAGCAAAACCGGGCTTATCCATGAATAGGGTGTGACAGCTTATTAAGCCTGGCTTATTAGGCACTTGCAGGTACCTGAGCAGGTATGACTGTGGGAAAGCAGACTTCCTGGGTACGTGCAGAGTCTCTCTGGGAGCACAGCTTATTGAAGAACAAGGTCACAAGAGCTGGAGTTTATCATTAGACTTGGGAGCTGCAAAAAAACCAAAAATCCAAATCAACCAACCAACCAGCCAAAAAAAAAAATAGTACTTAGTAGGGGACATATCAGAGCTGGAAAACATCTGCTCTCACACTTGTGTTTGAAGGATCTTGTTTAATTTGTTTAGCCTGAACTTCAGGCTCGCTATTTCCTCTAAGATGACGATGAGTGTTGCTGTAGGCTGTGCAAGCTACAAAACATCCTTGCAGAAAGCAAAGGGGGTGTAAAACAGGAACTGGGACCCATTTCTGAAACTTGAGCAAGAGATGTTTTCTGCAGAGATTTTGACAATCCTTCTGCAGAGAGCATAAGAGTAAATCTTCCAAGAAAAGCACCTCTTGGTCAATGTGTTTTGTAATTGCATCTTGTGTTTTTATCTGCAGCTGTCTGTGAGTGCTATTTTCTGATAAACACTCTGTGTTAAAGTCTAACTTTGCTTTGTAAATATTAAAAAAAATCCTGCAGAACTTCTGTATCATGATAGTTTAAATTCAACAACTTTGGAGTTGATAAGAAAACAATGAATTCCTGTGTGTCCTGTAGTGGACAATTAATCTGAGGTACAGGAGGGGGCATGCTACTGCTATGCCAATTATATTTTTTGCACCAGCCTTTCAACTTCCTCAGTCTCATTAGACTAACATGCATTCTAGTGTGGAGGTCATGTGTTCAGTCAAGTTGCCCTAAAATTTTCCTGCACAACATGTTTCTAGTCAGTAGGCGACATTTAATCAAAATAGCAGCTTCCGAGAGGAACATTCTTTTTAATACTTTTTTCCTTCCGGGGAAAAAATATTCTATTTATTCACTTCTGTTTGGGTCTGACAATTTCAAACAAAAATGTTTTCACTTTTGTTACATACCCATTTTTAAATGAGGCTTCTTTTTTCTTGTGTTTTTAAAAGCCGATGTTATTTTACTGACTCTGGAATAATTTTGAGATTTATTTATGCACAGAATTTTTAAAAAGTGTAGCGTAAAATTATTCAGTGGACTTCTATAGTTGTATCATCCAGTGAGTCCCCCTGACTAATTTTGACAGAGGCAAAAAAAATGACCAAAGGGTGAAGCTATCAAGCATCTGATTTACATGTGCTGCATAATGGTTTGTAGGAAACTACATCAGGATTGCCCAGGTTTTGAAAGACTGAAAACCACTGTTGCAGCCCAAAATACAAGATGCAGGCCATTGGATACACTTCTGTTGGTTTCTGTTTAAACAAAAAACATTGGGAAAAATTCATTTTTATTTACAGATTTGTGTTGATGGAGGGAATTTGTTTCCAATGAAACATTTTGAAATAGCAAAATTCAAGTGACAAATTATCCTTACTACTTAACATTGCTAATGCTGATGAAAGGTGGTGGCTGGGTGCCAGGAGGCACAGAGGACCAGCTGCAGAACTCCTGACCTTGCTCAGGTGGAAACATGGGTGAAGGAAGTGGATCACCTTCCTGAGACAAGTTAGGAGCTCGACCACAGGAGCGAGGCTGCAAACTGCCCTGTCCTTTTAAACCCACAGTCATGGTGCCAGAGTCGTGTGGGATGTCTGGGGCTCCTCGCACAGGCTGAGTGCTCAGGTGCAAGGGGTGCTGGCAGGCAGCAGCCAGGAAATACTCTCCTTGTGGATACACTGTATGTCTCCACCAGCTACCTCTCGTGGTTTCCTCAGCATGAGCTCCACTTCATTTAGAGGTGAAGTGTAGTTACCTGAGCAGGTGCACAAGCACATGAGTTACCTGGCAATCTGCTTTGGCACAGGTCACCTTCTCCCCCTCGGGGTGGTGGTGCCCTGACTCAGCTGCACCAACAGAAGCTGTCTTTTCCTTCCACCTCCCCAGGGCTTTGACCTCCAGAGAAGACCCAGCCAAAGAGGTGGGGTGGCCTCTGTACACCGGCTGCCCTGCACCTCCCTGTGCATGTGCCTGAGGGAGAGGAGCTGAGCTGCCCAGGCCCACAGTCCTGCAGCCTCTTTGTGCCTGCTGCTCTGGCTTCTTTGGGAGGATGTGCTGAAGGAGCTGAATGCCTTCTTCATTGCATATTTCAAGGTTCGCTGAGAAAAATGATGAGTGAAAATGATGGTTAAGCAGATGGTTTAAATTTCTGTGTCGCCTTTCTCTGCGGTTTCTCTGTCAGCTTCTGTTCTGCCACTGAAAAGGAGGGAGGAAAATGAAACACAGCCGCTTCCCTAAAGAAATGAATAATCATTCTAAGAACATTTTTTAATCAACTTTCTTTTTATCAAGAATAGATGGTGGATTTTAGCAAGAAAGGCAAAGAGTGGGAAAAAACCTGCAGCTAATTCAACTTTTGAACACTGAAATATTGAAAGGAACACATGTTTAAGTTGCTTTTTTTCTCTAGATAGAAGGTTGCAGATGCGCAGCACAAAAATTTATTGTCTCAGCAAATTCAGCTGAATTTTATTTTTTATGTCTACAAGGGGACAAACCTGCTGAAGGGAGAAATACAAACCCTGTCCCATTTCAGTTTGCAGTTGGGCTGAACTATGAGCCCTCAGGCAAAGGCAACTGCACAGCAGTAGCCAGAGGATGTGTCTGCTCTTGCTGTAGCCAGCCAGCCATTTGGTGAATGTAATTCAACTGAAGCATACTGCACGTGGTGTTTTTGGGGAACCTGCGTTTGGTGACCTCCAGCCTCAGGCTGAAGAAGTACTGTGATTCTTGGCGTTCTGCACCACTAAGATAAATCGGTGTGGCTGGTGTCATAGATGTAAAAGGCATGAATCAATTTTTTTCCACTTGTGTATGGAGACTGGAGTGGCAAAGGAGAGAAGTTTGACAAGAAGCAACAAGAGAGACAGTATTCAATGGTGTGAGACAGGTGGGCCTTGTAGTTACAGTTATCTCTGGATCCTTGCCTCAGAAAGCCACCTGTATGTCTGGCTCAGGCAGGACACCATCTCCACTGGGCCATGGATCACCCACATCACAGTGCTGCCCTACCAGATGGCAATTTCCAGTTGGTGTTGGTAGAGCTGGCTCCTGGGACCAGGACATTTAATGCCCTCTCTAGATGTCTCAAGCAAAATGAAGGTTCCTTTCAACTAGGTGCCCTGACATAGATGCAAATGAACGTGGGAGACATGTCTTTTTTGTTTGTTTGTTTCCCTGAGACTATAGGGAAGAGGACAAAGAAGGGTTTTTCTTCCTGTTTTTGTAGGTGGAGGAACATTACAAAAGGGTTTTTAGTATAAACAACCCAGGCTGACAAAGAGTGTTGTGGCACTGTTTCTTACTATGTTAACAGTATGTTTGTCTTTACCCATTGAGTTACTTTTACTACAGATAATTTGGTTACATCTTCTTTGCTCCAGTGAAGCAGAGATTAAGCGAGTGGGTGTGTTGAAACTGGACTTTCAGACCCATCAACACTTAGAGAAGTATGAAAAAGAGAAATGGTGCTTCCTCTGCTGTGACTCTCTTAATGATTGTGTGCCTGCTTGAGTCCTGACATCATCTAGTGAGGAGGTACCACTGGGTTGGGAAGATCCCTGGGAGCTAAACCTCTCTGATCAAACAGCACGGCAGGGCTGCTGCAAATGACCTTCTGTGCTCTTAAAGTGGCAGTAAAAGGATGGAAATGGAACACACTTAGGCTTGTTTCTGAGTTGGGAAGTCTAAGACAGTAATGTTCTCTCTGGATTGGTATTAATAGTCTCTTCTGGATCTCTGTGCTTCTGCCATTCATCTCAGCAGTGTGGGTTTGGCTGGATTGCAGCTGGAAGTGGATCAGCTGGTATGTGAATGGCCCATGGCAGGAGAGCAGTGGATGTATTGGCACAGAGTTTCACTGCCTGTTTGAGCCTGCTCAGCCTGTTCTGGGAGCTGCCAGAGACCCACAGCCACCCCAGTGCAGCACAGAGCTGTGAGTGGCTCTGGGGCTCACTGAAGTGGCCAAATGCAACATTCACTGGAGCTGCCCTGAGTGTGCATAGCTTGGAAAACAGTCTGTAAATTATACTTAGTTTAGCTAATGCTTTCCAAAACCTGGTCAGTTTAGAGGCTACTGTATGTATAGACTGGTGCAGAGTCTTCCTTGGGATCTAAGGTATATTTCTGTTTGCAGCAAAGCTACAGTTCTGCTTAAATCCTGGTATAATGTGTAAAAGGATGAAGTGAACCCATGATTTTGCTGATGGCTGCATTCCAATACAGGACATTCCCCATAAGGAATGAGAACTGTCCTTTGGGCTTGCTCTGTGCCAGGAATATCAATGCATCACGAGAGGTCTCTGTGGAGTACCAGGCAATTGCTGTCCTGGCTTATGACTTACTAGGAGTCCTCAGCAGAAGCTTATGTAGCAAAGTTGCAGCTTAGTTGGAAGAGAAAGTTGGTTAGTTTTCTTTCTGAATGCTTTTTCAAGCATTTGAATAAAGCAGATGTTAACAGAAAACAGGTGGCTTTAACCAGCTAGGGTAGAGTCCCCTCTGGTTTCAGTCACTGTAAGGTCATGATCCCATTGGTTCTCAAGGTCACCATAAAATTGCTGGGGACAAACAGTTGGAAACACTTCAATTTCCTATGTAAAAATGTTTAAACTCCACCTCCCCTTAAAAAACATTATAAAGCCTTTCAGATGTGTTATTAGGGAGAACAAAAAGGCAACTAGACAACCGAGAAGTAATCTTCCACCAAGCCCCTATCTAAACAAGGTTCATTTATGTTGTCAGTGAGCTTATAGTGCTTGTTTGCCTCTTGATCTGAGCAGCTGCCTTGACCATTTCAGTAAAGAGCTCAGGGACACAGAGTTCCTCTTGCCATTCAGGTGTATTTATTTTAAGGGTGTGATATTTGAGGAAGGACTACAATAGTTGCCTGACTTTGGCCATAGATGGTTGCACAGAGAGCATGAGCTTTGTGGTGCTGTATTCCTGTAGTAGTTTTGTAAACCTTAAATTCAAAACCAAAATGAAACAAATCCCACTCCCATTTCCCCTTGTGAATATGGTGCAGAGGGGGAAATACCTGGTTACTCTTGATGCAGGGAGAAGAATGCTGTGCCTTCCAGGTTTGTGTGTTAGCTGAGCTGTTCTAAATTGCTTTGGGAGCTTGATGACTCCTGAGCTGTGGTTCATTTGCTTTTCACTTCTGCTTTCCTCAGGAAGTAAGTGCAGCAGCTAATCAGGTGATTCACAGTGGAAAGTTTAAAGAGCAGAGTGGGAGCTGCTGCATACACCAACATGCCTAGTAGGACAGAAGCAGCAGCACTCATTTCTCTGGATATGGTTATTGACTGCAATCGGAGCTGCCAAATCTAGGAGCCCAGGTATGTCAAGAGATTGTCTGTGAAAGCAGACTGAACAGACTGTTAAATGTTGAAGGAACCCGCAATATTGGTTGCAACTGGTATGTTATGATAGGATTACTTTCAATTAGTGAAGGTTTCAGTCAAAGTTCACCCTAAATTGCAGTGAAAAGACAGCTTTCCTTAGGAAGGAGTGGAATTCCTCTTTTTAGCATTTACAATTATTAGCTGTCATAACTGTGCTTATTAAACAGTCATCTGCCAATGAGAGGAAGGGAGTATAAAGGAGTATCACACTGGATTTTTGGGATGATCTGAGCTGTGTTATTTCTGATAGTCCACAGGATCCTAGTCAAGAAAAGTATATTAGAGAAAGAATATTTAAAGCTGGTAGTCCTAGAACTAGGGGTCTGATATTTTGTTTAGTATATCTCTTGTTATCTGAACAGCTGGAGTAAATAAGGAAGCCAATTGTAGTTTTTATTTTGTGTTTTGGAGATTAAAGATTGCCATGTACACTCAACTAACGTTTTTTTAAAGATACTTACTGTAAAAAGTGAACCAATTTTGGCCTGAATTTTGTTATGAGATTTGATTCTCTTTTCGTCTTGGTGTAAATTGGGATTTTTTTACCTGAATGGGATCCTTCTATGAACAACTGAAGGGGGTAATCACATATAATTAAAATGTCATTAAAAATCATGTTTGTTCAACTAGTAAGCTGTTAGTAACAGTATTCTGCTGGTCCTTCTGCCAGTTTTGGTCAGGCCTTTCTTCCCTTCTGTCTTTTCAGTCTGGAAAGATGTAGCCACATTGATGTGTGATTTCACACAAGCTTTGTTTAGAAAAAAAGGGAAAATACATAATTAAATTCCATTTTCTCTCTGTAACCTGCCACTACATTCTGAATGATACTATCAGATTGATTTGATTAATCTTCACTTTTATATCTGTTAAAATACTTATTATTTAGAGTTTACTTTTTGTATCATTGTGATACTTATCAAAAAGTATCTTATCAAACTTAATCAAGAACCAAACAAAAAACTTATCAAAACTGAAATAAGCTATTAACTTATGCTGAGGATCAGAACAAGTGGTGGAGTGTACAAGAGACAACATATAAGACCTTTTTAAAATATCTAAGTTATCCTTAATACCAAAGATATTTGAAAGATGAACTATGTGATTTTTTGGTTGGTCTAGAAGAGTAATTTTCCTCCAAGATTAATAGAAAATGGAAAGGATTTAAAAGTCCTAATCAAATTGTAGATGCAAGAAAAGGCTTCTAGTAGAAATAATAACAGAAATTTAAAACATATAGTGTAAGTAGAGTCAACAGACTAATACTGGAGGATTTATATTTAGTCTGATATGGCTTTTGTAGTCTAGACAGTTGGAATAAATACCAAGGAATATAATAATCTTCCTTTTGCTTTCCTGTAGTTTTGGAGATTAAAGTGTTTCACGTACACTTTAAACAGCTTAAGCCTGTTAAAATTTGATCTTCACTAATGAAGTTGTTTGTGAGTAACTGGTTGTAAAAGTTTCTGTGGGGCTGGGATGAACTCTTTCATTACATGGATTCATAGAGTGAACTCTTGGAGAGGATATCTCTGCTTGCTTTAACTGTGCCACCAACAAGAAAGACCTTCTCAGTCAAGTATAAATAGAAAGAGAAAATTGGTAAACACATTTCCAGGGCCATGCAGTGCAGCTCAGTGAGCTGACTCATCAGTCACTGACCTTCTTTTGAGGCCAGTGGAAGCACTTCATATCACCTCTCCGTGGCTAAGTTTCACCATTTGTAGACCTTTACAAAGTGCCTCTGTGAAGCGCTTTGGAGTTCTCTGTGCAGAAGACCACAGTGAATGTAGGCACTGGAGTGAGTTACTTGTTAGCACTGATTTAGGCTTAGCAGAGTAGCTTCCAAGGTGAGAGATCTCCTTGAGGAAGAGAATGGCTTTGCTATTTGGGGTGCAAGTTGAGCCTCACTGAAAACATAACTGAACTATGCTCACTGAAGCCACTAGAACAGCACCCAGGCATTCTCAACCAACACACTTACAGCTTCAGGATGACTCAAGTGGGTCAAAATCCCACACCAGAGTTAAGTATAACATATGACAAATGTAACTCCCACACAGTCATGAGGAACAGAGTCTTCCTGTTGACTTTGTGCAGTCACCACACTTTTTCTTCTCATAGGGCTTGTTGTCTTAATACAGATAATTAAGGAAAACAACAGCAGCAAAACACAAAATGTTGTGGAGATAGGAAGTTCTAGACTGACTGTTCCTTGGGGACTGATCAAAATTACATAGGCTTCCGTCTCCTAGCAAAGGGCAGAGTATGGACTGTGGTAAAATAAGTTAGCTTGTGGTGTAGTGTGAAGGACCAGCATTTGCATCTAAGCACAGGTGTCTGCTGGGACCATCATCTTGGTGCAGGTGGTATGGTGCACAGTGACAAGATAAATGCCCTGCCCTTCATCTCTGTGGTACAGAGCTACTGCAGGAGTGTGGAAGTGAAACTGGTTCATCTGGCATGGAAGGGGCAGAATGCAAGCAGTAAGCTAGCTGTGTAACTGATGGATGACAAGGGAAGAGAATCCCAAATGCAGTTTTAGTGTTGGCTCGTAATTCTAAGCCAGGCTCATATTACTGTCTTTTAAAATTTATTTTAATGTATGTATGTATTGGTAGTGCAGATCTGACTCAGATTTTAGTTATATTTGCTTTTTTGTCATTTTTATTGAAATGGTGGAATGGCCATCAAAGAGACACTGTAGAAAAAGATCCTATTTCTGTGAAATGAAGGTAGATTGGTGTTTTTCTTTGGGAGGTAATGATTTGTTAAATACTCTTTCGAGCTCTTAAAAAAACAATATATTTGGTAAGTAAAGTGAGCTACATTTGTGTTGGTGACAACTCCCATCTGCTCACCCACACTGTCATAATTTGTCCTGTTGTAGTCTTAAGAGTAGTCAGACAATGACCGAGACTCCAATAAGCATATGGATGACTTTGATGGAAACTGGAGAAGCCTGATCCCCGTTGGTGTAAGTGTTGTCATGATGTAGGCTCGGCATAGCAGGGTGAGCTCACAGAGGCTGTGGCAAAGAAGTAGGGCTGAGTGACCCCCCAGAACACTGTGGATGAAAACATGGCTGTAAAGTAGATGAGAGGACTTGAGGTTGAGATAAGGGTGCCAGAAGGGTTCCTCAATGTGTAGTGCAAGATGGACCCATTTAAATTTTGGTGGAAATGAGAGTGCCAGAAGCACCATGCTCCTTCATTGCAGCATATCCACTTCAGCTTACAGGATCAGCAAAACAAGCAGCGTTGTTGTGAAAATAGCTATTGTACAGAGCTGTACATCTGCCACAAAGAAGAGCTGAATGTTGCTGCCTCTTTGGGCCAGAACAGCTCTGTGAAGAATCTTTGGATTTTCCGCACAGCTACTATTCCAGATGGGCTTCAGCCCCACTCTAGGTGGGGAATGTATCGGTGATGTGCAGCTAGATTTAGCATCCATACTCGATGAAATGTGTAACCTGGCTCTTCTGTTGCAGATCTGCTGATGGTAATAGTTATAACTTGTTTTGCAGTTGGGGTGGCTGAGGTATAAGGGAGAGTGACTGACTCAGTGGCAAAGCTGGGGCTGGAATCCAGATTTGCTGTGTGGCTTACAGGTTTGTTCTGCCAAAGCCCAGATGAGTTGTGCAGCGCATATATACGCCTCATGGAAGAGAGCTTATTCATGCAATTGCAGGGTAGTAATGTTCTTGTCCAGGAGCAAGGTGCTTTGCAATTAAAATTGGAGAAGAGTCAATGAATTTGAATTTCCATATTTCTAAACTCTAACTCCAACAGTCAAAACTGTCAGTGTCTAATTTCTTGGGAGAGCTGACTGGTAAGAGGTGTAAATAACACCTGGTTATTTGTCTGGTCTCATCTCAGCATGGACAAAGCAGCTGAACTCATGTGGCAGCTGGAGGATTCACCTGACAATGCAGGGCAGAAAGAGCAGAGCCCTGATGATGGAGACACAGCAGAAGTGCTGGAGCAGCCTGCACACAGCAAGGATGAGCTACCCCAGAGCCACACCCTCCTGTGGGAGACTCTAGGCAAACGGTTTGTAGAATATGAACAAATGGCTCCATTTCTCATCCCAGAGGATCAACAGAGAAGGCTGCTGGAATTTCTTCCCCTCTTTTTAAAGGTTTGTTGTCTTTTAGAGCTTTGGTTTTTTAATACCATATAGTGAGCATGAAATGAACAAATTGTGGTGAGATGAGATTATATACAACATCTTTAGATTTACTGATCCTTAACTAGGTATGAAAAGCAAGAATGCCTTTAATGTGCTGATAAATTTTTGGAATGAAATTTTTGAAGAACTGAGAAAGCTGTCACTGAACAAAGGTGATAAAAGTTATAAAATCTACAAGTCTTAGGAATTAAAAATTGGACAGCATAGCAGTAAATTCTCACACGTCATGATAAATAAGCAAATAAATTTTGGTGCCAGTACTTTAGGGTCAAAGGACAGTTCTCAGGAGGCAAGATGAGTATTGCTGAGAGACTGGCAATGTTGTACATATACATATCCATCATGAGTTTCCTTTCTGTAGGCCTGAACTTCACAAGCCTTAGGGTTGTAGAAACTGATTTCCTGAATTTCAGTAATGCTTGCAAAAAGGGGCTTTTAAATTCTCAAAGGAAACTTTGCTACCAAATATATTCATAAGGGAGAAGTGAATTTTTCATTAGCTTAGCACTTGATTTTGTGCCCTAGGAGTGAGATTCTTCCTCTCCACTTTTCTTAGATATGCTAGTGGAGCTTTGCACTGCTTTGTAGGCATTTAGGTTTTACATTTTGGCTTTGCATCATTCATTTATGAGTACATTGTGGAGGATCTTGCCCTTCAGCTTTTAGTCATCATGTCCTGCCCCACATGACTTTTACTCCCTTCACATACCAGCCTTCTGCTGGCTTGGGGAAATGCATCTCAGTTTGAGTTGTACATGTAGTGAAGTTCTTACAGAAACTATCTCATTTCCCCCTTTTTAACAATGGACTCTCTATGAGTCCTCTCCTTCCTTGGAAGATTTTTCTCTTGCTTTTACTTTCCTGTTTTGATCATGCAGATACCAGTGCATCCCTGCCTTTTGTTTTAGAGTGCTTTAGCTCTTAGTCAGTTGTCTGGAGAGAGGGGTCACCAAGCAGGAGACACCTGGGGTGCGGGGGCTCGTTACTCACTGATACTCCCTGACGTAGAAGGAAAAGGTGTGGGAGGGAAATGTCAGCCATCTGCTTGTGATTCAGGCCTGGGCTGGGAGTCATTTTAATGTGCCTTCTGTGTCTTCCCTCTTGGCCTCAGAAAGTATCAGAACGTTCTCCTACATGGCTGGCTTTTGAGCCAGGATCTCTCCATGAACCATGGAATAGGAAGGGCAGATGGTAACAGCAGACACAGGGAACTTGTGGCAGAATCTTAAATATGTAGAAACAGGTTTAAGAGGAAGAAAGAAAATCAGATTACTTTGATACCATATTATTTGAGTTTCCCCTAAAGGCAGATGTCCTACAATGGAGTCAGGTTCATATGCTTCCAGATATAGATCTTCTATAGGTTCAGACATGAATATGAAATTAGTTAAGTCTGTTTCTAAAGGACAGTATATTCTAAAGATTGGTGTCCAACCCTTAGAAAGAGCACTGACAAAATCAAATCAGAACATTAGTGGCCTGCTTTGTAGGGAGATGGACTAGCAGCATTGCTATAAACATTTGATTACTGCTCTCTGCTGTGTCTGAGCTTCTAAAACTTATCCTGCTTATTCTGTTAGCAGAAGAGTGAGTATAGCAAGGTCTTTCTAAAGTGTTAAGAGGATATTTGTCTTTGAGGAAGAGGGGCAGAAATCTCTCACTGCTTTCTTCTGAAAAAGGGCGTAGCTTAATGACAAACATTTTGTATTTTTAAGTGACTGTAGGTTTCTTGCCATTGTGTTTTCCCAGCTTGCTTCTGTTCTTTACAGATCTTCCCTCCCTTCTGCATCAGAGCTGGAGGAACTGGTAGATCTTTTTTCTGCAATGCAACAGGGCTAGCATCATTTTTGATACAAATAATTAGTGACACAGGGCATGACCAACATTTTCATTGTTTGTATTGCACTCAGTACAGAAAATACTGTAAAAGCTCTGTAGTAAGTGCATTACATGATTCAAAAGGTAGTTCCAGTTTGGCTTCTGTATCTATATTGTCATACTCCTGCCTGTCTGGGAAATACTGCTTAATGGATTATACTGACTAGGGAGGGAATTTTACAGAGGAATGTTAGCCTTATGCTCCTTTATTTATAATTACTAGTTTTTGTCAATCTACCAAAGACATGATGCATCAGAGACTTAACAGTTACACTTGGATTTCAGGCCTGGGAACAGTCTGCTGGAGTAATTGTATTCCCCAACATTCAGCTGTTAGCCAGTGAGGTTTCCAAGCTCCTGACTAAAGAAATTAAGAAGAACCTCAATGGGAAACCTGCAGGTAATGATCCCATACCATATCCATTGTATCCAGTTATTCTGGAAATGTGTGTCTTTCAGTTGTACTCTGTGCTGGAAATAAAGGGCGAACAGGAAAATGCTGGGTAGCAAGCCAGATATTTCAGTGGGTTTGAGCTAGCACTGATTTGGGATGATTGCACTGAAGATTTGGCCTTGTATGCCATGCTGATCTTTAGTTTGGAACTTCTGTAGCTGGAATTGTGTAATGTATAATGCATGTATGAGTGAAAGAGTGGGTTATACACTATTCTGAGGAGATTTCTTAAATGAGAAAAACATTGCTAGCCACATAAGGCTTTCCCGGTGGCTGTTGTACATTCTTTGTGCTGTCAGGTGCCAGGCTTCACAAGCTGAACTGGTATTCTTGGTGAAATTTGTGAGTTTGAAACATGTAGTTTACATGAACTGAGCCTGATGCTGAATCAAAATAGTTTTTTTACTTTACTGTTTACTTTAGTGGACTCCTACTACTGTAATTTTGTTAAATCTGTCAGATTCTGTTAAGAAAGCATAAATGCAGCGTTTTCATATTTTAGTAAGGAATTAAAGTTTAATGTTTGTGTGGTAACAGAAGAAGCTCGTCTGGCTTTGGAGCAATTGCTGCAACAGAAGGGGGAAGCAGGAGATGGCCATTTGCTCCTGAAATCGGTGTATCTGCTCTCACAGACTGACTTGGTAAGAGAAAGTACCACAAAGCATGTATTGCTTTTTATTTCAGAGAAACTGTGTAGGTACCCCAACAGTGGAACACTCAAGTCTCAGTATTTGCATTATCCCTAATATTTTGAGCTTGAGCATGCCCAAAGTATACAGTTAAAGGATACACCACCAGGTTTGTAGGGCAGGCTTTTCTAAAAGAGAGAAGTAAGAATTTTGTGCTTTTTAGTTTTGATTATCAGACAGCTGGTTTTTCTAGTGTTTCTCTGCTTTTTCCCCCCATTGTGTATCCTTTTGTGTATTCTTTATCAGTCTAGCTTACATATCAAAAAGATGAATAGTAACAACGTGTCTGGTAATACAGTGGTTGACTTTTCAATCCTGATAGCCTCTCACTTTGAAGTGTTTCACAAACTCTACTTGTACAGCCATCCCAAATGCAGGCTGGCATCAGGAGTACAGCCTGCTGGTGGGCATCTGTGGTGTGTTTATCCATGACATTTAGTTAAACACTTTGTCTTAGTCTTTCTTGTTCAAAGACATACAGAAATAAAATCTTACTGTCAGATTATAGTGGATATGTTCTGTGTCATAAGGAGCTCTATATAATTATATACATAGCTAGTCACAACATGAAGTTTCTGATGAGATTTGTGTTTTTCACAGATTTAAGATATTGCCTTTTTTTGTAGCGCACATACTCACAAACCTTCGTATCACAAGTCTCATTCTTCTGTTAGTTTGGTGCTGATTTTTGTTGTGACTACTGTGTGCCAAGCACACACACTGGCACTTCTCTGGAAGTTCTATGCAGCCATAGTGAAGATGGGAAGAAACTAAGTATTGAGAAACACTGTGAAGAAACTTTCACTTGCATTTATAAAACCTGTAATTAGAAGAGTGTGCAGTTATTCAATATGTTAAAAAAAGCAGAGGCATTATAGGTAAACTGCTGCTATGCTGAGTCAAGGAGGGAGTGGAGAATTCATGCTTTCAGCATACCAGGCCTCTCTAGCTGCAGTGTCCTGGAAAGTGATGGTAAAGGGGACACTGTCTGTCCCTGGCCTTACTGCTGGCTCAGCTGCTAGTTAGTTTGCAGGCTGTGTGCTTCACTGACTGCAGGTCTCCATATGCAGGACAGAGTAATTCTGCCAAAGATGTAGTTCAGCTGGAGCAAGAAGTCCTGGGAACAGCTACAGCAACACATAGGGTACTAAATTCTGCCAAGTGGATTTTACAGCTGTGCTATGTGACTGCCAGTCTTATGTGCCCTTGAGCATTCATGAGGATAAAATGCTCAAGTAGGTCTTTCATCTGCCATGACTATTCTCAGTGTGTAGGAACACAAGGAAATTGTGGTCAGCTTCTGGAGGGACTGATCTTATTTTTCCTACTTAGAGGACTATGTGGAACATTATTGGATCTGGACTTCCAGCTGCTCTGATGCAGTGCCTGTACCTTTTCTTTACTGTCCCTCTGAAGAAAACCAGTGATGACAGAGACACAAGTGAGGATGATGCCCAAACTCAGGAAATGCTTGTAAAGGTGAGACGTGCATTTGGGAGTTCATTTGCCCTGAGTACTCAGATGTTCACTTAGGCTCTTAGCTGTTCATTTCATTCAAACTGCCAAAAAATCAGTAAGCTTGGACTGCAAAATGTTGAATAAGCATCAGGAGCCATATAAAACATATAAACTATCTCTTATTTTTTTTACTAAACAAAACAACATGAGTTTAAGTGGGAAAAATCCATTAAGAATATCCTAGTGATAGATTTACTTGTTCATTTCACTGCATCCTTTCTCCTGGCATTAGTATCAAATTTATAATCTCCTTCTCCAATGGATTTTCTTCATCTCCGGGGTATTTCTAGAGGTGTTTATTGTAGCTGATATTTGTTTGCTTTTCAGATAATGCTTAACATGTACAAAGAAGAACAAGGCATAGAGGAACTTCTGGCAGCTGATAAGCTTCAGTCATTAATTATAGCAACTTCTTCTCTGTGGGACCAGTGCAGCCACACGTGGAAAGTACCTACAGGCTGTGTGCTAAGAACAATTTCAAAGGCTCAGACCAAAACCAGCATTGTGTACCTACAAGGTTTGGTTTAGTAAATTGGCTTCTTCTTTCCTCATAGCTCCCCTGAGAATGAGTTACTAAAAAGCGTCTCCCCAGGATAGATTACATCATCTGTAATCTCCTTTACAGCATCCAGTAGTCAGCTGCAAAGCATGGGCTCTTGACTTAGTAGAAAGGAGCTTTATTTAGCACTGATAGCCATTTGGAAACTGAAGGGTTTTTAACATAAAAAACCTCCAAATTACAGGTGAGAACCAATTCCACTTCGTCACACTGATAGATGAAGAGGAAGATGTATTATGTTTTTTCTTAAGTTGTGTGACTGTCTGTGGGCCTGAGACTCATGAACACTAAATACAAGGCTGGGGGCACTGTCGGAATAATGGTATCTTTGGGACAACATCATGGTTGGTTAAGTCCTCATTTCTTTCTAGGCTTTATTAGTTCAAGAATTTTTTTTTTCTTGTTAAGAAGAGGCCACAAGTCTCAATTTCTTAGAAGTGAAAAAATAGTTTTATAATGCACAAAATACCGTCAATATTCCATGTCATGGAGTAAATGCATATAGATATTTTTATTTTTTTAAATAAAAATTTGGCTTTCTGAGTGAGATGTAAAGAACTATTTGGACATTTTGAAGCTGCCCTGGAAGGACTGGCCATGAGATTAGACAAGAAAACTAAGCTTCATTTCTCAGAGCAAAATGTGTGTACCCCATCACATATGCTTCATTGAGCAAAGAATTAGTCTGTGAACTCTGCACAGAATGTGGAATTGACTTAGTATGAGACGATTAAATCTGTTAGTCTCTGCTTACCTCATGCTCAGACAGCTGGATTCGGCATATATGAATTTTGGTGAGTTGGGGGGTTGAAAGCTTATACTCCTGAGATTAAATCAGTTTCTGGTAGTAAAGCAAATAAATGCATGTATATTTTAAAGGCAGCAATGCTCTTCATGTGGCTTCTGAAATGAGTATGATATTCATATAGCCTCTTTTCTTTTCTTTGTATAAAAACAGTTATCTGACTTCTATTTTACTGGGAAATAACATTAAATTTGTTTAAATTTTGTTAGTAACTTTAAATTTGTTTGACTGTCAGTTCTTAAATGCCTGTTGTATTTTTTTCCCCACAGCTGTTGACTGCATTAAAATAGCTATTCAGAATCTCTTTGCACTGGCTGATACTCTACCTGCTTGTGATGTGTGTGAAGCTGCTAGTATTGTGTTGTGCTTTGTGAAAGATTCTTACCCTGTATCATCAGCTTTATTAACAGAGTTTGAAAATAATGATGGCTACCAACTCCTGCTAAAAATTTTACTCAGGTAAGAGAGGTTTCTAGTAGGCTGCTGGAGGGCAGTAAATCTTAATTTTCAGAATGCATAGTGGTCTCTTAAAATATGAATCATATAGGTAACTCTGTGTGGATGCAAAGCATTGCTATATTAGGAAGGGAAGCAGTACATAACTGTTACTACTTTAGCCATAACAGAAGGAGAACAGCACAGGGGAAGTTAGTTTGCAGGTAGGATAGGGACTTTTTGAACACAAGACAAAGGTTCTTCATCAATTAGTATTACAGAGGATGTAGGTCAGAGACATTTGTCTCAGTTAAGGTGAGCTTTTAATCCAGGAATGCAGTCAGCTAGGGAGGGAAACACTATCTCCTTGTTGTGCAAAAGCAAGGAAACAAAACCCACCCAAACTTAAACCTGAAATGTTTACATTCTTCAGAACCGAGATGAACATAAACATATCAGGGAAAATCCCCACTGGTTATCCTAATCCAAAGTACAAAGCAGAATCTCTTCCTTTCCATGTCAGCTTGTGTTGTCACACCAGGCTGAGTTTTCTTTAGCATCATTTGAAGAGAACATTTCCAGACGTTTTTGTTTCCATTTTGGATTTGCCTATTCTTGTACTATTTCTCCAACACTTGTGAAAACTTTGGTCCCTGAACAATGACCGGGGTGCGGCGGGTATTTTGTAATTTGGATCTAGAGGATTGTAAATTGAATCACTAAGACAAAGATATCTGTGAGTGACTATACCTGTTCATGA
Organism: Leptocoma aspasia; assembly: GCA_013399835.1. Lineage (NCBI taxonomy): Eukaryota > Metazoa > Chordata > Aves > Passeriformes > Nectariniidae > Leptocoma > Leptocoma aspasia. Next base: position 821,692 of record VXAX01005064.1, on the reverse strand, counting down.
TTTTTGAATGGCACAAAATTATTAATTTATGATTGGAAAAAAATTTGTTTTTTTCTGGCAGTGTTTTCTTTAGTTACCAGAGACTATCTATATTTCCCTTGTAAATAAAATGTGTTGAGATGCATACTTCTGATTAAATTCTAGTCATGTTAGGGCAGGAAAGATATTAGGGCAGGAATATTTTTTCAGTAAGGGATATCAATCTCTCCATCCTTTCCAACTGATGTAACTAGGCTGAAGAGACAGGAAAAACAAATGCTCAGAGCTTCAGATTAGTCTTCATTCCCAGCATATGCTGGCATAATGTGATAGATGGAGAATTCTTTCCAGAATATTTTGTGTGAGCAGGTACCCTCTTCTCTGATGTTTAGAACTTTTTCTTGCTAATAACATTCTTTGAAAGAGAACATTTGCTCTCTTTTTTTCGTTTTCATGTTTAGGTGAAACCAGAATATTTTGTTATTTTCTTCAGAGATTTTTCTAACTTAACAGTATCAGTCTATTTCTCTGCCACTAACCCAGATAATGCAGTTTTCCTTAAGAATTGACTCATCTGAGAATTACAGAATAAGATGATGTGATAAACAGCTCTCTGTCCTTTGACAGACTGTCACTTCAGTCTATGAACCATGGCAAATCTACGGTTACATTTCAAACTACTTCCTTACTTAGGAGAGACCTGCCATCTTCATGTCTGATTCACAAAGCTCAAGCAATATAATATTTTTCCCTTCCTCAGGGCTGAGATTTTTCTGTTATTTATATCAGTTAGCAACTCCCTTATCTTGCCAACCATATGCCCACCTTTTTATATGAAGTATTTTAATTATTTGGATTCTCACAAAGTTTAAACTTTTAAATCAAATCAGACCTGTTTTGAGTTAGCTTTTTTTTTTTAAGGACACATAATGGGACTAAGTTAAAACATTTATCTTCCTTTTGTTCAGAAGACACTTCCAGTGTCACTTCAGTTTCCTTCAGTCTGTAGGTTTTTTTCTCATTCAGTGTGCCACCATGGTGTGGATTATTCTGTGTAGCTCCTATGTACTCCATACCTGATGACGTATCCAAAGTGTTTGTACAATTAAGGCGTGAATGTATGACTGTCCTGAGTTTTATTCCTAGATGTGAGGGTTTGCAGCAAAATGAAGGAGACCCCTATGTGGATGAGATTTTGGACATGCTGACTTGCCTTACAACCTGTGGAAAAACTGAACTGAAAGTTTCTGGCAATATTGTACACCCGCAATTGCCACACTTTGATTTTGAACAGACACAGTCTTCTGGTACAGTATATATAGATATATATATATATGCACATGTGGTTGGGTAGGTGGGTCCTAGGAAAATCAATCTCTATTCATTTTGTGTCTTAATATGGAGGAAAGGAGTATGATGTGGCATCTTCAGATCTATGTGTTAGTGCTGCAGGAGCCTGAATGCCACCTACAACAAACTGAAATGACCATGTTAGCTCTAGCATCTGATCCAAGAATATGCCTCCCAATCACATCCCTAGTGTCTGTTGCTCTCATTTCCACTTTCAGATGATCTAACATTATAGTTAAGGTGCTTGCAGACTTAAATAACACTCAGGTAAAAATGATCTCACCTGGATTTTTCCCCCACAGGAATGACAGTGAAAAACCTCCAGCCTTTTCAGGTGTTGCAATCCATTTTCCAGCGAAGTAATGATCAGCACCTGTGTGGAAGAATCTTGGCAGCAATTGGTACCATATGGGCTTGGGACAGAGTTAACTTCTTTCTTCTGGAATGGACACTGCAACCTATGAACCAATTCACTGACATAATTCATTTCAAACCACACCCAGTCCAAGTCCAGTTCTTCAGACTGGTGGAGTCCATAGTCCTAGACCTGTCCTATGTCCCCCATGAGATTTTGAAGAAGGTTCAGTATTTGATAAAGGAAAACATAGTGCCATTCTGCACCTTAACAGCTCTCCAGTGCCTTCTCAGCATGACCCAGAAAGACCTGTTATTTAGTGATATTTTCCGTGACTCTGGGCTCTTAGGCCTACTGCTGGCACTTTTGAGGAAGGAAGCCAAGATCCTGAGGAAATCAGGTACAGCTTAATGCTGCTCACAATGACCATTGAAGTAGGCAGATCAATAGGAATAAATAATCTCTTTCTACAGTAAATTTATATATTATTTTATACTACGTAGCTAGATTTTGTCTTCAAGCCAACTGGCCTAAATGTGATACCCAAGCTGGGTCTTCTCTGAAATCTTTGCTGTTTATTTTTCTGTTCATTAGCCTAAACAGCTCTGGGCTTTTCTTTGCTAGTCTATGTTGAATTTTTCTAGGTGGCATCCTTCAGCCCACACTTTTAAACAGGTCTTAATTTGAGATTCTCTACAAAGCAAGCTTGAGATTTGGAGCAAGAAAAATTCTTCCTTCCATTTCTCATATATTATAACATAACTTTTAATATACTGACAGCTGGAACTCATCTGCCTAGCCTGAAAGAAGGCACTGAGAAGGAATTAAATGTTGTGATGCTGGAAATGGTGGCTGCCCTTACAGCAAGGTCTGTGAGGAACACAGGTAAGGAAATACATATGGCTGCGTTACCCTCATGATATTTGGTGGTAAGTGCCCATCGTCTTAAGGAGCTCCAACAAATTTTCTGACTTTTCTGCTTCAGTCAAAAATGGAGGAAAAAAGCTACAAGTGTAGGGATAACTGTGTTACACTAGGAAGAAATGTGACAAAGATATTCTCATCCTGCATATTGAGCTTTTTCCCAGTAGTCAGCTTGTTTCCTTCATCCATGTGCATACTCCTGAACTGTTTATATAGGATGCACAAACTTAGCTCGTGGGAAAAAAGTGTGTGTACTTGACTCTTGTGTATTGTTTGTTCATCCAGATTTTCTTCCATTATATCTGTTATTTGAAATCTTGATTGGATCTGAGGAACACTCCTATATCTGTGTTACACCTAAGAACTGTCTGTTTGTAGGGAATCTTGTGGAACATAGTACAGGAGTGGGCACTACTCCTGTACTCCTGGAATCCACTCAATTCACTCTGGAATCCTAGCATCATTATGTTTGCAGCATCTTGCACAGTGTAAATATTTTTTAAGAAACTATCAAAACGTTCCCTTTCTAAATGAAAGAGATGCTTAAGCTGAAACTAAGGTGTCTTTTCCTTTTCATTCGTTATTTTTATTGGGAACCTGTCATCTCTGATGATTGGAAATCATGGTCATGCAGTCATTTTATTCCTAGTTGTTCTTGTGCCATTCAGTTTGTGTCATCTTTAGCTTAACCAGCTGCTCTTCTTACCTGTCCTCCTGTATTTGTAGAAATGTGGCACTTCACATCAACACTGAAAATCTGCCTGTAAAAACTACAAGCAAAGGATAGTTTAACTAACAAATGATAATGTATTTGTCCCTAGTTGTTCTGAAGGACTACGGAATGGTGCCATATATCAAGATATTTTTGGATGATGAGTGCTACAGGAGTGCTACTCTCAGCATCTTGGAGCAGTTATCAGTCATCAATTATGAAGAATATATGAGCATTATTATTGGGGCACTATGTTCTTCCACTCAATGGGAACTGCATCTGAAACTAGATCTTCTGAAGGTAACTAATGTGGCTCTCACTTGGGCATTGTTTTCTTGGGAACTATCTTTTTTTAAGATGGTAAGAGCAGAAGAGCCTTAGGCCAGCTCTAGATTATGGTAACTTGGGCACTTTGATTTTTAGCCATGCCTGTGTGGTCAATACCTTCACTCAGTATCAGATTACGAAGTGTTTTAAAGACTTAAATAGTAATGCAAGAGGGAAAAAAGGAAATGCTAAAGGCACAATAGTATGAGCAGTTCGATGTAATGTGACAGAGAAAGGAAAAACAAATGTGAATGAAAGTGATGTGTGGAGAGAGGATGTAAGATGTGAAGCAGTGAGATTGGAAGAGCCAGGGTAGGCATGGGATGAACAGCTTCATTCTGATAAGTTTCCAAGGTTGAAACTTTGCTTTCCTTAATTTTGTCATTTCTCACAAACACAAGTATCATGTAAGAAGAGATGAGGCAATGGAAACGAAGAATTTTATGAATGTTTGGAGGAAGAAACTAGAACTAGTCATAGCCTCTATTGACCCCAGAGTGTCTGATCCCTAAGCAGTGAAATAGAGGAAGGAATCACCGTGCTTTATTTTGGTTTAGGTCATAGGCATCCAGTTGAAAAGCAGCACTGTTGTAAGCACTGATTTTAAGATTTCTTTCTACCTTCTCTGTCAAGTGTGAATGGAATTCACTTTTCTGTACAATATAACAACTGCTTCTATAATAAAATAACCATGTTATTAAAAAAATTGAAAAGGATGAAGTTTATAGCTTTGATTTGAAACAGTAAACTTTAACAATACCCATGGAAAAGTTGAGTATGGTGTCCAAACTAATATGAAAATAAATGCAACTTCAGTGTCTAATTTTGACAAATGATAACTGTATTAAAATAAAATGTAAGCAAATGAATTTATTTTCTTTATCCATTGGGACTGTGATTGTGTTACACACAAATTCAGATTGATTTGCTAATGTATATTTAGCTGTTAAAGCCTGAGCCCAAATGCAATTAGCACTGCCGTATTCCAGTGTGGCACGTGGACAGTTATGAGGAATAACAAATAATGGAATGTGCAAAATAAATTCTGTTAGCAGTTAACTGAGTTAGGGGGTTTCCAGCAGACATCAGTTTTATAGATTCAAGACAGAGGAATACTAACTCATAGGTGATTAAATTCTAACTGAGTTAAAGCTGGAGGAAATATGTTTACTGTTGACCTACTCTGGAACGTGTTAAAGCCATCCTGATAACTTCAACACTAAGTTATTAAATTTACTCCCTGTTCAGAAGTCTCTGCCTGGTTTGATACATTATCATACAAAATTGAATGACAGTAATAGAGTGCCCCGTCCTTCTTCAGTTCTCACAACCCTTTCTCACAGTTCTGGGTCCTCTTACAGGCAGATGTATTTCTGTTAAAAACTGTTCCTCCTCAGGAGGTTGTGAAGCTCTTTCACTGGATGTCTCTTGGGGAGATCTATTTGTAAACTTAACCCTTTCCAACGTTCAAAGATACAGCATCAAATTTGAAAAGTCCCTGTACAAAATAAATTGTGAGACATCCCAAAAACTTGGGATCAATTATATTCAAATACAGTAGACTGTTTCCTTGCAAGCTCCTTTTTCTCACCAATTTTACTTCCACAGTTCTTAATAACTTTTCCAGATTTGTTTTAAAATGGCAAGCCCATAGCATTCAAAATTAGGAAATAGTTTAAGTTGTTTTTATATGTGTGTTATATCATCAAGTGGCATTCACTTATAACCTGCTTTAAGCCTGTTGAAGTTAGACAAAATCTAATGACTTCATTGTCTTGAGATCTTACTTTTTATGGCTTTTTTTCCTCTAAAGTGTTGTGCAAACTTTAAAAATACCACAGCTGAGAAAAGGTATTCTTGTCTTTCTTAATGAGGGGAGCCTGCTGCTTGCAATATTCTTTCTGTCATCCCATGTCACTGCTTTTTTTGGAAAGGGCCTTCTCAGCCATATGAGCAAAAGTCTAGTGTGAGTTCTCAAGTGCACTCAGAGTTGCAGGAAGACTTGTCTGTAGAGAGCTGTGCCTTCCTGCCAGTTTCCATGTGAGAGTATTTACAATTTAATCTTTACATCCATTTATCTAGGGCAAAGGCAGGTTTCTTGAGAGAGTCTGAGAAGACTCGTAAAAGAACAGCCAAGGATATAAAACTACCTATGGCCAAACTGACTAGGATATCTAAAGCAGGAAGTTTGATTTCTTTGCTTCCTCCTGTGAGCACTGTTCTGTACTGTTAGGCTGACTGCTTTGGTGGCTCCTGAGGGTGCATTCAAGTGTTGGTGGTATGGTTTGTTGGATATATAGGGGAAAGGAGGAGGAGAAGTTGTGCAGTGATGACCTTTATTTTGACCACCTTCCCCTCCCCCCTCAAAGAGTGAAATTTCAGTGGAAGAATTTTTGTGCGAACTTGGAATTTTAAAATATTCTAAAGCTTCTTTTTCCCTTGATTTAAGTGGTGCTTTTGTTTCCTTTCTTCCCAAAATTTGTAGTCACTCTTGAGGATACTGGAGAGTCCCAAGAGCCATTCAGCTTTCAGAACTTGCAGTGGATTCAATGGGCTCCTGTCCCTCCTCTCAGACATGGAAGGTGCATTGCAGGACCCTCCCTCTGGGCAGTGGGCAGAAGTTGGACAGAATTGTATATTGGAGCTGGTTTTCTACACTCTTCAGGGGATAACTGCAGCCCTGCACCTAGACCCTGTCAACAGCAACTTCTTCCAGAGGAATGGTCTCTTTGAAAAGATGGCAGAGGATCTCGGATCACTTGGATGCTTCTGGACAGAAGGGAAAAGGCAAATTCCTGTGAGCCTTGAGAAGAAAAGGACATTTGCAGAGTTCTTGGATGCAGCACTTCTGTTCTCTTCTTCAGAACCTTTCCCAGCATGGCTAAAAAACTGCATTTGGATTCTGAATTTTCTTGATCATATGGTCAAAGGAACCCTCCATCAGGAAAGCTACTTTAAGGAGAGGAAGCCAGAGATGGGAGAAGAAGCAAGAGATGATCAGGAGGCACCCCAAGCTCAGGAAGAGCATCCTGTTGCTTTCAAAAGACCAGGCAACAAATTACCTGCCTCTGCCTGTATGCTGTGGGGAAACCCTGAAGAGAAGTAAGCTTTTATTTACTACAGGAAATAGAGTACTAAGGCTGATATATGCATTTTATATGGTAGTAAACTGAGGTAAGGTGTGATATAACCTGCCAAGGGTAAACAAATCAGTTCAATCCCAACTCCCAGGCCTTCCAGCAGCAAAAATCAATGCTTTTCGAAAGGTAAATGATGGGAAAATTGGAGTATAAGGCTTTAGTGCAGTAGTGGGACACACAGCCCCAAGATTTGCAGAGTTTATGTTGAAGATTCTGATGACTGAGAAGTGGGAGCAGGAATGGAGTCTGAGAAGAAGGTTGCTGGCACATAAATCTTGTGCTTATTCACTGCTTGAACCTGCCCTGATTAATTTTGACTTTTTCAATTATGTGGAAAGCTGCTTCCAGTCACTCAATACATTAAAAATAAAGGTTATGCAAAGGTGTTTTAAATGCTCCCTCATGCGTGTGTGTCCAAGCACATGTGCAGACACACTCTCATTTATTCATGCTGAAATAGAGAAAATTGGAACAGTCATGCTGCCTACCTCATTGAATGAAAGTTTATCTCAAAATATATATCCTTGGCAGGTAGGCAAGACTATACCAGAAATCAGCATAGCTGTCAGCTGTCAATCACCTGCATTTTGTACCTTGTGAGATTTTTTTTTCTGTCCATTCATTTTCCCCTAGCTTTATCTTGAATCTCAGTCCTTTTATCAAACTTATGTTTCTGATTGAAGTTATGCTTAAAAAGGCTAAGTTGGTAAGTGTGAGATTTCTTCAGCCCTTACTGTATATTATTGCAAAGTCATCTTCCAAGTTATGGACTAAGACACGATGTCTGCCGCTCGTAGCAGTAGTCACTGAAGTCAGCAGAACTCTTTTCCCTGAGTACTGAAGCAGGCTGAATAAGCATTTCTGGTTATATTTATACTTGTTTGAAGCAAGTAAAAAACTATTGGTGGATTTCTTTGTTCTCTGTGCAGCAGATTTTAAAGTAGTCATGGAGATGCTTGCTCCCTGTCACCACATTTAAATTACACTGGAAGTTTCTGGTTAGATACTCAGTGCTGGGGAGAGGACTTGGTAGCTCGGGAGGAACAAATGCTCTTTTCCAAGCAAATCTTCCTGGCCTGATTTGGGAGAACATGGCTCCATGTGCAAAGGCTATATAGATGGTGGTAGTTGTGAGAAGTACACTGTTGTTGGAGTGTGTGTATAAGGGAGGCCCAGGGATGTTAAGGGAGAAAGAGTATGTCGGGGCAGGGCTGAGAGGGGTGTGGCTCTGACTTCTGATTGTCTTTCTGAAGTCACTAGGTTTGAAATGAGCAAGGCTTCCTATCTCCTTGTATTGTTTTGCCTGATGAGATGTGATGCTGTAAAGTAACTGAATACCACTTTTGGAGATACTAATCCTGTAAACTGGGACCCTTTCAGTTCACAGTGTCTGATTTGGGATTGTTTGTCTTGGTTCTGGGATGTGAAGGCACAAAAGGAAGCCACATTAGCTAGGGGTGTTTGGAGACTCTCCATGACAAGTGTATGCAAACACAAAAGAGGAACATGTACTGGAAAGCTGACAATCTTTAAGCCATACAGCCTGTGTAATTTTCCACCAGTAAATTTTATGAAAATAAAAATAAGAAATCCCATAGTTTCTGTAAGCCTGTTGTTCCCCTACTGAAGTTTCCTCTTAGCAGTATTCCACACTCACACTTCCCCCTGAAAGGGTTTCAGGCAGCAGCTATGCAGCATGAAAGGAGGAACTTGAATGGAGTCAGTGTAGGTGGCCTGTGATGCCCCATCTTGCAACATATGTTTAATATTCCTGAGGAGGCAGGGAAAAGAGGTGGTCCTGCAGGAGCCTGTGACTAATACGTAGGAAAGTTAGCATTTTAATGCTGGATAATGTTCTAGCCCCTTCCACTGTCCTGTGGTGATGCTGCAAGCTTCTTGGGCACAGGGGAATTGACCTTGTCATTCCCATCTCAAAACCAGCCCTCTGTGTTCCTGCTCCTGCAGTAATGTTTGAAACACCTTTTGTGACAGATGGGGTCTCTGGTTTTCCTTTTGTTCCTGGTGATTAGACATAGCTTGCTGCAAGCTGTGTTAACTGAGGCTGATCTCTTTGGGAGGGAAACCCTTCTTTGTGCCCACCCAAGCAGCATGGCTGCTGTTACCACAGACAGCTCACTGTGCTAATGGCTCTTCAGGTTCTTTGTGGCATCTCATTTTGTCTCCAAAACCTCTTATTTGTCTTATTTTTAAGTAGCACCAGTGCAGAGCAGATTTGCAATTCACACTGTGAGATAGATGGAGTGGAATCACGGGGCTGACTGGATAGCCCTGGGGCAGGAGTGTGAGAGATGGGGTATTTGCAGAAGTGAGGAGTTGGAACAGGAACACAGCTTTTCTACTAAGTCAGGCCATAAAATGGGGACCTCAGAGAAAACTCAGTCAGGCCATAAAATGAGGACCTCAGAGAAGACCACAGAGAAGTCTGGAGATAGGGCTTATATAATATTCTTAAAAACCCTTCATGAGCCTTGCTGCGCTTCTCTGCACACACTCCAGCACCCCAATGTCCTGGCAGTGCGAGGCCCAGAACTGAGCACAGCACTCGAGGTGTAGCCTCACCAGTGCCAAGTACAGGGGAAGAATCACTCCCCTGGTCCTGCTGGCCACACTATTGTTGATGCAGGCCAGGATGCCATTGGCCTTGTTGGCCACCTGGGCACACTCTGGTTCATGTTCACCTTGGGCATGGGCCAGCACACCAAGTTTGTTTCCAGCCAGGCAGCTTTCCAACCGTGATTTTGTCCCTGTTGATTTAGTGAGCCTGGATTTTTCTCTTTTAAAATGGTGTGGGTTTTCCCAGGGAGATGGGAGGAGAACATACTTTCAGTGTACTTTTTTCTGTGACACTTAAAAACTTGCCCACATTCATGTCAAGTACAGGTGCATGTATCCACACTGAAACCACTGCTGCAGCAACTTTTTATACCAGACCTGATTTTGATTTGTTGCACTGAAAATATTGCAAATATTCATTTGAAATCTTTCTTGAGGGTGCAGTAAAAATTATTTGTCACTGTGTGGCAGTGTGCTACACATTACTCCCTGTTCTGCTGTATCAGATGAGCTTTTTTGAGAGTGGCTAACAAATGTTTAATTGCAGCCTTTTTAGCCTCCTTTACATCTCTTGTAAAACTTTTTTTTTTTAATGATTACTCTTATCCTTGTGCCTTGTGTTTTATGCAGTCCATAAAGCATATTGTGCTTTGTTTTGTCAGTCTAATTATAGCCATTAGATGTTGCCTTTGCTTTTCTGGTGAGATCTGCTTAGGACAGATGTTTCTGACAGTGCACATCACAACTCCAGTTCAGAGGTGCACCCAGAAATGCTGATGATACTCTGAACAGGACAAGCCTGTAGTGCCTAAACTAGAGTTTTTGCTGTGCTGTGGACTCATCTTTGAGATGTATCTGACCTCTAACCTGCATCATGGCATTAGCAGATCTTCTCTGTGAAGCCTCTGATTCCTTCCTGTGCCCAAACATATAAAGGTCATGAGTGGCAAAAATGAAAACTGGTGGGAAAGCAGATATTCAATATTAGCTTACTACTTTAGGCAAATTCTAGTGTTGGAAGGGGAGGATGGCATACTGATTTCATCAAGACTGTCTCTCATTTGCTTATTTCCATTATATTTTAAAGTACTAAAGTTACTGTATAACCCAAGTTATAAACTTCTAGAAAATAAAAGGATAACACTGGTTGTGGACTGGTTGTGGACTGGTTGTGGATGCACCAGTGATTCCTCTAGTTGTCTGTTTTCCATTCTGCAAATACCTTCAAAGGCAACATTTGTTTAAAGAGGCTGCCTCACATCTTTGAATGTGCAGGTCCTTGATGTCAGCTCATGAGCAGGTGATGTCCTGTCTTTGTTACTCTAAGGAGGCATCCAACTGTTCCAGGTCATTTGTATTGTTTGCTTAGTTTCCAATGCTGAGCCTGGTTGCTACTAGGAGGATTTAATGCTGTGCTCTGCTGGAACATTGTTAGAACCTCTTTGCTGTTCTAATGACATTATGTGTCTTTTTACTGCAGGTTGGAAATGAGAGACTGCACCATTGTACATCCAGGTGCTGTCTGTGTCATGGTGAGATTGTTGCCAAAGCTGTACAGAGAAGGATATGCTCAGGTGAGTCTGAACATATCAAAATGCCATCTAAACAGTGTCTTCTACTTCTCTGTAGCTTCATTTCCAGGAATTGCTTAGTGTTTGCAAATGTGTCAGTACTAAAATTTACCTAAAACACTGTCAGGAGGTACAGCACAAATTTAACTGAGTCAATACATGTAAGAATAATAAAGACTTTTGGCTGTCAGTTTGCCAAAGCATTTCTGTACCTGCCTGATGCAGTATATGGATTTTGGTCCCAGAATACTTATTGTAAAGGCATAATGTAGAAGTGCCTTGAAAACTGTTTTAAGTATAGCCAACAGGCCTAGCAACCAGAACAGTCTGACTCTTCAGACCTAATGGTCCATGAACTTTTAATGAAGCTTAGAATGTGTTTTTCTTTGTCAAAACTTCCATATATTTACACACCCACTCTGAATAAAGATACAGCCTCTACTGTATTAGCTGTTTGGTTTAAAATACTTGAATGAAGTCAAAGTACATATGAAGGAACTGAAGTAAAACCAGATTGTTCATCCAGAGCTCTGAAAGGAACAAGTAACTGCTGGCACATTCCAACTCTGTTTATTGGAATCAAGCCACCAGCTAGTGAAATTTTGTTAATTACAGTAATTAATTTCTGAAAAACAAGTAGAATGGTTAATTGGATGAGGGTGTCATCAAGAAATTGAAATTGGCTCTAGGACTTGAGCTCTGTAAGAAGGAGAACCTCTCAGATCCTCAGTAGATGGCAGTGTTCTTAAAAGTATGGAGGACTAGAGCACAAATTCCAGCAATTTCAGTTATGTATTTAAGTATGCTCATATCTTCTTTTTTTCTCTCATGCCTTTTTTTCTTAGTCAATAAGAAATTATTACTGGTAGTGTTTTAGTATTGCTGTTGTTAATATGATTGCCTCAGGTAAAATTGGAGCACTATTATGCAAGGTCCTGAGTCAAACCCTAGCTCGGAGTTAACAAATGTCTTGAAGAGTTCTCATAAAATAACTCATAAAAAAAAGGATAAAAGAAAAATAGAATTTCCCTGGATATTTCTATTCAAAAATCACTGAATGAGAGAGAGAAGGAATAGCATATTTCAGAGCTTGGGAAGCTCACTGATGCTGCCAGGTAGAGACATAAAAGGCTGGACTTTAATACCTTTAATCATAACATACACCACTTCATGAATCCTTGTGCCAGGAGATTCTACTTGGAACAAAGAAGTCAGGTAAGATCTGATGCAAAAGGTTTAACCTCAGTGGCTAGTGAGGGTCGGAGCTATGTGGTAGAAGGAAAATAACTCAAGGAATTACTCTTTGGGTAGATATATTCTATTCCAAACAGGTTACTCTTTTTTTTTTCTTAGTGCCACAGTATTTAACAGCTACATGAGATGAAATAATGCCTTTGTGGATGCACTGCAGACTTTAATAAAAAAGTCTTAAGGGGCTTTTTGCTCTGAATTTAAGACTGAATCAAAAAGTACCTGTTTTAGGAGCAAATGTGGAGAAGAAGAGACAATAACTCATCTCTTTCTGCTTGTTTTAGGGCCATGATAGGTATTTTAGGTCCGAGTGTCTGGGAGTAATCTGGAAAAATCTTAGTTCAGATCATGTGCGATTCCTTTGCTTTCACAGAATTAGCAATGAGAAAGCACTGCTTTTACAGAAACATTAATGGAACTCAATAAAATTAATGTACTTTTGATTCTGACCCTCAGAAATAATATCAATTTCCTGCCAATTTTGTAACTTCTCGGTGACCTTGGTCAGACCCAAGAATTGATGGGCTGAAGCAATGTTGAGCCTGTCAGCGTAGAAAACCCAGTAGCAGACAGTAAAATGGGTGATTTTGCACTTCAGCCATTTCTTATACTTTCTGGAATGACAGTTAAAAGCTGAGGATAATAGATTTGTGGATGTATATTCCCGCCACTGCTAGGCATGATAAAAAATCATTTGAATGTCATGGGTACAGAAACTTGCTTAAAACTTTAAAACTGACCAAGAGTTTTGAGTCAGTAAACAGTCTTCGAGTCAGTAAACTGTATTTAGAGGACATTGCTCATGTTCATGCCTATGACTGGAAATAAGCCAGTTTCCATCAGACTCCATGTTGTTTGACCACATACAAGATGGATTTTCCTTTTATTAATATGTTGTCTGGTGTTTGGTGATGAAAGATAGCATTGCGCATGTTTCAAACACTTAGTAAATTGAGACAGGTTCCACTTTAGATATGTGGCTCAGGATATTCACAGTGTATTTTCTACCTTAAAAAGAAAGAAGTTTCCTCTCAGACATGTCATCCTTGACTGAAATTTTAAGATTCCAGGGTATTATGACAAATCTTTCCCATTTGTAATGTCAGATATGGAGATGGTCTAGGTCTGACAAGGGTGAGTAAGGAAAAGGAAAGAACTCTGGAGAAGAGAGTAAAAGCATGATTCAGTTCTGTCTCATCATCCTGGCAGGTTTCTTCTGAATACAGACAAAAAATAATCATCACACAATTCATCATGTGAATTATTTATACTTTTACTAAGTAATACTATTGCTTCCACAGCTGGGTTTTTCCTTTTTGTTTTCATCCATGTCTCTTTTATGATGAGCTGCTGTCATAGTCACCGTTGTGAAAGTAAAACATCATCAATAAGGGTTTTGCACCTTTTAAAAAGACCCTTATCCCTCTTTCAAATTTAGGCTAAATGACTTGTTCTCCCTGTAGATGTTAAAAGAGTAAATTTTTTCAAGTATTTCTGCACACATAATTATTGCTTTATTGTTCTTCAATCTAAGAAAATTGCATCCTTTTGAAGTGAATGCACAGTGACAGAAGTTCAACATTTTTGCTTATCTTGAATATAGCATAATAATCTTGAAGATGAATAATAGTGAATTAAATTCAGCTAACAAGTTTTGAAACCATGGACTCTTAGGAGAAAGAACCTGGGAACTACTTAAGCAGATGGGGCAAATTGCTAGGTGACATTTGCCCTTAAAACTCTAATCTGAGGCAGAGTTCAGCTACATTCTAACTGCACCTTCAATATCCTGATTCATGGTGCAAGTAATAAGAGTTAAGAAAAATCAATCCATGCATACAGAAATACACAGCATGGTTTCTTGGCCACCTTTAATATTTCCACTAAAATCTCATTTTACTGGAACAAAGATCCATGAAAACAGCTCATTTTATTCAAAACAAGGCAATATTAGTATTGACAGAGCTCCTAGGCTAATGAAAACAATCAATCTTTTTGTATACCATTATGCTTTTATTTGATTTATTTCAGAATAAACCAGTTGCTTCACTTAGTCAAGACCTGTGTCATTCTCTGTTTAGTGTTATTTACACATACTTTCCTGTATATAGTCAGAAATGGAGTGAAATGTTAATTAAAAGATTAAAAAAGTTGTAAGTGAGACTTTGAAACCCTGTAATAGTGTAGTTTAGTCTGGCAGACGCTTTCTGTGTGTAATGCGATGCACAGTGAAACGTATGTCCCTGGCAATGAGCAGTCCTTCAGAGAGAAGAAAATGTTCTCCAAAGAACTCACCCTTTAGATATGACAAATGGTAGTTGAGTTTGCAAAAACAGTATGTATGTTGCAATGGATGTATTGTTTTCTAAGTGTTGCAGTTGGGGATGTTTTGAAAACAAATTGCTTGTTGGCTTTGAAATTGTCCTGTATTGGCTTTGTCTGGCTGAATGCAAAAGAGCTCAATTCCTCTTTACACTTAATAAGCTTATTCTGAATCCAGTTGCTTCTCATTCATGTTATTAAATCAAATCACTTTGCCTTCATTTGTGTGTCTGTCACCACTGTTGTCCTTCTGTTTAAAAGTTTGCATAACTGTTTTCTGGAAGAGCATGTGAGAAAACTTAAAAGCTCTTGGAAATAGGGAATAATTCATCTTTATAAGATTTGTGTTTAAATATATGATCCAGTTACTTTTACATGAAATCTAGTTAGGTCAATGGAGTACAATGCATTCCTAATTGGGAACAAATTGCTCGAAAGATAATTTATGAGAATTGAGAGACTTTAAGATCATTAAGAAGCAATAATGAAGCAAAGCTTCAATTCAGCAAAACATACAGAGAAGTGTTTAAAATTGTTTCATGACATTGCTCGATACAGTTTTGTTTAAGAACAGCGCTTTTAGAATGAAGAGTAGATCATGTCAATATGGCTCTCCACAGGCTTAATGTTAAATATATTCTGAGTTCCTCTGTTGGTCTTGGAGCTTATGCCTAATAACCTGCCCTTGGTGGTGGTCCCTTGTTTTTCAATGACAGCTGATTGTGCTCTTCCTTCGTTGCCACAGAGTCAAGGCAGGAAAGCTGAGCTGTGGACGGCCAGGCAGCTGCTCGAATGAATACATGCACACTGTTTTAGTGCAGAGCTTGATAGAACAGCCATGCAGTTCTGCTTGAGCCTCTTGCCTTAGGGGCTTCTTTTCTGGACCACATGTTTACACTCAGAGATTTGACAATTGAAAAACAAATTAAAACAGAATAAATCAGTTGCCCTTTACAGTTTAGTTCCAGCTCTCTGACTTTACTTCTGTGTCCATTTCAGCTTTCCCAGGAAATCCAATGTGCTCTGGTTGATCATATCCAGTCCTTGGTGAAGTCAGAGAAGAGTCGTCAGGTGATGTGTGAATCTGGCCTGCTGAGCACAGTCATAACCTCCTGCCAAGATGCTTTCTGCAGTGACAGCCACCCCCTGCACCTGCCCCTCACCAGGGTGTTTGAGAAGCTCGCATCACAGGCTGTTCAGCCACATGTGTTAAGGTATAAGATGGTATCTAATGGAAGCAATTTGCTTGAGTGGTGCCATTTTTTTGCTAAGTTTATAAAATAATTAGATGCTTCACATAGTGCTCTAATTCAGCAAGACTCAGCCTTTTCTTTCAAGTCCCAGTTAATCCTCCTTTCTCACTGATTGCAGGATATGTGCTTAAATTATTCCTGAAGGTGGTACAAGCTTGTGGTGTTCTGCTGCATCATCTCTGCAGGGGTTGTAAAGCCATTTATGATTGAACCAATTAAGTCATTGCAAAACAACCAGGGTTATTCTTCCCTTGTACTTATATGGAGAAGCTGTTTTCTGCAGATTAAAATTTACTTTCTCATGTCTCAGATCCAGGTGCAGTCTTCTTCCTCAGTTGCTGTTTCCAGTTTGAGGTTGCACTTTCTCCATTAATGCTAACAAGTGCTAGACATTACAGTACCTAACAGCTACCAGAGTGCAGATGAATCTAAATATTCCGTGGAAGACTGTATTTCTTTCACTCAAATACAGAATATGATTTCAAAAAAAGAACTCAATAAAAAAATCCAAGCCATAGATTTTTTTTCTGAAAAATTAGGGCTATTCAAAAATATTGATGAAGAAAATAAATATTTGATTTTTTTTTCAACAGGAAAACCTTGAAAGGACATGTAAAGCAATCAAAATATTTGTGCTACTACAATGGAAAACATTTCCTCTGCTCTATTTGGGATGTCTTTAAAATTTGGTGTTCAATTTGCTGTGACTCCAAAAGTGTCTGGCTTGTTTTCCTTTTTTTAAATGGCTTTTTTTTTTCCATGTTAGGCAATTTTTGTGGTTGGGAGGTTCTCCATTACTACCTGCTAGGCCCAGTGCAAACAAGACCAAGGTCCTTTCATGTCAGGGGAGTGATTCAGCTAATGCAGGTAAGCACACAGTGAACAGCCTGTTGCTGATACAGGGGCTGAGGTAGAGATGTCTCTGGAATGACAGGAAGCTGCTGTTGAATAGGTTGCTCCAAGGCAGTCACTGTGAAGGTGGAGTATTTTCCACCCTAGGCCTAGATTTGCACTGGGTATTCCCCAGATTGGGTGGTACTTGACCAACAACGAGAGCTGATCTGATGACCAGCAGAGATCAAATTATATCTTTGTTCAAGTTAGATGCTGAGTATAGACTCAGATTTTGCTGGATCAGACATGGACATGGCTTATAAATATGCTAATATTCTACAAACCAAGGGGAGTGTCTCCTTTGTTTACAGCATATTTTTCCTGTGATTTACAGATAGAGTAAGGATGGGAATAAAGAGCACTGCTTTTTGTAGTCCCTAGGATATCCTAGTAATCTACCTTGCTTATGCAGGCTATTTTCCATCTGAGTCATTTCTCTGGTCTAATGTATTTTATAGATGAGAGGCTACAGTATAGTAGTATTTGGTGCTTAAACTAGTCTCATTCCTGAGCCACCTGATACAGTATGGTCTGTATTTGGCCTTATGTTCTTTGCAGTCATTCTTCAAATCCTCTCCCACATGTTGCTTGTGACTATTCTGTTACAGCAGAGTTGAATGAATGGTCTTTGTATAAGAAAAACAAAACCAATGGGTTGGGGACATTTATTAGTAGGGTGAGTTCTGGAGCTGCCTGAAGATGTGTGGGAAGAAAATATGGCTAAAATATAGCTATGGCTCTCCTGACAGCCTCCCATTTTGAAATGCCTTCAGTGCAATATTTTTTTTGTATTGCTGTAGGATTTCTGTAGGCTGCTGAGGATGTGTTACCTCAAGAGCATCAAGTGCTGTTCTGAGCAGGGATGCCTAGAACACGGGTACTAGGACTGTGACTGGGAACAGACTTGCAGACATTCATCTAGTTAGGCACTGTGTTCATCTTTCAGGTTCAGAAGAGAGCGAGGTGGACAGTAAATCTGATCCTCAGACCATTGTGCCTGTCAGGACCTCTCCTTGGCTGTCTAAGGGATCTGCACTGGCACTCCAGACTGCCATGAGTCTCATCTCCATGACATCACCCCGGAACTTCCAGCTACACAGCGCTGCTTTAGCTCCATCGTTTGTGGAGTTTGACATGTCCATGGAAGGCTATGGGTATTGCTGCTGTTGTTTTATTTTAGCTGCTCTGATGTCTCCAGGCCCTTACTCCGAACACAGTAACTACTCACTTCTCTCTTCATCTTAATCTATGTACCCTATGGCTATCTTCAATGCAGCAATGTTGCCAACATATTTTGTTACTGTCTCACTGCTGACAGCCTACTTTCTGCCTTGCTACCACGATTCTGCAATACCAGAAGTCACTGGTATCACCCTCAGGGATGATTTTGTTTCTGATGACAGGTTTTTGCTTGCTTTTGTATAGGTGTTTATACCTCCCTACCTTGGCCACTGTCATGGGATGCAGTGCAGACCAATCTGTCTCGGGAGGGACTGGCATGGGTAAGCACTTTGACTCACCTACAGCTTGCTGGCAGCTCTGACTTACTCAGCCCCAATGAAACCATTCAACAGCTGTAAGAAAGGGCAGCACATAAGCTGTGTGTTTCAAAACATTTCTGTCTCTGTGTCCCAGACCAGCTCTGAAGTGTATAACTTGTACTGCTCAGCCAAATGGGGAATTGGGTGCAGCTTCCTACTGTGATGAATTAATATTAGCAGTACAAATTTAAAGCAGGCTTCTAAGAAAACAGTCTTAACAAGTAAGAGACACCAGATTTTAGGGTAATCTCCTATGGAAGGAATAGGAACTCTCACTTAATGGGATTCTCCTATACAACAAAATCCTCTATTGGGTGGACTGGGAAATGGCTTACCTTTTGGTTCCTGAATTTTTGTGAAATTTTAGAACTTGTTTCTGGCTCGGAGATTGCTAATTCATCTGCTCCATAGCATGGAGATCTAGTGGTCATTTCTGATCAGTCAGCTTTAGGTCATTTATACATGTGCACAGACTAATATGTGCAATCTCTGTGATATTGAATACAGGCAATGAAATCCAACAGACTAGAAATTAAACCCCATAATCTAATGTTGGTTCTTCCATGGTATGAAAGAATGAAGCAGAAAGCAGTTTGCTAATGGCAGCACAAGGAAAGCAATTTCCTTAATGCTTTTTTGTTCCTGTCTACAGGCAGCAGAATGTTCCCTCCCTCAAGTGGCCTGACACTCTCCTGCTGGTTCCTGATTAGCAAGTTTGGTTTGGTGCACAACAACCACCCACTCCGCTTCCTTACCCTTGTGAGGCACATGTCAAGAACAGAGCAAGAATTTGTTTGCTTTTCTGTAAGCTTCTTCCCACAGGACCTTTCTTTGGTCATTTCTACAGAAGAAGTGGAATTCCAGCCACTTGGTAAGGCTCTTTTCAGTCAAGCTGCAGCGAGTGTCCTCTTGTTATCCGGAAATTTTCATTAATAAATTCCCTCTTCTTTGAAGTACCCAGGATATTAATGAGATTTCTCTTCAGTTTTCTTCTTGAATCCAGTTGTGATTGTAATTGTTGCCCATATTTAATTTTTAAGTTTGCTGTAGGCATTGTGAGTTACTGCAATATTCAATGGAAAATTTTTGAGTGTCTTATATTGTGGTGTGCAGTTGTGGAGATGGCTTGAACCAGTCAGTTCTGTGTGACACTTTGGAGAGTAGGACTGAGGATTTAGGGAGTGATCTAGCTTCCTAATGAAACAAATAATTTCATTTTCTTCCTTTCAGAATGTTTTCTATTATGCCAGTCTGTTAATATTGTTCCCTGTTGATATTTATCCCCTTTTCTTTATTGAGTAGAGTAAATACTTCAAATGTAAATGTGATTGAATATTCCAGAGGAGGTTGGAAATGGAGTGGGAATAGTAGCTAGGACTTTTTTATGCACAGCTGACATTGTGTGAGTGCTCTTAGATAATGGTTAGATTGCCTTAGATAATGATAAAAATTCCAGCTTGCCTTTTTTGATAAAAGCTACAAATTAATATAGAGACTTTTATCATCTCATGGATTTGCTAGGAATTTTTTCTCTGTGTCAGCTAACTGTGTAAAAATACACTGAGGGGTTCTCCTCTTAGTGAATATGTTGGGTTTGTCCTAGTTCAGGGTAGTTTTGCAGCATCAAGGCAGATAGCAGTTGTTATTTGGGAGGGTGACACATTTTGTGCTGGAGGGATCTTGAGAGCTGTGCAAGTTGTAATTCCTGATAACAGACCTTGGGAAGTGTTTTAAAGACATTAGACATAATAGCATCAAATCACACTCTACCCACAGAGTGTCATGTTCTTTCTGTCACATTTGAAAGTTTTGTTCCAGAGGCAGGTGAAGATGAGAAGCTTTCTGTTGACTTACCCCTTTTTTTGCTGTTACAGATATTATGGAACCTGAGGGTGAGGTCCTAAATCCCTCCCCATTTCCAGGGCAAGTCCAGTTTGGCTGTGGTAAACTTCTGGTCACTGGCCAGTGGCATCATATCACAGTGACAGTTGCTAAGGAAGCAAAGAAGAACTGCATTGTGTCAGCTTATATAAATGGTCAGATGCTTGGCTCTGCAAAGGTAAAGGCTCTCTGCATAGATCTCGTGCCTGACTTTTGCCTTGTGCTGCTTTTCATTTTCATCTCCCAATGCACCTACCATGGCTTTTCAGTAATTATCTGAGAAAATCAAGGCATGGTGGTTGACACATGTAACACGTGCCACTGTGCTGGATCTGAGTGGAGCCAGAAATCCATACAAAACAGGGTGTACTTGTGCTGCTTTTCAGAAGTATGTTCTCAGCTTATACTGATGCTTTTAAGTAGTTCTCCTCTCCCCCTTCAGCAAGTAGATAACCAGGGCAATTTGTGTGGTGATGCTCCTCTAGAGTCAGGGATACCTAGGTTGCAGATAGCTCAGGGTTATGTTGCTGAAATTCAGTTATACTCTTAGGTCAAAATTTTCTGAGTTTACTAGTGATTCAGAGGATCTATCAGTTTAAATCCAAGATCTGCAGGCTATAAAAAGTACTTCACATCAAGATGTGGCCAGAGAGCCCTAAATTAAGGATGACTTGGACTTAGGCTAAAACCTGCAAAGGTGATGAGTTATGCAGAGAGTCTCCACTCTTTCTTTTCAAGAAAGCTCTTAAAAAGTGGAAAGGTTACAGAAAAATAAGCTGCTGTGACTGGTCAGCTCTTTGCAATAATCCAAAGGTGGGAGGAATTTCCTCAAGCATTTTATTTGGTCATGTTTCAAGCTGTCCTCTTTCTCTTACACCCTTTGAACAATCAGTCAGTGGTTTTTTCCTCACTAGCACACTAAGCACTCAGGAACAGATAGGTGTTCCTCTGGGTTAGTTCTTCAGTGTGTGAGTTGATATCAATTCATGACTTCATTGCTAATATTGGGGTATTGGTATTTCCCCTAATATGCAATTTCTTGCGATTTTTGTCACACAGCAGTCAGTTCTCAGGCTGCATGAAATATCAGGCAAAAGTAATCCAAATGCACCTGAAGGGTTCATAATCTATGAGATAAATTAGTATAGCCCCTGGTTTCTATTATTAATATCATCATGCTCCTGGTTTTGCTGTTAATCTCATACTATTTCAGAGATCTGATTTTTGGATTTTAAATACAGTGTAGAAAATGCAGCCTGTTCTTTCTATTATGTCTCACTGGTTAGTGTGGTGGATTTCTGGGTTTTGAGTAGAATCCTTTTATAAATTGGAATTTGTAACCTTGGTCTCTTCCTTTTTGTTCCCATATTTCAATTCAATCTCAGCACGTGCAAAGCTCACTTGTGTATTTTAGTCTTCCCCTGTAAGCACAACCTGTTTAATTCCAAATATTCTCTTTTCCATACTTGAGAAAAATGATCTGTCTTATAAATGCCTTTTGGGACCTATATCTATTTCAAGAGTGAAAATTTAATTTAATTTTACTTCCTTCAAATGAGACTGAAAGTCATCAATAAAACTAGGCCTAAACATTGCAATTGATGAAAGAATTCACAAAAATTGTGTTTAACATTCAGTGAAACAGCTCACATAATTAAAATAATCCTTTAGTAAACCAAAGATTGTCCCAGTGTTGGGTTCACTGACTTAATGTAAGCCTTCATCTTGATATGCACAGTGGAGAAAAGATTGTCTAAGTTAGAAATGGACAAAGGTTGTTAACAATACCGAAGGCTATTTTTAGTTGGTGGAGCTGGAGTGGGGTGTGTTACTGTGTTGCGTCAAGTCTAGTATTTATTCACTTAAGTGTCAACTCCTGCCTCTTAATTAATATTGACCAGCCCTGTTTTCTAAATTTCAGTAGTCAGAGACCAGTAAATGCTTGGAGTCTCCCATCCTAACAACAAATTGTTAAAGACAGGGCTAAGCCCCAAAGTACAATACAGTTTCTCTCTACCAAAAAATTCCAACTACTTCCTGTTAGAGCCCTCTACAGTTAAATAAAATAATAGACTTGGTTTAGGAGACCAAATCGTTATTTTGGTACCAAAAATAAATGGCCCTGTTTCCTAAACAATGTTAGCTCCACTGAAGCTTACTGATGCAATTGGGCAATGTACACTCTTCAAAAACTGCTTATTCTCCATTTATGCCAATAC
Organism: Leptocoma aspasia; assembly: GCA_013399835.1. Taxonomy (NCBI): domain Eukaryota; kingdom Metazoa; phylum Chordata; class Aves; order Passeriformes; family Nectariniidae; genus Leptocoma; species Leptocoma aspasia. The sequence goes on along the minus strand of VXAX01005064.1, from coordinate 799,399 downwards.
AAAGTTGCTGTAACTTGTCTTTCTGTGCTGAATGTCACAGTCAGGGTTATGAAATTAGGAAAGGAAAAATATGTCTGTAGTCAAGATAGCATTTTTCTTTGCCAATACTTGAAACACTTTTGACTGTGTTTTTGGAACGAAAATTAGGCTTAAACATTCAAAATGCTTATGTTTACAGTACTTCTCAAAGCCCAATTTCTGAACAGTAGTTGATAGTTGTTGTGGTGGGTTGACCTTGGCTGGATGCCAGGTGCCCACCAAGCAGCTGTATCACTCCCCTTCCCAGCTGCACAGAGGAGAGAAAATAAGATAGAAAATTACTCCTAAGTTGAGATAAGGCAGTTTATTAAAGCAGAAGTGAGTTTTCATGTGCATAAGCAAAGACAAAAACAGGTTTATTCTCTACTTCCCATCAGTGAGTGCTGTTGAGCCACTTCCTGGGAAGCAGGGCTTCAGCACATGGAGCAGTTGCTATAGGAGGCAAGAATTGGAAATAATGAATTCCCTCCCTTCCTCCTCCTTTCCTTAGCTTTTATGTCTGGGTTGACATTATATGGTATGGAATATCTCTATGGTTAATTTGGGTCAGCTGGCCTAGTTGTGTGCCCTCCCAGGATCTTGCCCACCCCCAGCCCCTTGATGGGGGGAATGTTGGAGAGCTGGCACTGATGCTGCCAGCTCTGATCAGTAACAGCCAAAACTCTGGTGTTTTATCAACCCCTTTGTAGCTCCCAGTGCAAAGCACAGCCGTGTGAGGGCTGCTGTGGGAAAATGAGCTCCAGCTCAGCCAGACCCAATATAATTTTGTTGCACAGCTGACTGAGACTTCAAAGACGTGGCAGGCAGTACCTTACAGGGACAAGACCCCAGGGCACCCTGAGTGTATTGGATCCCCTCAGGGAATTCCTTCTCTGTTGCAGATGCAGTATCTCCAGCCTTTACCAGGTAGCAGTATTTCCATGGAGCCCTCTTCCTTTATTGATGTCTATGGGTACATAGCTACTCCTCGAATTTGGAAACAGAAGTCCTCCTTGACCTGGCGCCTTGGTCCGACATACTTGTTTGAAGAAGCCATTTCTGTGGAAACCATAGAAGTTATTATTAAGCTTGGCCCTCAGTATTGTAGCAATTTCCAAGCAGTACAACTTCAAGGTATGTGACAATTCTCATATCTGCCATTATTTGTTTGTCAGGGCATGTTCTTTTTATTCTTATAATCTTCTATTAGTGTTCCAACTGTGTCTAGATATCACTCTAAAAGTCTGGAAAACTGCATTACTGAATGTTGCGCAAGACTGTAGCAAGATACATGAGGATCTTGTAACATACTGTGAATTGGAAAGAAGGGTAGGAATCAAGCAGCAGAGAGGGACAAAGAGTAAAGAGGGATAACATGTCCTGAGTTGCAAGATTGTTATTTCTGTTGGACAAACATTAAAGCAGAAGCTTTAACTGAGATATTCTGATTTAACAGTGCTAACGGGAAAAAAAGGCAGAAAGAGAAGTATGGAGTTTAACTGCAAATGCCTGCAGAATAGGAGAGAGCACAGGGGAGAGAGGGGCAGGGGAGTAAGTTACATTCAATTTAATGAAGAGGCTTTTTAGCTAAAGTATGCTGCTAGCTTCAGTTATTAAACAGATGACAAAACATTTCAGTTATTCATTACTGCTTGTTCAACAAGTAGTGCATTCGCCTCTGTGCTAGAGCTTGGGATGAAATGGGATGGTCATTTCTCATTTGAAAAGAGCAAAATAACCTTTCTTGGTGATGCTCCAGCCTAAAACAATGTAAAAAGACTAGCTGAGAGTACTCCTTCAGACAGAATGCTGTCAATCTACACACAAAAAGCTGCAAGTCAGGTGTGGGAAGGGGTTGTTGAGAGAGAAATGGTTAAGACAAAGTAAAATTATTTCCTAAACATCAGTTTTCTCCAGTTATTTTTCGCCTGCCTCTCTCCTGTCTTGCATATTGAACAGTGAAGTTCCTGCAGACATTCACAACCTTTCTTGCTTTAGGTGAGGACCAGTACAGTGATCATATCACCACACCTCTGGTGGCAGAAGATAAGATTTCTTTTGGAATCAATGCTGTGTGCTCATCTCTCACTACAGTCCAAGATATAAAGAGCTCTTACAATGAAGTGGATGGTCGGCTGATTGCCAAAGAGGTCACAAATTTCCCTTTCTTAAACAAGTTTTCTCTGGCTTCTAATCAGTTTCCTAGAGCCAAGTTTCTGACTTTGTCTTGCCCGAGTACCTTCAGTAATTTTTTTTTACTTCTTTTTCCATTCCTTGACTTTGTTCTACTCATAGGTTAATTTTCAACTATGGAGAGGACTAGATTGGACAGTGTGAGCACAATGTTAAAAGCATTTTTTGAAACAGGAACAGAAGCCATAATTTTCAGGTTTTATGATAATTTGTTTCAGTCTGTGTTTTATTAATGCCTTCACAAGGACTTTTCACATACTATTCTACCATTATTGCTAGTACCAGATCTATTGATAAGTGAAAGTAGTGGCATTGTGGGATGTTGTTGGTGGGTGAATAGTTGTCCTTACAATTAACTTTTTATGAAAAAAGATGGCTTTCACAGTCTTAAATTATTAAAATAATCTAAAGTATTAGATCATGCATTTGTTACTTTTAGTGTCCGTGATACTACCAAAGTTTTCCTAAAATGCCTTTTATCTGTTTTAGCTTGGGATTAATTCTCGGGACAGTTCAACTCCAATATTCCTAGCTAAGAACATTGCTGGACACCTCTCAGGTTCCTTGCGGACTATTGGGTCAGTTGCTGTGGGCCAATATGGTAAATGCACTTGTCTTAGTGTTTAATATTCTTTGAAGAGTGGAGCTTTTTTCTGTCCAATAATAGATTAAGTCTGTGTAATTTCCTGGTAGAGTAACACTGCAATTTCCTAGGGGTGAGGGTGTTCCAGTCCTCTCCAGCAGCTACCAGCCTGAATTTTATTGGAGGTCCTGCCATTCTCCTGGGTCTCATTGCTATGGCCCGTGATGACCACACCATGTATGCAGCTGTCAAAGTCCTCAACTCCATCCTCAACAGTAGCCCCTTGAGTGGAAAACTGATGAGGCACATCCGTGGATACCAGGTAGGCACACTCATTCTGGTTAGAGTCTTTCCCTTGCAGATACTTATCCCCAAATCTATCAGTGGGAATGAACCAAACATATCCTGGCTATAGCCACTTGTGCTTGGAACTTGGTAAGTTAGGAGCAACATAGAGGATAGTGCTCTATATCCTGTGCTTACAGTCCCAGGAGACCTCTGTAACAGTTTATCTGCTGAAGGAAATGTGAGGACAGATGCCTCTTGGTCAGTGATTCAATAAACTAAATAGGGCAGTGCAGCAGATTTGTGGCTGACTCACTCTTCACCTTTTACCAACACACTTGATCCCACACACAAAAGACCACTTCTCAGGCAGCTTTTCTTCCTCTCCTTGGCTCATACAGCCTAAGATTCCTCCTTACAGACTGCCCAGTGTAGGGCTGACAGTGAATTCCTATGGCTCAGTCTTCACTGTGTATGAGGAATTGTGCTGATATAAATAAGTGCTGCCTGAATTTCACTGATTAGATCTGTCCCAAATTAATCTTTAAGCCTGAAAGCTATGCAGATGGAAAATTTTGGTTGTAGGTAAAGTCTATATATAATGTTGGATGGATTGAGGCTCAAGTATGAAGTTTCAGTTTAGTATCATTTACTTCATGCTGTGTAGGTGAAGCAGAGAACTCTGAAGGAACAGAGAAGACTCTTTCATATAGAAGGTTCCAAACAAGACCTTTAAGATTAGGGTTTCATGAATGATTTATTATAAACTTCCCATTTTCCCAACATTCAAATTGTTCATAAATTGATTGTAATTCATATTAATATATTTATCCTACTTAGATATTGCTTGCCCAATCCTTTCTTGTAGGTCAATGCTTGTCTTTATATTGTGTATGAGCTGTTCCTTTTGATTTTTTGCTAAATAGTGTTCTCTCCATGTAACTGATCATCGTATTGCAATGGACTGAAGCTTTTTTTTAACAGACAAGTAATAAATATGTCTTGATATGTGCTTTCAAATAAATTTCTATCCTTCCCAACCTGTTCAAAATGTAATAGCTTTCTGAACATTCTTCTCACACTATGGGGAAACTGTTGAATAATCAAAGGTAGTCTCAGTTGAGAAACTGGCAATGTTTCGCAAATGTTTTTCATTTGGGGAGGTAAAAATTAATATTTTTTAAATTAACACTGCTTATAAGCAATTAAGAATACATCCATGAAGCATAGCATAGAACACCTGCTGTGATTACTTACAGTTATATACGTCTGTTGCTTTTTTAAAATTACATTCAACATAACATGGCACATATTTTTCTCCCGTTCAATGCCACAGAGTTGCCAAGCTCCTTCAAAAATTCATCCTTACATTTCCTGCACGAAATTTTATGTTTGGACTGAAATCTTCATTTTCTTCATGATGCTTATGCAAAATACATGCATGCATGACTGCTATATCTGATTAAACTATATGTTGGTCTTGAATTAAAGAGAAGTGTTATATGTTAGTTCATAAATACAGATTTTTACTTGGCAGATACTTATTCAGTCTTCTTTTTTCAGTTGCTGAGCTATCTATTGAAGAGGAAAACTCAGCTGCTAAACAATAGGATTTTACAGTTAATGTTCTCCCTGGTGGGCACAGCTGAGCTGGGCTTTGAGTCTTCTGTCATCAAGAATTATAGTGCATTCCAGTATGTTCTCTGCAACTTTGAGGTAAAACTGTTCATGTTACTCTGTGGGTTTGGCTGTATTAAAGATGGCTTTATAATACAAGATTTGGTTTGTTGGTAGCATCTCCAGGATCCAATATTTGGGATGGGGTTGTGTGTTGTGCGTTATTACACTGTGGGTCCCCCAGGTCTGCAGGGACACTGCCTGCTCCTCAGGGCTGGAACTGGAGCTAGAGTTCCCTGCACTAGCAGGGACTCCCAGTGCCTGCAGGCTGCATTACAGAAACACTGAAAGTTTGTGTTCTCCTCCCTAAACTAGTTTTAACTGTTTCTCTGATGCATCTACTGTTCTCACAGCTCAGCAGAGCAGTAAAACCTCTGCTTTCCTTTGTCTTTCAGCTTTGGATGAAAGCACCAGAAAATCTTGACCTTGTTCTTCTTTCCCATCTTGTGGAGATCTTGCAGTCCTCCAGGTATAAAGATGTGTTTGAATCAGAAACCTGTGGGACAAACTCATCTGTAACCTGAAGCTGGAACTCTGAGGCGGATATTAAGGGTCTAATCCCAGTTGGAATCAGAGGATTCTGGGAGTGAATCATTCCTGTATTGCCCTTTCAAGCCTGGAGTTAGTGATTTGATCAGCCCCTAAGATGACTTTGAGGCAAATCTGGGAAAAGATATCTGGTTACCTGGTTCACGTGGAACCAGTGGTGTACAATGAAATTTAAATATCTGCTGCAGAGGGGAAATCTTAATGTTTGAATTGTCTATGAAATAATTTTTAAAAATATATTATTGAAGTTGTGTTTAAAATGAAAACACAACCCTTTATCAATATTCTTAATCATCTGGACTAGAGTTTAATGTATCTACAGAGACAAAGCATGGCAGAGGGACTGAGTAAAGCTAGATTCCTGCTCTTTGGTAGCAGAAAGCTCTGTGCAGAGCTGTCTGGTGCCCCTTGCTAAGTTTTACAGGAATAGCATTTTTTGCTTCCAACTTGCTGCTTGAAAATGTAATAATGTTTTCTTTGAACTTGTTGGAATTCAGCAGTTTCTGGGGAAGAGGGCAGAGGGGAAGAGTAGAACACACAAAGTAGTCTTCTGATCTCCATCACTGACACATGTTCAATTTGTCTGACAGTGTTTGAAATGTTATACAGACAGTATTAGAAGCCAAAAGTGCAAAGTATCAGTGCAACCTGAGAATTCTTTTAGCTGAAACTCTGCAAATTTGGTCATTTCCAGTAGAAGCTTTTAATAGTCCCTGCGCTTCTTTTACAGAGATGCATGTCAGAATATTGCAATTGCCTACCAGGTGCAAGTGGTGCCCAAACTCGTTTTCCTTTTCAATGATCCTGAAATCAGCAGCTCCAAGATCACTGTGGCCTGCTCTATTCTGTCCCATCTCTTGCAAGGATACTTTAATACGAGGGATGTTCTCAGGTAACCTTCAAGGTCTATGGCTTTTCCTCAGAATGCAGATGAGCTATACTTCTGCTAGTGTTGGAGAGAGCTCGACAGTAGAGCTTCCCTCACCTTGTCTTTGGTAGAACACCAGCTTTTTGGTGACTGCAGGATCCCCTGGGAAAAACTGATGAAAAGTTTTTTTCATTCACTCCAACCTTATGTGTGAGTGAAGGTGAATTGGGTGATAACTGTAATAATGGTGGCACAGTTCTGTAGGTATGACTGGGATTTCTCAAATATGTACTTAGTATTTGGTTTCATTAAAGCCTTGTCCCTAAAGTATCACTACAGTATTACAATTTGGCCCCAAAGAACTGTGTACCTAATCCTGTTGGTTTGGCTTATATCCCAGTAACAATCCTTTTTGTTCCTGGATTTCAGTCAGTTACGTTAGTCAGGATTTCATGAAGCATAGCATTTAAATTCTTGTTTGCTCTTCACAGAATGTAAGCACTGCTTCATTTTATAATCCCAGCCTAATTGCCTCAACCTGCAACCTATCATCTGAGGAAGGTCCACATAGTGCTCTCTACAGCCACCTAATGCCCAGGGAAATGCACTGCACAGATGGAAGCTCTGTTTCTAAAGCTCTGTTTTTAATAAAATGTAGAAACAGAGTTGCATGTCAAATCTATGGACTCTGCCTTTTGCTCTGTTGGAAAGTATGAGCACCTCTAATAGTTAACTGTGAAGTAAGCTAATACATGAACTTGGTGTTTTCCAGCTCTTTTGTGAATGTATGCTCCTGGATATATGTTACCTATATGCATATTCCTACCCTGGGCTTGTAGGAATGAGTGTTCTTTTTATCATATAGGTGGTGAGACAGGAATTAGTGTATCAAATTTGTTGTGTTGTAAGGAGTGTGCATGAGCATTTTTTCTTAAATAATCATGATTTGTTATTCCATGGTAATATGATTAGTTGTCAGACCCATGAGTTCTGAGAGAGTGGACAGAGACAGTCCCTTCCTTCTAGCTCCAGGACAGCAGAGACTGTAACAGGCTCACAGCAGCACTGAGATATGCTGGAGTTTCTGCTGGTCCCAAATTTGGACTTCCAGAGGGAATTGCTATGTGGGCTATTCCTGCAGAACAACTGGTATTTTGTCCCGAAGAAATATCCTTCTTGTGGGCAGGAGGAGACCGTGCACTTTCACTAAATATCTATATATCACATTTATCTTTCTATCCTTAGAACCAGGTAATGTGTTAAAGCAAATTACATGTGAAAAAAGGATGCCAGCCCTCCTCATGGTGGACCTGCTAACTTCTCTGTTCTCCTCTATATGCTTGGAAACCAAGTGGTGGTAACAGTAATACTGGAATGCCACTGGCTGCTCAGAATCTTTCCCATAAACTGAGTACTTTACTCAGTATTCCTTTCCTCTTGGTGAAAGACCTTTACAGTAGATAGAGAAAACACTTCCATAGCAGAATAATATTTTACTTCAATTTGTAGACAGTTTCAGTCATCACAATATAGGAAAGTTATTAGGCTATTAGAGAGCATCCAAAGAAGGGCCATGAAGATCCTTGAGGAGAAGCCAGATGAGGAATATCTGAGTTCACGGGGTCTGTTCCGCCTGGAGAAGAGGAGACTGAGGGGAGACCTCAGTGCAGTTACAACTGCCTTGTGAGGGGAAGAGGAGGGACAGACACTGATCTCTTCTCTCTGTGGTGACAGTGACAGGACGTGATGGAATGGCCTGGAGTTGTCAGGGGAGGTTTAGACTGGATATTAGAAAAAGGTTCTTCCCCAGAGAGTGGTCAGGCACTGGAACAGGCTCCCCAGGGAAGTGGTGACAGCACCAGCCTGACAGAGATTAAGAAGCATTTGGACAATACTCTCAGACACATGGTGTGACTCTTGGGATGTCCTGCTGAAGGCCAGCAGTTGGACTTTGATGAACCTTGTGGGTGCCTTCCAACACAGCACATTCTGTGACCTTTTAGTTTACTTCCTAGTTTATGAAATTTTCATCCTATTTCTGAAGTGACTAGGATTTCTAATGGTGGTTGTTAAGTCATTGTTAGCCAGTATTCAGCTTTGCATATAATCTCCAAGTAGTTAAATTAGTATCTTTCTGTTGACCACACGTTCTTCGCTCTTTCTCTGCAAGGATTGGATTGTTCCTTGTTTACACCCTGAAACCTTCCTCTGTGGATGAAAATCAGATTTACCTGGATAGTGTGGCTGAGAGGCCCACTGAAGGTGAGGGGCTGCCTTTGGGGTATGTGTTGTGATAGTTTAACTACAGTATTTCCCTCCTTCCCCCTAGCTGCAGCATTAGTGCTTCTGCCTCCTGTGACAGGAAGAGGCAAAATTCAAATTTCTTCATATGGAAAGGGAGAGGCTGCACTGAGGTGACCCTTTGTTCTCTCTCTGCTAATAAACCAGCAGTACTTTGGCTGCATTGTCCACACAATGATGGATTTCAGATATACACAGAGAGGAAGGACATTAAATTGAAATTGCCCCCAAACCAACCTACTGGGCTGTTACGGGGAATAAAATTTCAATGGGCATCCTGGATTTTCTGTGGAGACTTTACTACACTTGCAGCTGTAGCAAATAGTAATGTGGAGCTCTGCACCTCCTAAAGTAGCTGTGTATTTGTCAGGTCCATGTGGAGGAACACCCAGACATTTGGCCCTTCCACTGTGCTCTTTCAGTTGAGGCTTTACTGTTGTTGCACCTCTAAACAACAGATCATATTAAGGAGACAGTGGTAACTGCAGTTTGTATATAGACATCTCAGCTAGGCAATACAAGTCAGATTGCCTGTTTACATTTCACTCCCTAGTTAACCTGAGATTGCTTCCTCTGACATATTGTACAACATGCAGTCTGAATGAGTTTTAAATAACTCTAAAGAGAGGACTTTGGCAATGTAAGCACAGGTTGTTTCTTATGTTAGCAGGAATCCTTATGTCTAAAATTTGATGTCCGTATCTTTTTACTCTGCAAAAACCCCTCATATAAGTACTTCTACATGGCTAATTTGGGGAAAACAAGATTGTTGATCAAAGCAATGGAACATCTTTTGTCTCTTCATTACTCTTTATTACTTTCTGCTATTTGTAGCCTTAAACCAAACATCTGGAAAGACAATCTGTCTTCGAAACCAGCTACTGAAGATGCTGTTAGATGTAATACGCTCAGACAAACTTCACCTGTCCTCTGAGTAAGTAGAAGCATTTAGGAAGTTAAGTGTCTCTGTCTCCCAGATTTGTCTCCTACAAGCATCTTCCTGGTGCTTAACCAGGACCAAACACACTGATAATATTTGAATTTCAACAAATACTAAATAAGAGCAGACTGGATTCAGAGTGACTTTTTTGTCAGTGATTTATCTGCCATTCTTACAGTTGACATCCATTTTGGAAAAAGTCTCATGTTTTCAGAAAATACAGTGAAGGGAGAACTTGGATATTGATACTTCTTCTGCATAGCAGGGACTGAAGAAATCCAATCTGTTTCTGAAAATCAAGTCAATCTAATGTGGGATTACTTACACCCCTCTATCGTAACCATGAGAATGCTCTTATTATAATTCTACCTTTCATAGCTGAAAGGCAGATTTCATAGTGCTGGGAGCTGTAACTGTGCATTTTTCATTAGATAGCATATCTTGGGCTTGAAAATTTAAACCAGAATTTTGAATTTTATAGCCTGAAAGATCTAGTCTGTGATGTAGTTTGCCTCAGTTATTGATACACACTCTCAGAAGGGGCTTCATATTAATGAAGTAATACAGTAATACAAGGTTAGATGTAGCAGGAATTTAATTACTTCAGCTGTGTGGATGAGTCTGTTGTTAAATCTTTGTGATTCTCTGTTGTGGCACACCTTTAGTGAGATTTTTTTCCTAGAGAAACATGAGCTTCTAAATCATTTCAAGATAATTTAAAATAATGTCTCCTTTCTGTCTTCCACCATGTTTCCTTCCATGTGTTTTCATTTACCTGTTTGTCCTAGGGAAAAAGAAAAGACATTTTTGGCACTGGGGCCAGACTGGTTTCTGCTGTTCACACAGAGCTACCTGCACTTCAGCACAGTTGTCCTGGGAATCAAACTTCTTCTGTGCTTCCTCCACGATCGTTTGCTGCTGAACAAATTCAAGGAGGGGATAGTGGCTGGGCGTTGGCTGGAAAACAGCTCTGCAGGGTTGAATATTCTAATGGGTATGTGTTGGTCTAACATTCCCAAAACACTGCCTTGATCCTGCTCAGTGACAGAAGATCGCTGTGGACATTATAGGAGAATTCCCACTGATCTCAGTAGACCAAGAGTTTAAATTACTTTCTAGGGCAAACTTGTCCTGGTACTTCAGCATTTCTCTACTGAAAAGTGGAAAGTATTACTTCTTCTTTGCAGGTAATTAGCAATTCTGATTAGCATGTGCAGGGAGATGGGCCTTTTGTGTTGCACAAAATCAGGCTACTTGTTAAGCCTGCAAGGTGTTCAGATGTCAACTTGTGCTCTGAAACCTTTTGTTTCTTAAAGATTTGTTCAGCCTGCTTTTTGATAATGAGACCTGGGATTCTGAGAAAGGGAGGAGAAAGGAAGGAGAATAATTCAGGGAGAAAGCCCTTTAACATAAGTGATAGTGGGGAAAATTGTTATCTGTTAGTCTGGGGGTGTTTTTTAAACTGTTGATACTACAGCCTAGCAGACTACTGAGTGTTCTGGGACAGAGACAAATGAGGATAAAGTTGTCAGTAATCCTTCTCCTGATATGACATTTATTTTTAGACACTTTCCTTTTCTTTTCCTTTAAAGATAATTTAAAAAGTCACCCTCCAGTGCCTGACAATGGCTACTACTTGATTTTTGGATTTTCTGTATTGCAAAGATGTCTAACTGATCACATTCATATCCCTGAGATCTACTTGGTTGTGGCAGAGCTCTTTCTGGCAACTCCACAGTCTGAACCACCTGAAGCAGTCAAGGTATGAAAAAAAAATAGCACACAAGCACCTGAAGTTGCTACTGCATTACTATTTTGACATTTTATGCCCTTTTACATGAGAGGATTCTCAGGCATGTGAACCCTACTTGGGTTTTGTAATAATAAAAACTATTTATATTTTTAATTAAATTAGTTAACTTTTGTTTAAGAAAATTTATGTTCAGAACAACCTTGTTCATGCAGGTGTTAAATGTTACAAATTTAATAGGAGAGGAAGGAGCTGCTGAAGGTAGACACATGTTGGTTTTGTTCTGATCTAGAGAGAGCAGGCATTGCTCTTGATGTATCATATATAATTCCCATCTCTTAATGGAATCTCTTTCCTCCTGTGTAGAAAGATCTCGAGTCTATGTTGCAGTGGATCTTGCAGCACCACCTTACAGAGAATGTCCTCAAATTTGGGTTGTGTGCAGAGGCAGCTGTGTTACTGCTGGAAATGGTTAGGTTCACTGTGGACAAGGTAAGTGTTTCATTGCAAGGACAGTGCAGTGTGAACGGCTGAATGAAGAGCCCAGGTGTGACAGCTGCTGGTGGCAGCCTTCACCTGTAATCCCTAGTCCTGCTCTGCCCTCAGGGGGCAATGCTGAACGGGACAGTGAGCAGGGACTTCCAAGGGCCACAACAGCTACTGCCCTGCTTATGTAGCACAGGATGTGATGGGCTCATGTTTGAGAGACCAGAGACAGATCTTGCCCACAACAGTACTCAGTTTTTTCATTCTTGATGGTGATATGTCACCTTTCTGGTTGGGTGTATCTTCAGTCTGCAAGGTGGGGCTTGGCTACTGGTGCCTTGTCTGACTTTGGTGGCTGTGTCACGTTTGCTTAGGAATAAAAGATAAGCTTTTGTGGATGAGAGGAATGCTGCCTTGACCAGATGCACATTTGTCTGTTCAGCCTATTGCAGATGCAGAAGCCTCCTGGGCAATTGCCTATCCAGGGAATGTTATCGAGTTTCTGTGCTTGATCTATCACAGTTATACACAGGACCCCATGTGGCACTGTCCTGACTTCTTGAAAACTTTGGCTACGCTTGCTTTTCATTCAGGACCACCCAAGGTATGTGCATAGGAGCCAGCATAAGCCCTTCAGACCAGAGATGAGTCAGTAGGAAAAAGAAAAAAAAAAATTTCAGTAGACTGAGTGAAAATGTATTGCTATCTGCTTTCACAGGGTGGGTCTGAAGGCCTTTTGACTCCTGATGGTCCAGCCATTGCCGAAGGGAAAGGCTGCGCTGATTCCTCCTCTCTCCCACTCCTACCACACCCTGCCAAGAAACAAGTGTGGGATTTTGTGCGAGTCCTCCTGATGGACAGTCTCCTCAACATCCCAGCAAACAAACAAGGACATCCCCTTGAGCTGCTTCTTGAGGTTTCTCTTATCAGCAGGCTTTGCTGTTCTACCTTGCACTGGGGGTGGAAGGACAGGACATCTCCTGCTAGCGACCTAGTGAAAAAAGTGCTAACAGTGACAAAAGGGAAGGGCTTCTCTAATTCCTCTGCATTAATGTGAACTAAGAAAATGCTGTTCCCAGAAAACAGAAAAGACATTTTTCAGGCAATGTTTAATACTGAAGAAAGGTGTGAAAAAAAATTCCTTAGTAATACCTGCTTGTCATTAGGGCATCCCCTTGAATTTGTTGAGAACAGAAAATGTCACATGGAGCATCATGTGTACTGATTTTTGAGATAACAAAATTTCAGTTCTCAAATAAACAAGAAATCCCTGTCTCCACTTTACGTACAGATTAATACAAGCAGTAGCATCTGAGTCTAGATAATATATTTCAACCACTCAAAGCACTCTAGAGAATCAGAGTAGTCTGAAGAAAGGGGAAAATTAGAAATTTAGGCTTCAGCTCCAAATTGTCAATAGTCCAGGTGTCCCAGATGTGAATTCTGATGCAGACTTAGCTTAGTAATATGAATAGTAATGAACATAAGCTTGACTGCAATTGTAATGAGTTAAATCCTCTTGTGCAGCACCAGCTCCCTAAAGGTTTATATATACTGTCCCAAGGTTTGGTACAGTTAAAATATGGTTTGGATTTCTGACTGTCTGAATCCTGGCCTGCTAATGGAGCTCAATATCTCTGAGCACAAGACTTCTTGGGAACCACCTGTGAGCCAAATTCTGGCCATTTCCAAAACCTTGTTTCTGTTCACTGTGCAGAGGGTGACTGTGCTGGCTATCAGCTAGATGGTGTAGTCCTATGTAAGATTTCCTTGTTTTCCAGCTGGGAATGAAGTTCTGCCATCTCATCTGTTGTCCAGTAGCTGTCCACATATGCACACTTGCTGAAAGGGAAGTTGAGTCAGGTTTCCCGTTTTCCTGCTGTAATAACACGTATGCCATCACTGTATAGGCTTCTCCAGAAGATGCCACCAGTGAGCAGAGGAGACTTTTTCAGACAAAAGTTCTGCTGTCTGCTATGGATGTCTTTCAGATTACTAGCCAAGGCGAGGGGAAAACGAGACCGAAAGGTGAGTGGTGAGAATCAGAGTGTTTAACTACTGTTTAAATATCATGCTAACTGATATTTGGCATGTAGTGTTATTGTTAGAAAGGTTTGGAAACAATAGCTAGGACAGTCCAGCTCAGCAGGCTCTGGTGTCCATTCTATCTTGCTGCAAGCCAGTTTGCATAAGTTATTGTAATTTTATAATTTTTCTGGAGACCGTCTTACTTTTTCTTTTTGAGAAGAGATTCTTGATATTAGAAAGGGAGTATGTAGAAAGAAACCTAGGTTTATCCTTGAATGTTTCTGGAAACAGCCCCACTAACTTAGTTGTTACTGCTCTCCTTTCTGAGTCAGTAGTTAAACCAGTTCTTCATTACAGCATTTTAGTGAGATTGGTTCCATCCTTAGGATGGAGCTGTCATTTCCAGCCTGAGTAAGGTGTTTCTGCTGTACCTAGAGTCTTGTTAGAGATGTTCCAGCTCTGACATATTATGGCATGAAACTGTTCCTTCTCAGCTCTGGTAATCTCACATTTCACTTTTTTTAATTTCTTCTTGTTATGGAATAATCAACCCTTTTATATCCTCTCCAGGGATCAGTGATCCTCATGGTACTTCAGAATCAGCTGCACCCCTATCTATGATGAATATTGCTTATTTTGTTCAGAAGCTGGTTGAGAAACTGAATAGCAGAATGTTTGCAGCTGACCCCAAGCAAATCCCGATCTTCATTGCCAAACAGATTATGTGTGTGAGTCACTTTTTTTCTCCCCAACTTTTATCAACATGCTGTAACATGCTGGTTTTTTACACTGAGGTCATGATACTGCAATTCTGAAGAAGATGGCTGTAATCCATTTGGTGATTCTTGTTTATCCTGGTTTTTTTTGCATGAGAACATAACAGCTGTAAGTTATAATTAGAGCTAGATGGTGCAGCATAAAGAAAGGATAACTTTTTGTGACACTGTCTGCAGGCTATGTACACATTGCTGAACAGGGATAAATTAATCTCTTCCACACTTATGGGGACTTCAGCAGAAATACAGAGAAATAGAATTTCTATGTAACAGGTAGTTCGGGGGAATTTTGCTGAAATAAGTTTCCAACAGCTTAAATGAAGTGGGAGGAGTGGATCCTTGGGGAGAAAGTTCTTTGAGCAAGCCAAGTACTCTGCTGTTTTGTGTTTTCACAGGTCTTAGAAAGCTCTGTTTCTCAAAAGGAAGTTCTCCTCAGTGCCCTGTACAGCTGCTTAAACAGAGCCATCCTATACTGCTTATCCAGACCACAACAATCACTGCCTGAACAGTTTAATGTCCTGAATACTCTCATTGTTCTGCAAGAGCAGTGGGACATTATTTTTGCAACTTACAACTCAAATAGTAATTTTGTCATCTGCCTGATGTACTGCCTTTGCCAACTGAACTCGGGCAGGTACAAATGTTCTTTCTTTATATCTTTGTGCTGTGGCTATGGAAGTGGGTGGAGAGGGGGAGATGTCACATAACTTAGGCAATATCCAGTCTGGGAATCACTAGAAGCTGAGATTGAGCTGGATCCAGCATTTCCAGCAGCCTACTCACTTCAGAGTAGTAACTGCAGTTAAAAAGCTTGAACTGATTTCAATGGAGCTGGCTCACAAGCCCATCAGGAAAATGAGCATCTGGAGATCTTCCTGGGATGTGGGCTAGGATCACTCCACAATCATGTAGGTGGCCATTCTCTGATGATCCAACAGTCATTACCCCAGTGTGTGGGTACATTTATAATATATATAGAAGTGTGAATGGATCTTGTGTTCTTTCTGTTATTGTTACTTGGATCTGAGCTGCAACATTTTAGTTGTTGTGACATTGGGAGTTTTGCCCTTTGCCATTGGGTAGGGCTAGAACATCCATACCCACTGTTTGCTGTTCTTACAGATGTTGATATATCAGATGTACTCTTGCTAATGTAAGCTAATGTAACCTTGGAAGCTTAGTTTTGTGAAAAAAGGCAAATACTGGCAAAGTGCAGTTTTCACTTTAATGTTTCTTGTTTCAATGATAACCTTCTGTACTGCTTTGATGGTCTGAATTGAATCCATTAATACAGTATCACACCAGAAATGAGCTGCACTTCCTGAGATCTTTTCTGGATGTTCTTATTCCGGTCAGATAATAATTTCCAGGCCAAACCCATTGAGATGGGGTGAGGATTGCTTTTATGGAGTAAGAGCAAAACCTTTTTTTAAAAAAACTAAGGTACAGAAGGGTTTGTTATCCAAAAGCTAAACATGGCAAATCCAGGGAATCAGAACTGTGGTATTTTAAAGAAAATCAGAAATAAAAATGCAGCTTTGCATACCCAAGGATTTGATTCTCCCACATAGTAGGGTCTGTTCAGAGTTGAAAGCACTTTGTGTTACTAGTGGTTATATATGCTATTATTGACAGCAGTTCTGTGAAAAAGTCCAGATTGTGTGGATACCTTAAGCAAGCCTGTTTCATTTTGTTTGAAGTATTACTGCTGTACTGAAGTTCCTAGTGTCTTTTACCTCCTGACTGGTAGATTGTGGCACAGCCCCCAGTCCCAAAGCAGAAGTCCTCTTGGCCATGGTGATGTTCTCAATAATCACATCTACATGCTAGTATCCGTGGTGCTAAGTTTATAGGTTTTTTGTGCTGAGTGCTTTAGAAACTGAATGAATCATCATTGACACAAAGAACTCAGACTAAGCAGTGTAGGGTACAGCAAGGCACTGCTTTCCACATAGTGGCAGATACCTCCAGCAAAGGAATTCAGAGTACAGAGACAAAGTACAAGATGCCCAGGGGAGGTGCAAGAAGGCTGGATGCTACATCAGGTCAGCCCTGTGTTCTATCTGATTAGCTACAGGTAGATACAAGTGCAGCAAGGTGCAGGGAGAAGGCACACACAAGGGAGTGGCCTACAGGGTCATAATGACTGCTCCTTGGCTTTGAAAACCAGACCGGCAGTTTTTAAGTTCCCACTTGCTGAAAATTCGTGGTATTACATGACTGGTATAAGCTCTCAAACCTGAAAATACCCATTTACTAAAGGAATCAAGTAGGACTGGATGTGTAGAAACACCTGTAGCTCTTTCACTCAAACTTGTTCTCAGTTTGTTCTAAGTCTGGTTTCCTCACCTGCCCTCCTTTTTTTTTTTTTTCCCCCCTTTGTCACAGCTGTTCAGAAGGTTTTGGGGTGGATGCAAAACCAAAGCTGACTTCCTATCACCAAATTTTCCTTGCACCCAGTGAAGAGGAAAAGGGCAGCCTGCCTACTCCAGATGATGGTAATTTATGGCACATGTTGCCTGTGCCTTAGAGAGAAGAAAAATATCTGTCTTAAGCATGTGCAAGTGTCACTTATTTCCTCTTTGGTGTACAGGCATTGCAGGCACAGAGAAAGGAAAGTTCTGCTTAAAATTACTTGTGTTTGCATCAAGCCTTTTTATTCAAAAGTCACACCCAGCATTCTCTGGAGCAGTGGGTATCAGTTTGGAGATCTCTCCTCAATGTTATGACCAGTATAAAGGGTCAGATACATATACTATTTGTTGCTCTATTTCTTTTTTCAAGGCCCATACAGGATTTGTCTGTTATATGCAGAAAGAAGTATTTGAGCATTTCAGAGAAAGACAGAAAAATTTTGGATTGGATTCAGTGTGGTCAGCTGAACCCTATAGCAGAACAGTGTTTGTTTGTTTTTTTTTTAATTTCTATTTTAAATATATATTGGCTTGGTTAAGATGCAACCAAATCAGTCTGGTTTGCAGGGAAATAGAGCAAAACAACTCAGCACTTCCTTGTACAGTATACTCCTGCCATGTCAAATTGTTTTTTCACAACTTGGTTACCTTTGCCCCTCCATCTCCAGCGATGTTTGGCAACATAAAGGAATGTCCTTTATGTGCTTTAGCATTCTATGCATGACAATAAGATTATCAAAATTCTCATTAAATGGTTTTCCAAAGCAGAAACCAGTTAAAACCACATGTCACTCCCACTTGTTTCTTTCAAGGAGCTGAAATATCATAAAAGAAATGTTCTGCTGTTTTCTGTATTAGATTAACTGGTCTAGCTTAGAACCTATGGAGGCAGTGGACAAAAAAGAACAACTCCACTGACTCTGGCAGTTACTCTGAACCAGTGCTTTTCCAAACTAGATGTTTTTGCTTTACCTGTTGCCTGACTTGAAAACATAAATGAAGAATGATTTTTTGGTGTTACTTTTGTTTCCTAGTCCGCCAGGAGATTCTGAGAACAGTAGAAATCATCTGGAAGCAGCTCATTTCTCAGAGGCGGCAGGCTCTGGAGGACATTTACAAGATGGATCTTTCTGTAAAAGGAAATGACAAAGAAAGGGACATGAAGATAACAGAGATCACTCCTTTATGGGAAGAAATTATGACAAAAGCTTGGCAGCACTTGCTAGGTCTCTGTTCTTTTATGGAACATTCACTGTAGTAAGCAAAAATGTTGTGGTAAATGGAGTGCCTGGTGGAAAGCTGCTATCCCTCGGTTATACTTTTCCTTGCCTGCTGGGAATGCAGATTCTCAGTTTCTCTCATTTAGGGTTATGATTGCTTTCTGTGTCATAACCCAGCCCTTCTGTAATCACCTGGTGGTGTCACAGGGTTCAGGTTGTACAGCAAGAAAGAGAAATCACCTTAGATGATTGTAACCCATAGGAAGATTTAGAAGGGAGGATATATGGTTGAAAGAAGGGCATTGCAATGTGTGTAGTGCTGCAGTGATTCAAAGTTCATGTAATTAAACTGATCTATGGCAGACCTCTGTGAGGCTTTTAAATAAAAGCTTGAGAAGTATGTGTTGATTCAATTCTCATAAAAATAGAATATTATTCATCTGGAGTGACACACTGCCACATTGTTTTGTCTTGTATAATGGGGATAGAACCCCTCTGTTTTCTGACAGGCTCAACTTCAGACCTTAAAAGCTTTTTTGTCTGTTTTCCCTTGCAGTTTCTGAAAAGAAGCTTCTCCAGAATAAATCAGGGCCAAGCCTGTCCCAGACCAAGCACAATTCCTGGAGTGAAAGCCTCTCTGCAGCTATTAGGTTCATACCTGGCCGAAACACAAAGGAAATGTCATGCAAATCAGAGGTAAATTATGCTATTTGTCTTTTCTGAGTCTGTCACTGGTCTGCTTTTTATATAGCTCTGGAGAGTTTTCTGGATTTGGGAGGCTTCTGAGTGTGTCTTTGGTTGACATGTTCCATTGTAAACTAGACAGCTATTGAAGCTGAGGTTCCTTTTCTAGGCTGCTAGAAATAATCACAAAGAAATAGTGACCTGAAGAACTTCTCTTGGCAGGCTGTTCATATAGTCTAATAATGCATACTTTCTGCACAGGGCCCAATTGACACTTGAAAAACCTAAGCAGCCCAGATGTGTTTGTGCTTACAGGCCTCTGCTGGGGGTGGAGCAAGGTGAGGAGATGCCAGCTTTGCTGCATCACCTATGTAAACCTTGTCCTTCAGGCACTGAATTAGTAGAAAGGCTCAGGTGTGTTCATAATGCTATCCTTACATTACATTTCATAGTCAATATGAAGCATTAAAGGTCCAAATTTTAATTTAGCCCCTAGAGATAGGGAAACAAGTGTTGGTATATAATCCGGGGACAGGTTTGGATGGTATGCATAATTCCTGCTGTCAGCAATAAAGATGTGAACTATCTTTTCCATGCCTAAGCTCCTCCATTGCTGAAAGAGAGGGCCATTTCCATGTTTTTGCTTAGCATTGTCAAAAATAGGCATTAAAAGCACTAGATAGATGTTACTTTTCAAGTGTACTAGGGATAGGGTAACTAGCTATAGGGTAGGGCAGAAGTGCATTGACATAATATTCAGAGCTTTAAACCAAGCTTGTGTTACCATGGTGCTCAACATATTAAGGTCTTTTTTTTCCTCCTGAGGAGATAATGAGTCTGTTATTAGCCTCACTTTAGGGAGCCTTAACGCTCTAGCTCAAGCTACAGGACATTGCAGCTTTATGTCTGGTGATGCCTGGTTCACTTCCAGGTGTGTTGACCAGGAATACTGTGACACCCAGCTAATGTGTCTGACACTACCTTACTGAGCTGCAAGGTTTTTTTCAGCGTGCAACAGAATCCTTCTCAGTCCTTAAAATCACTTTGCTGCTTACGGAGTGAGCAAGCTCTTCCCAGGTACATATGTATACTGTGATGTCACACTACGAGAGTGTTGACTATTTGCCCTGGGGTCTGTTTAATTATTTTTTAAAATTAATTTTGATTATTACAGCTGATTACACCTCAGTGAGCAATGTAATTGATATTTGTAAATGTATCCCAAGGAACATTTTGTACAACATGCTTTTTGCTGTTGAAGGTTAAAGACTCTGTTATTGGTTTTTCCCTAAATATGCCCACATCATTAGTTCCTCCAGTGAAAAGGTTGCCATCTGGAAAAGGCAGCACGGAGACATTATTCAGGCACAAGTGCATGAAATTGGTGTTTCTACATCTTCTGTCTCTCTTCTGCAAGGAAGCTGCTTGTAATTAAAGGAGCTGGGTTTGGAAGAAACATTACTCACTTGGTGTTATTCCTTATCATGTCAAGTACTGACAGCTCCATAGCTCTGATAAATTGTTATTCTCAATGAGATATGAAGTTACAGTTCCAAATGTTCTTCTCCTTTCTCTCTCTCCCCCTTTCTCCCTCCAGCCTGCGTTTCAGAGTTTGATGCACTTTTTAGAGAGGTGAAATCTAAGAGGAAGAAAATGTTAAGTTGCCTCTCAACAGCCCTCTTCCTTCATACACTTACTTACATTAAAAAGTTACATTAAAAGTAAATGGTATTTGTATTTTTAACTTGTATTTTTGACGACTTTGGTAATTACTCTTTAAAGTGTTGTAATGTAATTTTGTATCATTTTCTGCATCAGGTGACTTCTGTGTTCACTACTGGCCTCTGTCTTCACTTCTGCCAGTTACGGGCTTACATCATACAGCAATAGGCACATGGTTGAGACATGGAGATTAAAGGAAAAATAACAGTATGAACTATATAGTGAGAAACAAAGAATTTAAATCCCTTAGTAAAATAAAAATATTTGCTCCTAACTGAGCAAAATTTACTAAGAGAAGTGCAGAAATTCACCCAGGATTTCAGAGGTGTCCCCAGCAGAAAGAAGAAATGAGTTGTTTGCTACATTTTTAACAGGATTCCTTTATCAATTGAAAAATAAACAAAGACGTTGAAGTAGTAGTATTTGCTGTTGAAATAGTAATATTTGCTGCAGATTAAAACAAACAAAAAACAAGCAGCAAAACACTGCTCTTAAATTTTTCATTGTGATTATTTACAAGATAGGAAGAGTGCTTTTGAGACCCCATCCTCAGTCTGGAAAACGACAGCAAAATTCAAACTATTCACTCCAGCAAAAGCTCAGACCCCATGTTTCCATTGTACTTTTGCTCATGTCGTCCATCATCAGCAAAGCCAATTTCCTGCTGTTTGGTGGCAAGTATAAGAATTAGCCATCAAATGCAGCTGTGTTTTCTGAATATTTCTGAATACACTGTGCTTGCTCATGCTTTGCTTGTGGCTTTGTCTGGGAGGCATGATCATGTAGAAAAGAGAGTGTAATTACATTTCTGGTAGTAGAATGGCAATGATCTGCTATGGTAATTGTATTTTCTTGGAAGTCTGAGTAGTCATGCAGGAGCATGAGGAGCATTGTACAAAGTTGGATTTTTTGATGCTTACAGGTGACAGACTTGGGTAAATTTGCCGGGAGGAGGTCTGTAAGACTGGATACAATGCCAAAGGTCTCAAATCACTGACTTTCCTGTTTCAAAGTGAGCATTTTGATGTCTTGCTCTTTCTCCTCTTTTCCCCCTCCTGCCCAGTTTTGCTGTCAAAATCTAGTACAGGTATTTAATTTTT
Organism: Leptocoma aspasia; assembly: GCA_013399835.1. NCBI lineage: Eukaryota > Metazoa > Chordata > Aves > Passeriformes > Nectariniidae > Leptocoma > Leptocoma aspasia. Next base: position 777,805 of record VXAX01005064.1, on the reverse strand, counting down.
AGGTTAACAATGATTGTGACTGTTTTTGATACAAAAATAAGCTACAAAAGCAGAAAAGGACAACTGTAGCAATTGTATTTCAGTCAGCTGTAAATCAATCACAGCTTCTCCATGCCCTGTCCTGAGGTTCTTTAGAATGAGTGCCTGAGCAAGGTTACAAGCACCACATTTCTAACTCCTGTAAGACACACTGCCTCAGAACTGTAGGTATAGCTGTTACTCTTTACAAGAAATTCAGAGCCTTCTCAGTGTTACAGGAGGCCTGATCGTGCCTGTCCTCCACTGTCTTTGTTGATTAATTGCATTCCTCTATGACAAAGGCCCATATAACTTGAAATAGAAAAGGTCTTTTTAATCTGCTTTTTAATCCCATTCTTCAGAATGAAGAGGTTAAGAGACCTCCTAACTTGTAATTGCAAAGCCAGAAACATTACTTAAATCTTTTTCTTACCAATCACTCAGTTGGTCTTTTATCAGCTTTTCAAGTTAACTGAGTTAAAACAAGCGAACATTTAATGATATTTCTTTGAAAAGAGCATCATTTGTGTAACATGTTTATCTTCATAATAGAAGGATAATTAACATCACTAATTATCTAATTAAGTTCATTAACTATCCACCAACAGTGCACCGTGAAGTTGACATTATGTTCTTCTGTCAACAAATGCTTTGATTTCTTAGGAAGTAATTAAAATGTAAATTAGCATGTCATTAAATGCACAAGGGAACTTTGGAATGAAATATTCATTTCAAAACTGCTCATAGCACACATTTTTTTACTTCAATGAAAGCAGGCACTTTACTATTAATGATGTATATTAAACAATTTCCATTATAATATTATTGTCTTGTTTAATAACTGGCTCAAAGCTAAATTACAGCATGCTGTAGCAAGCTGAAAAAAGTTTCTTTAACTTTGAACAAACAAATTTTCATGTCCTCTTACACGCATATCTGACACACGGCTCATTTATCGTTTTCAGATTGTTTACAAGATGATAAAGAAATAATTCAACAGGTCAGTGTTAGAGAAAAATTGCATGAAAACATAAAATATAGAGCTATTTCATATTATGTGATACAAATCACTGAACTTTCTGAAACGTGTGGGGATATTTCCCCATTCATTGAAGATAAGTCTTAGCTGAGAATTGGGATATAAATGTTGTATGATGAATACAAGTCTTTAGGCTTACTCAGATTCACAGGCCCCTCTGTCTGTCCCCTAAAAATTCATAAGAGGCTGCTACAGGAGGTGGCGTGTGATAGCACAGTGCACAGTAGAAAACCTATCCTAGGACAGTTGTTTCTTTCTTGATTGATATCAGTTTCATCTTGAAACCTGAAACACAAGAGATATCACTTATAAATTGTCTGTGGGTAGCTTTTCAGAGGGAGTTTTCCTGTTTTTTTAAACTCAGTGGTCTTCTGCGGGAGTTAAGTCCCTTCATTGAATTACACATTGTATAAAAATGTTGCCTGTTATTTCTCCTGAATATTGTTTTAAAATACACTTTTGCCTTTCAAGCTAGAGATTGTGTCTGGGTCAAGCTCTAGCTTGGATATAGGATTTCAGCAAGTGGAATTTATTGTTTAAAGCTGTTGCCACCAAAGTCTCATCTTTCAAGAGCTGGTGGTTACAGAGTTTTATTTTCACGTGACACAGCTGATGCCAAATGAGTTGAATGGTGTTAATGTGGATGAAAGAGGAGTTTTATTTGGTTGCACAAAAACCCTAGAAATGTCTGGTAGCCACCGAAACAGATTTTTTTTTTTTTTTTGCTGAATACATAGACAAATAATTTTTCATATTTCTTGGTTTAAATATGTCTGATTTCTTCTAATTTTTTTGATTCAACATTTTATTTATAATAATTTTTAAAAGAAATTGTTTCAATTCAAAAGACTGAAGTGTCAATTTAAAATGAAAAGTAAAGAACAGAAAATAAAGGGAGGTCCTAGAAATATCTGCAAAATTGATTTAAATGTTTCTTCTAGGTCAGGGTATAGGTTGCTAACTGCTGAAGTCTGTGACCATTCATTTCTTGTTGCTCTCATCTTTGCTTGTGTCTATCTGTGTTCTATTTATGCTTTCTGCTGCAGAGTAGCTTGAACTACATGCAGTAAAAAAACTCCAGAAGTAGTCTTGTCACCTTTAAATGTAGGTCATTTTAGGAAAACTGTTATTTTTATGGGTCATGTTATTTTTATTTTCTTTTTTTCTGTACTCTGACTCCTAAGAATATACTGATGTTTACAGAATTCCTTCATCAGCTAAATGACTAGAAGGACAAATTTTTCATCAGTAAAAGCCAAGATTCAAATGTAATCAGAAAATTCCAGTGCAAAAGGCTGTTGGACAAATGCATTTAGATAACAGTGCGTAATAAAGCCCTAAGTTCCATATACCTGTAGGACTTCCACATTTTAGATAGAAATAGGAAAACAGTGAGTAAGAACAAGTGAAGGCAAGAAGAGACTCCCCTGCTATTCCCCATAATGCCAAAGTCTGACCTTCACCTTTCAGTTCAGAGGTAAAACCTAATGCTTCTGCTGTAACAGGCTGGAAGCTCAGTCCTCAAGGAGTTGATTGAATTATCCCAAAGTCACAGAAGCCATTCTCAGAGATAGGATTAAAGAACAAACATGCCTTGATTCTCATTGTGCTTTTTTGCTACTAGGAGGCAAGTTATCTGTTCTCCCAGGAAATAATCTGTTCAGTAGTGTCATCTGTTGAAGGGCTGTGTGCAAGCACACACTCGTACAGACATATGGCTGCTATAGAAGTAGACTGGCTGCTGTACTGCCTGGGCTTAGCTGATAAATACAGTGTGGAAGTCTCATCACATGTACACACCACGCTTCAGGTTTACCCTTTGAAACCCACCCCTGTGTGTGGGTACATTTATGATGCTGAAATGGTACTGAAATATGGAGGATTTTCTCATTAGGTCTGCTATTCCCCAGCCAACTGGCAATGCCAGGAATCCATCCATGATCCTTAGGAGCAGTTGGCACACTGCATTAGCCTCCTAGCGGGCTGAGGCACGGAGCTTCCATGCAACACTTAACTGCTGGAACTCAGGCTGTTGAGAAGCTAAATGAATTTTGGCAAAGCAACAATAAAATCCACACAGCAATAACAATTTTGTGATTCAAAAGAGCCTGCAAACAACCCTCAGTGTGGAGAGTGCATGTGAAGGACTAGGATAAACCACTCTTTAATCTGCTAAGGAAAACATTATCTGCCTTAGCTTAATGATTGTTACCTGGGGAGTAATGGAACAATCTTTCCTCTTATGAAAGGAACCTCCTTGCTGCCTAGTGCAGTCACTTACTTGAAAAGTAATCTGGTCTCAGAATGGGTGGCTTATTGTTTGCACAGGGTAGCAGTTTTCCTGGTCACTGTGTCAGATTTAGCAGTGGGAGCAGATTTGGAGATGTTACACACTTTGTCTCTATCTGGATAAAACAGGGCTGGTGCATTGGAGACTTCATCCAGCTCTAGTAGTTTACTATAGCACTCAGATGCTTCTCTGTAAAGCTGCTGTGGTAGCTGTAATCCTGTCCTCTGTAGCAATCCTGTATCTCAAATCCTTTTCTCTGTAGTAAGCCTGATGAGGAGGGGATTGATTGATTTAGCAAGAAAGGACCAGAAGTATTGAGCTTCAATTGCTCATTCTGGGTAGATCTGTGGAAAAAGAAGGAACATGAGAATGGCCATGAATACAAGAAGATAGTTTTCATATCTCCAAAGAGTTGAGGTTCAAAACTTTACTGACAATCTGGCTCTGTGCCTGTGTAAGTCATAGCAGTTCAGGAATGTGCTAAGAAAAAATTATTGGGTCTAGATGATGCCTGCAAAAATAATTTGCTTTTGTAAGAAATTCTCTCCTTCCTGACTAGGTCACATCCTCATCCACACAGGTTAGGGCATGCAGTCCAGCAGACAGAGGTGGCATCTGGGGCTGCCGAGAAGAGCAATGCTGCACCAAAAAGCAGATGCCATTTAATGTTGAGCTGCTGGGAAATATATACTAAAGAAAAATGGAACTATTTGCTCTTTATAAAATGGCATTTCCTTAGTGTTCTATTTCATCTCCTTTTCTGTTTGATTTGAGATGTGAAGTTTATTACGTTGGTATAGATTTTTTCTCCATCTAATGATGCTAATTTTCCTATTTTCTTCTTTTGGAGTTACGATCCATGGACATTTTAAGTATTTTTAATTGGCACTTTTGAAGTTCAAGTGCTGCATATATACTATCTGTGAGTTGATATCTTTAATGCTTGGTTTAAAGGAAAGGCTACCCCCCTTCACTAGCAGACAACCTGTACATAAAAGTTGTGAAATGCATGCCTAAGGACATCCCTAAACACAGTGATTTCTTGAATCAGAGTCCTCAGATCTCTTTCTGCCATGCACAAACCCTTTGCTACTGTCACATATGCTACTCACATGCAGTTTCTGGCATGCCCAAGAGCTCACTACCTGCTGTTCTGTTTTTCTATGCTCATGAAATACTGTCTGAAAACCTAGTGATTACTTGAATATTCATAATTAGATTAAAAAAAATCTTCCTTGTAGAATTGTGAAGGCCCAAGTTAGAGGAATTAAGTACATGAACTCTCCCTGGGATATGAGGTCTAATATCTGGTACATCAGCTGTGTTACAATACTCTCTGCTGCTGGGAACATAAGAGTAGAAGGGACTTCCAAACTGGTTCATCAAAAGGGTTCCCCCTCCCACTACTGCATGCTCTCACCATATGCATCTTCTTTGTGAGCTTATCAGACTGTTTCAAATTAATTCAGGTTGGGTTTGCCCCATCATACCCCCTTTCCCTGCAATCAGGTCCTAATGACAGGAGGTAGTGGACTCTCCATCCCTGGAGCTGTTTAAGACCAGTCTGGATGGGGCTCTGAGTATCCTGCTCTAGTGGAAGATGTTCCTGCCCATGGCAGGGGTGTTGGAACTAGGACATCTTTAAGGTCATGTCCAACCCAACCCATTCTATGATTCTGTGATGTTCCAGAAACTCACTTCTTCGTTTCCCCATCTGTAAACTAAAGACTTTGCCTTCTTCCATAAAGATCTCTAAGATGTACTGGTCAAAAGTACTGCACAAGGGTTATAGTTGTGATGCTACATTAATGCTCTTACTATGTATGTTTATATATTTACAATATTTATTTTGCTCAGAGAGCTAAAGTAGTAGGCTAATATCACTAGTTCTAGCCCTTACCAACAGATGACTTAAAATACATGCTTCAAAACAAGTATGTGGGTATTGTCAGTATCATCTGTGGGATAATTTGCATTGCACAGTGAGGGATTTGAACATTTGGGCTTTCCTGTCTCTTACAAGTCCAAAATTAGTTTGTCTTGGTGTTTTATTTTCATTTATTAAGAGTTTTGGCACACACTTTTGTGTGCATGTGTATTCTGTAACACAACACACACAAAGAAAGCCCCCAAGTGCAGAGCCCCAATGACATAATGTTTCTTTAGGAGAGAACTGTGGTATGTGTGGTGTCTGTATCATGCAATATGAGTATATTATGACAAGCCTGAATATTTATGAGGTGCAGGAGTGTTAAGTGATCTATATATATTAAAAAAAAAACAGACATAAAGCATTCCAAAGCTCAGCAGAGTTTTGTTAACTTATAAGCCACACCTCAATCTTTTTTCCTTTTCAACTGTTTCTCATTACAAACAGTCTCTCAATTGCTTCACCTGAAAGAAATTATAGAAAATTCACACGCTGGGTTTCTTCAGTGCTAATCATTTTCTCTCCTACTTGAGGACTCCATGCAGCAAGACAAGAAGAAGTTTTTGAGTCTGTGATTTGTTTTGGTTTTTTAATAGGAAAATAACTTGTGAATTCCATCACCTTTTCAAGCTCTAAATATTGGCTGGGGAATATGTGGCAGCAAAATGATCTGATTCTTGTTACAATGTGATTGCCTAAGGCTGCAAAGTAGAGAAACTTGTATTAAAAAAGACTTAAAGCATGGTTTCCTACTATTTCCTACTATGGTTTCCTAGATTTTTAGGAAAGGATTGATCAATAAGGCCCTTTAGTATGCCCTTCCCAAAAATGTGCATTTCTGCGTATGAAACTCAAACCTTATGTTACACTGCATTAGCAATTATCAAAGATGGCATGTTCTTAAGATAGATTTTACTGTGGCACTGCTGTATTTAATCCACTCCATAAAGAATTGCTCTTTTAAAGGATAAGCACCTACAATTTTTAATGGAATCTGTTTATTTGTTAGAAACTTGTTCGCACTAGTTATTCATTAGGCATTACAGTATAATTGTTTTGACTGAACACTTAGTAAATAATAGCCTGGTCTATATTCTCCATGTTTATTGGTTATATTTTTCAGGTTTTGTTTCTGTGTGTTGGTCTGGCTTGTGTGGCTTTTTTTTTTCTTCAATCGTAGTCATCTCCAATTTTGTTAACTGTTCATTTCACTTTACAACCAGATGGTTTTCCTGTGGGATCAATAGGGACGTGTTCATCTGGTTGAAGCTGGCTAGCTACAGCTCATTTGGAAGCCAAAGTGGTTAGTCTTCAGCTGACCAGATGTGGGTAGCAGAAGTTTTCCTTATTAGGACCCTTCATGTGTTTCAAGGGCTAGGAGCTGGGTCAGTGAGAATCTTTGCAATGTGGACTTTGACCTCAGGAGTCTCACTGATGACCATGCGTGAAATACAGACTATGAGCAACTTCAAAACAGCTGCCAGTAGAGCACTGACTTGGCTTGAACAGCCTGTGAACATCTAAAATGGAGGAATTGATTCTCAACTCTGAATGGTTTTGCCCCAAGTCCACACAGAGCCAGGATCTCAGCTCTTCTCCTGTACCAGAACTGGTTTAAGAGCACAGAGATGCTGTTGCTTTCTAGGTCAGCCTTTATGGGAGTTTTATATGAATTATGGAATAGTTTTGTGAGGCCACAACTGTGATTACAGGTTTAATGATGCTTTAAACAAACAAAAATATAATGACTTTCATCAGTGTAAAACAGGAGCTTCCTGCAGGGAAACACCAATAAATGTGACTTCACAGCAGGGTTACAGACCTGGCTGGCAGCCAGCAGTAATCAGCACAACACCCAGACCTTGTATGTCAACTTAATTAGAGCCCAGTGCAAGCAGCAGCGAGTTTGCTGTGAGGGATCACTGCCAGTGTGGCACAGAGTCCCTGCATTTAAAAGTTACCTACCTGACCCATGGCTTTAGGTAGTACGAGGTTGGGACTTTCACAGCAAGTTTAGCCTCATTCTGTGACTCACAACAATCTCACATTTGTCAGGGAAGTTCAGCTGGATGTGACAGCCTTCATATGGCACTGGGGGCACTCACCTCTCCTTTATAATTTCAGTATAGATCTTTACCTCAGTTGGGGTCTCTACAACAGATGATTATAATTTATGCTATTTGCAGTACTAATTCAGCTGCAAAAAGAGGAGCCTTACATTGTATTGGGTGTTTTCTTTCTCCTTCTGAGGAAGTTCTGAGTAGTTCCACTAATGACCGTTGTTAAGATGATGTCTATGTTTCTATTCCTGGTGTAAGTTGCAACTTGCTCTCAGGTGATTGACTCATCTCTACATTGCCTGCAGAGTCATCAAACTTGCAGACACAGGCCATATTCCTTAATTGTTCTTGAAAAAGAGCAACTAATGCCTGCTTCTGCCTCTCACAGGATTTACACCTGCAGCACCTTGGCATAACATGTTCTGGTGTTTCTTCTAGGGATTTGTGTCATGTATGGAACGGTACCGAAGAGTTGGGCAGGAGCTCTATGCTTCTCTGTACAAGGACCATGTACAGGTAAAGGACAGGAATATTGGGCAGCAGGTTTCTGTTGTTTAAAGGTTACTCTTGGACTACCCTGAGAAACCAAGCACTTTAGAAGTGAGATGAATGTTGTGCCTAAAGAATTGCTGAGAGTTGAACACTCCTCTCCTGACATTACTGCTGAAGTGTCATACAGCATCACTCAGCAATCAGACTCCCCACTTTATTTTCAGGAGCCTTTTTTTCCTTTGTTTAAATGAATTATACAACTCAACTCTTCCAATGGCAGAAATGGAAGTGAGAACTTTGACCTTTTCTTTTTTTTTTTTTTTTTCCTTTAGTAGCCAGTAAAACTTTTTAAATAGATCTCAAGCTCATAGACAGTAAAACATCACAGTTATGAGGTTTGGCCATCAAGGACCAACACATTTTTAGCCTCTTCGAAATTATCACCTCTTCTCTCCTTTAAATTGATATGTTAGTGCTCCCTAACTGCTTGCATGCAACACCTAAGTAGAAAGAATTAAATTTATGCCTTGCTCAGAGGGAGCATAGTACACTTACAACTGAACCATTCAGACTGTTTTCAGTGAACCCGGTTGCTGCCATTTGTCACACATGTTTGCCAGAGAAAAAAATTGAGTGAATAAAAACCTCTGTGATGTGGTTCTCCTGGCTCACTGCATTTGAGTTGGAAATTTTATGAAGGCAGCCATTTTCAAGTTTGTGACGTGCTTTTATTTGCCAGTGTTATCATCTAGTCAGACTATCACTACTTTATCACTAGTAACATCTCCTGCAGCACACTTCCAGTGGTCAGTTGGACTTGTGTTTGTTAGATCTGCAGCACTCCCTCTGCAGTGGCCCCATCTGGTGGGTTGGGTAGATCCCTCTGAATCCCTGGGGCAGTGCCACTGGTGACTGAGAGGAGGGAAGTGTCCAAAAGCTGGCACAAAGTGCTTCTGTCCCACAGATGCAGCAGTGTGCTTACAGCAAAGCAGCCAAGGACTGGATGATACTTGAGGAGCAACTTTTCTACAGAGGGGGCCCATGGAGAGATGCTTCACGGCCATTAGAGCCACGATGGATTCTTGATTGTTACGAGGGGCCCTCGCGAATGAGGAGGAGGATTCAGCACGTGAACACCCAAGTGGCAGCGATGCAGATGAAGAGTGAGGTAGAAAGCTTTTGCAGGAGGGGGACAACGTCTGTAACAGTTGCTGGTGACTTTATAGAATTAGAGAAACATTAAGGTTGGAAAAGACCTTCAAAAGAATAGAGTCCAACCTTTGACAAATATATGCATCTCTTTCCTCTGGTCTTCATCACCCAACTCCTGAATATGCTGTTCCATGTATAGAGAACCCACTGAAGGGATCTGGTTTTGGGTGCTAAGAAAGGCTGCAATGTATTTAACAGCAACAGAGTGCTTTTTCCTCTTTGCTTCTATAAAATCTCCCCAGACAGGTGGCAGTATAAGCTGTCCATACTTTTCTGCTAGTAGTATCTCAATGGTATGCAGCAGTGCTTCCCAATGTATGCAGCAGAGTCCAGTTAAAAGGCTGCACTGTCCTGTTACTAGTGCTGCTAAAAATGGTGAATGGCCAAAAAGGGAAATAAGGGTGGTTTAAGCTAAGGTTGAACTGTGAATGTAGGGTATTTACTACTGTCTGTTTCTCTAATGTCAAAATGCCAAATCCTATCAATGAAAGGCTGAAGCATTTTAATAAAAGGTTCACATACCTAAGGCATTTTTTGTGCTGCTGGGATTCTGGCAGTTTTCTGTATCTTGAGTAGTATGACTTTTATTCTATAACTGGCCTCATGTACTATCATCTTTGGAAAGACAATAGTTCTTCTCCTTAATTGTTAACATTTGTTCCTTTAGATTCCTTTCCAGTGACGTTTATTTGTTCCTTTCCAACGAGTTTATTTGAATTTCCAAGGCATTTATTTGCAACATAGCTCTAAACCTGTTTTTCTCTGCCCACAAGGTTCTGAGTTATGTTTACCTATCTGCATGTTCCACTCTAGTCACACCTACTGTCTTTTCAGGTTCTCCTAGGAAACAGAAAGGAAACAACTTCCCCTGCTGAAGTGAATCCAGGTAACCTTTTAGGGCTACATTGCATCATCAAGACAGTGGACATAAACAGTCAAAGACAATTGGAATTAGGGTATGGATTTCTAGGTCACAATTTAATCCAGAAAAAAAAAAAAGGCTTACTGTTGGTGCTCTGGGCTAAAATTTCACTGTAACCTCTGTGACAAAACTGATGCAAATTTCATAGGTAATATATCAACTGTCTTCAGAATTTGCCACCTGAAAGGTCTAAAGCAGAAAAGCTATTTTGAAGTGTAAGCTTTGGGCACTTTTGGACACCTGGAAAGCTCCCAGTTGCTTAAACTTGGAAGAAGTGCTGTTGGAAATATGCAGTATTGTATACTTTTTACTGTGATAGGGCCTAGCAAACAAGTGTGTGGAGCTCATTGTTTTAGCCTCCAAACAAGATGGAATCACTATGTAGTTTCTGCATGAAATGGTTACAGCCAGCCTTAATAAGAAGGCTGATTGTGCCTTTTCTATATGCATGGCATTGCATGAGTTTGCAAAACTTGGGACACAGCTTGGGCAAGATATAAGTGGGTTGTCTCTCTTTGCGTTTTCTTAAGATCCTGCTCAGCCGATGTCCTTAAAAGATTACCATTTAAAATTTTTCCTAATTTCCTAATCTTCTGTGAATATAGGGATTTTATTTGAATTATGACTGAGTGTGTATATCTGAATTTGGTTCCCTGAAATAAGCATCCTTCTTCAGCAGTCACTGTTTTTAATTCTCTTGCCTGTTTTTTTGCAGATAAATAATACTATTTCCCAAGGCAGAATAGATTGAGTGAAAGACTAAATTGCAAAAGCTTTTGGTGTCATCCGGCTGGCACTAAAGCCACAATCTCTTTTGTACTGATATAGGAGAGCTGATGTTAAAAGGAACACAGAGGGAGATGGATCAGAAGGGATTGGATTGTAACCAGCTAACATTCTTCCCAGCTCTACATGAAAGTTTCCATTCAGAAGACTTCTTGGAACTGTGTGTGGAGAGACAAATTATATTGCAAGAGTTTGCAGACAGTGAAAAGGTAGGAAAGATGAACTAGAAGATTTTCTCTGGGGACATGGCATTTTAGAGGGTGAATTGGATATGGACCATATGTTCCTTTCAGTTTGGGGTTCAGGTGGATTCAGGATGCAGTAGACATCATTACTGTCTGTCTCCTCAGAGCAAATACAGTTTTCCAGCCTCCTGTACAGACTTTTCCTGACGGGCAAGTAACATTAATTCCTTGAAGTAAGAGAAAAAAATATGGGCATGGCAAGCAAGATATTCTCTTATGAGATAGTATTGTCTGAATTTGCCTAAGACATGGCAAATTCTGAGACTCTGAGAATTCCTGTACTGCTCCACAACCTTTACTCATACTCCACAACCTTTAATCATGCTCAGAGCAATGCCTACATCAAATTTATTTATAACCTCTGGAAAACTATGCCAGTTTTGCACAGGTTGCTAGTTCAGTGGGGTTTACATGTCTTCCTGAAGAATACCAGAAACTGTTTCCTTGCTCCTTTCACGTGTCTTTCTATCTCCCCATGAGTACTTGACAGATTCTTCCCTCTAAGGCCATAGAAACTTTCCACACTTCCTCTTTGATGCTTCCATCATGTGTTATCTATTCAAAACATTTCTGTTCCTCCTTTGCTCTTGTACTGGACTGAATGCCCTTCACCAAGGTTTCTTCCCAATATAAGGAAGAGGCTTAAGGTTCAGGAACATTGGGGGAGGAGATGAGCTGTGGAGTAAATAAGGGTGACTCTTAGGAAGATGGCAACCTTGATGTTGTCAATTTAATTGAGACAACATCGATGAAATTGACAACCTGGCCTCATTCCCTGATCTTTTGCAGTGCACCTGTTTTTTTCAGTGGCATCATTCCCTCAGTGCCTCAGGAGTTAGCATTCCATAGTGGAAGCTGAATACTTGTAGTATTTATACTCAGACCTCACAGTGCTGTGATAGTTGTACATAGATATGGAAATAGCTGTTTTATTAAAATATCTCATTACCATCACCAGATTTTCTTGATGCTTTGCCAGTGGCTAAGGGGTCACACTTGTGCTCTCTAATATGACTTTCTCAGAGTTCTTGGTGCAGCCTGTTTCTGTAACAGAATTAATTTCTCTGCCCCTCCTCCTTTTGCCCCTTCCTCCCCATACCTCTCCAGCAGAAGGAGACAGGCATGAAAATGCGAGGCATGATTTCCATGCACTGATCTCATTTTGAGCCTTCAGGCTGTCTGTCTCTTCTCCATGTAACTCTGCAGGAAGCCATCAGAAATGCCAGGCATGTTTTTTTCCAGCAGCAGTCACTGCCTCGCCGAGCTGACAGAAGTATTAACAAAAGCAGCGGGGGGTGACATTAGCTGTCCTGTGCTCACTTAGTGCGCCGCGGTCCTGCCTTGTCAGGGGCTGCCTCCTGAGCTGTTTGCACTTTCAGCAGGCAACTGGAGCCATTTTATTTCCTGCACTGCTCAGAAAAGTCATGGAGTGCGTGTGAGTCAGTGTGTGTGAGTTTGAGGGAACGTGTTCCCTTGTACATCTGAATGAACAGAGCAATCAAAAGATGCAGGGCTTTGGGCAATACCTTAGAAGATAATTATTCAATTATTTTATGTCATGTTTGCTTCATTGATTAATGATTCTAGTAGCTTGTGAACTGGGTTTTGATCTATTTTGACAGAAAATGAAAGCTTTTGTTTAATTTATGATAATTTCAAGCTGCTTGGTGTTTCAATGCAAAACTGAAGGTACAAGACTTGCAGGTACAGCACTGTCCTGGTGGAGATTCTGCAGTACCACTCAGTCAGATCTTTGTTACTCATCAGCAATTATATATGTCACATTCCCCAAATGAAAAAAAATTACTCAGCTCAAGGGCCCTTGTAGTTCAAATAATGCAGATCTACTTAATAATAATATAAATTTGAAGAAATAATATAAAGTTTAAGAAAGGGATTGACATTATTGACTGTTTCTGGTTGGATACAGAATACCTGGGCTTAGAGTTTCAGGTTTGTGAAAGAAAGATATGTGCTCTTCCCCCTCAGCAAGGTCTGCTAATGTGCCCTGGTTCTGCCTTAGGCAGGATAGCCAAGTGTTTATTTGTGCCAGACCATATTAGTGATCATAAGCAGGCCTCCTTCATGATCCACGTGCCTCCTATACCCACACATTTGATCTCTGGGTTTGATGAGGTGGATTTCTTACAAATCTGGATTTCAACTTTGTGTCTGTGGAGCTGCTTTATGCAACTGCCTGATGTTTCAATACTCAGTTACCTTCCTTTTGGGAAGAAGCAATCTTTTTCCTATTTAATTACTTCAGGAAACCATGTGGTTTGCTAATGTGAGCAGAATTCCCCAGTATTCTCAGTACAAGCATACATGTCTCTAACCATGTAATGGCAGGCACTCCAGAGTTCTGTGGTTGGCATATCCCCGCAGAGACAGGCATTCCTGTGGGAGAGGTGATGGAAAAAATGCTACCTTCCTATTAGAAATCATTTAGAGGGGAAAGAGATGGAAGAGATTTTCATGAAAAATTACCCACAGAAATCTCTAAGGGTTGCTTTTTTTCCCTTAAACCCAGAAATGAAGAAAACAACTTTCTGTGCCCACTAAGTGATTTCAAAATGAAGCACCCCATTTGTTGGTAAAATAATTGGTTTTCAGTAAAGTATCTAAGTGTGGAAACAAGATTTTATTTAATTTACTTATGAATTTAATATTTATGTTATCCTAACATCAAAGACTAAAAGCTTGTGAAGCAGTGCAGGTCTGTTTTGGCTGACCTTAGCTAGACCATGTGTGGTTTGGGATGGCAAGGAAGGTTGTAGATTGGACTCCAGAAATAGTGAGATTAGAAACAAAGGCAAAGAGCAAAGTAGAACCATAGTTACTCTACATATTATCATGTAGACTTTACATGATCTAGTAAAACTAATGCCATTTCTGGGTCAATTGTGCGTGCCATAAAACAATACAGCTCCCTAGATCTTACAAAGTTTGGTAGAGATAAGATCATTCAGATCTTTAAGAGAAAAACAGATTTTGTGATACTTCTCATATTTGTCAGTCTATTCTCTTAAGAAAATTGCATTACATTTGTGAACCAGGAAAGTTCTCCTGTTATGTAAAGACCTCTCTAATCCCTTTGTCCTTGTCTCTAAGCCCTCTGGTCCTTGCAGCTTCAGATGGACTCAGCTTGCAAAATTTTACACTCATTTCTGGATTCTGTGGAATTCAGGATTGTGCTAATTTACAGGAGGAGCTCAGAAGTGAGCAGTTTTCTTAGTATGTAAGGTAGTATTAGCGTTTTAAGATTTTGGGAGCAATATTTTTGAGGCTGGGCTAATAGATGATTAGCTACTGCCCCCTTCCTAGGAACAGAGGAGATTCTGGTTGAAAGTTCTGGTTGAAACTGGGCACAACACTGAGTTGACTTCTATCATCCCAGTTGACAGTACTAACCAGTGGACTTAGTTTTGGAGCTGAGTATATATAGAATATTTTATGAGCAGACAAAAACGAGGAAGCCCATGCTTCTAAATGTAAGGGAAGTTCTTGGCAATGAACTATTGCTTGGTTTAAAATCAGAACTTTTAAATTCTTTTAAATTCAGGCCACACCATTTTCTGATCTCTAAATTGGTTTGTATACTTTCTGTACCATCTGTCATATATAATAAACAAAATACTTTGTTGAAAAATTCCCCATGTTTTTAAATTGTGTTTTAGAAATTCCTCTATTGTAAGGGCCAAGTTAGTTTACTTGGGAGTAAAAACAAGAAATGGAGTCTTAGGATATCGAGGGAAATTTTAAAAAATATTCTAGAATGTTTATCTAAATCCTTAAGACAATTAGATTGATAGATTCATATATTCTGATTGGACTTGTGTCAGTCATATGGTGATTTTGTTTCTTTGTCCCTTGCACCTGCCAATCAGTATGGCAGGTTTTTTGGTACAAACATCTGTTCTTCTGCATCACTGGCTCTGGCTCCCTGCTGCCTCTGTCTCCTGTGTTACCAGCTCCTGGCCTTATTATGCTTGCCTCCATTCTAGGTGACGTTCAAGTGCTCCATGGCAGTTGTGCAGGGTCATACAGCACTGGAAGGGGTGCTGCTCTTTGGCAAAGAGCACTTCTACATCTGCGAGTGCTTTGTGTTATCCCCTCTGGATGAAGTCTACTGTACTCGTCACTGCTTGTCCAGGTGAGTCATCCTTTCCTTCCTTCCAGAGATCTGCTTGGTCAACTTCAGTACTGGCATATGGATGTCTTGAATTTGCACAGATTTTGTGGGGATTTCATGAAGAATAATAGCACAGCAAGAAGTTTGCCATCCTTTCCATTTGTTAAAAAAAAAAAATTAACATAACTAACATAGGCTCTTGGTCACAGGCTTTGGGGGTGCCATGAGAACACCCATCTTCAACAGATGGAGATAGTGGACAGTCTCACACCTATATTGCTGGTTTTCAGTTATGTTATAGTGTTATTAAAGTTTCTTTCTGAGTAACTCACAGCTTTTATTCATATGAAACAGTTAGTACAAGAGCCTTTAGCTTCATTGTCTCATAAGTTTTTTGTTTGTTTCTCCAAGACAGAATTGTAATTAATATTTGGCACACTGCTATCATCTCTTGGCTCATGATTTATTGAAAGTGATCAATATTGAAAATGAGTCTGTTAGACCAAGCTCTTTGTGCATACTGTGTGCTCATGTGCAAAGCCCAGTGGGACAGTGAGTAGCTCAGCATTTTTACTCCCTGACTGTCTGCTCTGCATCCAAATCTTACTAAGTCTCATATCAGTTAATCTGATCAGGTGACTTAAGGATCGATTGGACTGGATCTGATAAAAGCTTAGGGTTTTTTTCTAAGGGATTTTCTGTGGGCTAGGCTGTTGATTGCAATTCTAATAAATATACACAACTAAAATAATAATTAATTGCTTAATTATTAATTCCAAGTAATTGCTGTTTACGATAGCTGTGTGTCCATATGATGCTTACCCTCAACTTGGGCTTTCAGGTTCTCCCAACAAGTTTCTTCCCTTGCTGATTCTCAGGCTCCAATGTGTGCAAAACATTGCTGTCTGCCTATTTGCATGTACTAAAATAACTCCAAACCTACCCTTGGCCTCCACAGGCTCTTTATTTTGGGAACTAGTAGAAAATCTTCCTTAGTATTTAGCTTTATCTATTTAGCTTTGTTTTCAGTTTATGTATTCCCCAGTTGATCTTGATATCTCTTGGTATTGCTATTTTTCTTTAGGGGAGGACTTGATGTTCAAGAGGGCTCTCCAGGTTTCTTTGTTTCAAATTAATTTGTTTTTTTTTTTCCTCCTCCAGAATCAGTGATCCATTTATTTTCAACTTATGTCATAAAGATCATGCTGTGGGAGACCAGATGTGTTCCCGTTATTCATATCATGACATCAAAGAGATTCATCTGATGCGCTTCCTCCTGCAGGTAGGAATGAACATGCTCAGTCATTTGAGGGAAAGCTGCAACAGCAGTAATGACATGTGACTGAAAACCACTTGCTCAGCTTTCACTAAGACTGCTGATATTTTTTTGCTTGAATATCAAAATGCTTCATTAGCCATTGCTAATACAAACTCCTTTCTATACACACCACAGTGTTTAAACACCCTGACTGGAGTGGTTGGCTTATTATTTGTTGGGCTAACAGTGGTTGTTCACACAATGCTTTTGAAAATTAGACTTGAAGTTAATGTTCTTTTTTTTTTATGGAAGCTACCAGTAAGCAGCTGGCTTAACATAATATTCAGCTCCCAAAGGCTTCGGTAGTCATGGCATCAGTGTACTATGGGTTACTAACATACTTATCCTGGGCCTCTTGGAGCAACTTTCAAGTCATGTATGTCATAAGCCAAAGAAGAGGATTCTGCGCCTGTAATAGGTACCTGTATTACAGGTAGCTGTAATACCCAGAAGCTGCTCATCATCAGGGGCCTTGCTACCCTTTCAGTTTTGTCTTGTTTAGGTGAACTTGTGAGGAGAATCACAGAAGAGTTGTAACTAGAGCTTCTTGCAGCACCAGAGCCTGTACTTGCTTTAAAGGATTTTTGGTACAGCCCAAGGAGTAATTCACAGATTTGACCAAAATATGAAGTTTTGAAGCAGCTGTAACTAATTACTTGTTATTTTGAATCCATTTTTGGAAGGTTGAGAATCAGCAGGGAATTACAAAACCATCTAGAAAATTCAGAATCTGGAGAAAAAGGGGCTGGTAATTGTCTTATGTCATGTAGTATGATATTCATCCATGAGTCAGCCCTGTTTTATTTTATATATAATTATGTATGCAAACTGGGCAATTTTGGTAGGTGACACTTGCTGCAGGATACAGTATATTGCAGTGGTTAGGTCGCTCACCAAGCACGTACAGGAATGGTAAGTCATGTTCTGAGTAACTGTATGAAGCTTTCTAAGATCACTGGTGATCAGCCTGAGCAGAACTATCACCTCTTCTGTTTGGGGGATAGCATCAAAATTGCCAGCAGAACACTTCCAACTACTCATATGTTCACATTTGTGTATGCATGGATTTTTTTAACCATGCAAAATAGAAAATTTTGGTGTGACCCAAAGTGAAAAGTGGAGATGAGCAGAGACAGTCTTTGAACAGGACTTGGGGCAAAGGCTGAGTTTGTTGGTTTGAGGGGTTTTGTGGTTTGGGGTTTTTTGTTATTGTTCCACGGTCTTTTTGTTGTTGTTCCAGGGTTGTTTTGTTCGCTTAATGAACAGAAAACTCAGGTATCTGTATCAGGCTTGTGCTGGGACTCTATGCCACAAACTTCTTTGAAAAAATAGTGTGGAAAAAGAGGAAAGCTGATTCCTTGTGCCTTCCCTGCAGGACAGGGAGATCTGCTGTTTAGGCAGTGACTGTGCCTCAGCTGGTCTCCTCTTGTCCATGCACAAAGTCCAGCCCTGAGCAAAGCAGTGGCCCAGTTCTGTAATGGCAACACTTGACCAGACCTCATTTGGAAGGCTGAGCTCCAGAGCAAATGCTGCAAGCTGTTTATTGTCATAGCTGCTCTCATATTACCTTTCTGCTTTATATTTTATTCGTGAATCATGTATGGGCCACCTGCCATCAGAGTGTTTCTCTAGGTTTGAATTGCACCTGCCACGTTTGGATTGAAACTCATGTCTGGGTTCCCAGACACTACATGTTATTTATAGTTTTACTTGAATGACTTGGGGGAAAGAAGGATCTCTTACTAAGTAAATAATAGGATTATATTCAAGTGCCCAGCAAAACAATGTGTGCAGACATTCTGGGGAGGGGGGAAAGGGAGGGAAGTTTTCTTTCAACTTTAATTCCTCAAAGTTTTGGTGCGAAATGTCATAAACACTCCTTCCTCCTTTGGTTCTTCTAGTCAGGAGAAACTATCTGGCAGTTCTGCTGAGCTCTGTCTTAATTTAGCAAGCAGTATGGTTGCTTTCTAAAAGAAACTCCTATTTAGAATCCCCTCTTTGTGTTATCTTTATCACCTAGTTGGAACTTAATGCTACTGTTGTCTTATTAATCACACTGAGATTTCACAATAAAAATGTTTTAGAAGCAGCAGGAAAAGGTGAGTCACGGAACCAATATCTGGAGCTTAGTTTTGCTTCAAAGTGTTTGAACTCCTAGTCACCTCATAGGACCATTCTTACAGTTGAAGAAATTTAGAATGTTAGACATATTTTGCTTTAGTTCTGCACATTTGTCAAAAAAGTCAAGGTCTTTTTTTTAAAGCCCTGAAGAATTGGACAGGCCGTGATGGACCCTTTGCAGCACTAGGCTTTGCTCTGCAGCTCCTCACACTGTAAATTATTTACCTTTCCAGGAAATCGCCTTGGAGATATTCTTCAGAAATGGTTACTCCAAATTTCTTGTCTTCCATGACAGTGACCGAAATAAGATATTTAAAAGGTAATGACTAGCTCACAATAACATGGGAATGCTCCTGGTGATAGTCCTGGTATGCCACCCTTATTTATCCTGGTGTCAGGTGTCTGTGTTGTGTTGCTGATGAAGCTTTATTTTCCATTTTTCCTTGAGCTTTAATGGGTTACACTTCAGCTGTGAAATTTTCCTTTTGATGACCTGTGGACTCTTTGGGGCATTATATAGCCATAGACTTATTAAGGGATATAATGTGTAGGACTTTCTAGCACCCAGTGGTGTGTTGTGTGTCCCTGCATCCCAGGAAATTTTGACTGTAGCTGTTTTCCTTTCTCCCACTGAGATGAGCCACTTCCACTTCACCTCACAGTTCTGGGTGAAAGGTGTCTTCCTGCTTTCTTCCAACCCTCATAGTACCACTAGATTCTTTAGGAATAACATGTTTTTGTGTCTCCAGCTTTATCTTTGTGGAGTTAACTTTGAACAATGGCATTTTTAAAAAAATTCTCCTTATGTGCTTATCTTGTTTAATGGAACTTGAATGTAAAACTACGAAGTGATTAATTTTCACTTTGTCTTCTTGCATGTTGTCTACTGCAGTTCTGGCCATTAGATCAGGATTGCATTCACTGGCCCCTACACAGGAAAATTGACTACAGTACTAGTGCTTCCTGTACTAAATTCTGCAACCCAAACTGAGTGTTGGTACTGTTACTTTCTAAAGAATCATTGCAATTCCTTCTGCTCCTGAAATCTCTGTAAAATCCCTATTGCAGTATTGCATTAAAAAGTCAGTGCAGATTTATCTGTTCTTCATTTCCAAACAGGCTGCGTAGTGTGGCTACTTAGAATGACCAGGATCTGCCCCAGAGCCAGCCCTTATCTTTGCTGTCTTTGAGTTCTGACAAGTATCTCTTGGGGGAATCTTTCAAAGGCAGTTCAAGACAAGGTTTTGATCCTCAGCTGAAGGTTACCAAAACTATATATTTCAAGGGTATAGTTTGTCTGATATCATAAACCCACAGCAAATGTAAATATGGATGGCTGAGATGAGGGTTGGTGCTCTTTCTGCCATTTTTGCTAAAAAAATGTCTGAGTGAGTTCTTATTCTGTGAATTTAATAGCACCTTAAACCAAAAAGTCCATAACCCCAAATGTAAATTCAAAGTCCTGCTGGGAAAAGATACTGCTTTTATCCAGCCCATAGCAACTCCTTAATATTAGATGTATGCTTTTGCCTGTTGTCTTATAGCTTTGTCCTAGGTTAGAGTCTCAGGGCAATGCTGTGGCTTCCTGAAGAAAGTTGTGAGGACATAGCAGTTATATAGATATGTAATGTGTCCTAATAACTATTTGCATAACTATAATGTGACCTTTCTTATCTCCTATAGATTTTGCTCTTTCCAACCTGCTTTGAAGTCGAAGGGGATAACAGAAGAATCCCTAAATATAAGGTAAAACACAGGAAACATTGAATAACTGCAATAAGTGTAATTATGTGAATAAGTTGCACCTTAAAAAGCATATAGAAACATACCTATTTGTATCCTTCCTTTTAATGATTCAAAGGTGTTGCCATAACTTCAAAAAGCCTTCTAGCATACTTCATGTACGTGTCAAAAAGCTGACTGTCCATAGAGGATTAATAATTGTCTCCTTAATATCACTTTATTGGTAAAATCTACACAAATGGTTACTGTGGGAAGAGACAGTGAGGTGGGGACAGAGCTAATCCATAATGCTTTTGCATAACAACCTCTTCATTGTGTGCTTAGGGCATAATGTGATGTACATATGGATGTTTTGGCATGTTGTATTAGCTGCACAGTGGGGATTCTAACTTATCCCTCAGATTTACCACTGCAGGAAAAAAGTTTTCTCCTAGTGGGAGGTGCTTGAGAGAATGTTTCATGCATGCCATGAGTTATGGCAATTTTTCTCAACGTAGGTATCTGGGGAACACAGCCCTAAGTGCCTGATTGGTGCCCTCTGAAGTGATTGCTGAGGCTGGAATTGTGATGAGACTGAGGTGCACATTGCCCCTGAGTTGGTGCAGCCTGTGTCAGCTATACCCATTTTAATTTTCAGTCTACCTGTTGCAGACCATTACCTATCTTGTAGGTGAGCACTTTCACCCCTGAGCTCCAGTCATCAGCTGGCTAAAAGTATCAGTGCAATATGGAACCAGCTCCAGCTAGAGCCTAACCTGTGCCAGAGGTGATGGCTGGCTGGGCAGTGTGATAGCTGCTCTGTGGAAACAGTCACTCACCCTAGGGTTTCCTTTCCCCATTCTTGCTGGGAGCTCAAGAGGCGTGAATGTCTTGAGAGAAGATTCATTAGAGCCTCGAGAAATTTGGGCATTAAATTTCTGGCATGGTGGTTATTGGAACACTTGACTCATGGTTAATCTCAATTTGAGACAGGCTGCATGCTTAGGTCTGAAGTAGCCTGTCCTGAATCCCAGGAAGGCTCTGCCTTCAGTTTTTCTCCACTGGCTGCGAGAAGCCCCTACACAACTTATTCACTCTGAGAACATAAAGGGCCTTTGGCATAGCTTTGGCGGGACCATTTTAGAGCATGAACTGAAATAAAATAAATGTAACATTTATTATAATCACTGCCTAAGTATTGAAGCCAGAAAAACAGTGTTAACGTGGAAAGTTAGAGAAACTTACCTCAGTAGGTGTGCTTCCCTTTACCAGTCAGAACTAACAGACTGAGGACTTGGTGAATTTACTTTTCCCTTGTTTGAATTGTGGAGCTGTTTCAGAGTTAGAAAATTTCAAAAGCAGCACTTGGGTCTCTTTCCCCATCTAAGGGGGCAATGGCCAACTTCCACATCTTTCCAGCTTTTCCTGCCATACCTGAGACAAGGAGGCAGGCCAGATTAACTTGTTTTCCCAGACACGCTATTAATAATTGCAGTGTTGAAGCATGGAAAGAAGAAATTACTAGTTTGATGCATCATATGACATTGAGGTAATAGAATTTCTGGGAAATCCCTTATCAGTTTTTCCACCTAGTCCATAGGAAATACACAGGAATTCTGACTCCAGGCTCTACTGTAGTAATTAAAAAAAAAGTGCTCCTGGCACTTTATTCTTCATTCAAATATACTTGAATGTTTGCTGTCACCATAGGTTATTACGGCCACTGCCAGCCCTTCTCATGCCATGCTTGAGTGCTTTTATAATCTGCTCATTGCTTGTCTCTGTATATTGCTGTTTGCAGGATGTCAGCACTCTCTGCCCTAAGGATGTGATTTCAGCAAGGGAATGTGTGTGCTCAGGTGCACATCTGCATATGTACATGTCGACAGAAAGCTAAAAGTGCTGTGGGGATACCAGACCTCACTTTGTCAGTTTAGAAGCTGACTCTTGGATCATGGAAGACAATGACTCTTCCTCTCTTAATCACTTTAGTCACTGCTTAAGTGATAAGCCTGGGACCCTTTAAAAGATAAATATTTTTCTTACCATTTCTACATCCTCCTTGGAGAGAGACTCAGAGGCCGGCAAAAAACTTATGAGTATAGGCAGTTGTGCTGATTGTGTTGTGCAACTTGGAGATTGCTGCACCTAGGTATAGTACTCAAAATCCCAAAGAACTTGCAGAATGTGGCCCCTTGATGGCAACCAGGATCACTGGTTGTCTATCTCTGTTGTGTTTGTACTGCTTGTTTACTCCTGAGCATAACACTTGTGTTTACTGCCTCTGCTGAATTGGAACAGGCTCGCAGTTCCTACACTGACAGTGCCTGTTTGAGACTCTGAGAGCTTGGTGGCAGCCACCAGCAGCAGGAGGTTTCCAGGTCTTTGCCTTTTCCTGCAAATGGTATTTACTGAGACTAGTTCAGCTGTGTCTCTACCCTATGAAAATGAAGAGAAATAATATTTGGGGCTTAGTGGTGGGAATGGATTTACTAGAAAAACCTATTTTTTAAAAGATCCCTTCACTGGACACTAAAGACTCAAAAAAGCCCAAACATGGAGAACATGTTGTAGGGACAGGCCCATTTGTAGGCCAGCACAGGCCTTTTCCAAATACACATCTGGTTTAGTTGTTCTGGTTTTCCTTCTAGAGACCACAGACATCTGCTAATAAAACAAAGCTGATCTTTAAAGAAGCAGAACTGCAAGAAAATGGAGGAGGAGGGAAGTCAGATTTTTATTTGCTTGGGCTGGACTTCATGGAACATGGTCTGTAGAGTGCCTTGTACATTTCAAGGATTGTCATCTTTTATTCTCTATTCTTCTTGGTTATCTGTTGCAGTGGGATTGTCATCTTTTATTTCCAATTCTTCTTGGTTATCCGTTGCAGTGGGATTGTCATCTTTCATTCTCCATTCTTCTTGGTTATCAATTGCAGTGGAATTGGGTGTAGTGAGTGAAGAGAAATTTGGCTTCTCTGGGGGTGCAGGTGTCATGTCCTCTAACCTGTGCAGCTCATCCCTCTCACCCTGACAGGTCTGCAGGCAGGAATTGCACAGGTCTTTTTTTTCTACTAAGTAAAGAGATTCTATGCGTTTAACAGTGTCAATTGGTTCCTCTTCCTTTGCAAATTCTGGTAAAGGGTTTCTTTTTACATTCATTCTCTCAAGCTTGGGGAGCTTTTTCACACTCTTCGGGATGATGGTCAAGGAGTTGTCAAAGAGACCTAACTCAATAAGTTCCTTCAGGGTCCCAAGAGTGGTGGGAATAGTCTCAAGACAGTTTAAACCAAGGTTGAGAGTACGCAGGTTCTTGAGACGGGTCAACTCCTCTGGTAGACCTTTTGTGGTCAACTTGTTGTTGCATAAATTCAGGAAAGTAAGGTTCTGAAGAGTGCCTATTTCTGGGGGCAGCTCATCAATCTGATTACTATGCAGGTCTAGCCACATCAGATTCTGGAACTTCTCAATGATGTTTGGAATCTTTCTTAACAAGTTTCTGCTCAAATCAATTTCCTCCACATCAGCCAGCTCCAGCAGGCACTTGGGGAAGACGGCAATGCCCATTTTGCTTAACTCAAGACGGCGCCTTCCATTAAAAAGTACCCGGACTGAATTTTTGGCTACTTTCAAGGAGATCCTTTTCCCTTGTGGACCTTTTCCCTTAGGCATCTCTCTGCTGACAGACTGACACACACACCAGACTCTGTGGATAAAATGTGAGAACTCCAATAAAGCCTCTGAAAGCCGTGGCTGTTAATCACACAGTTATGTATTAATATTACTGCTAGACTTGTCAGAAGTTTGGGGTTTTGTTTCTTTTTTTGAGGTCAGAACTTTTCATCTTAAAACATGCAACTCTGAAAATTCTTCCTGGAAGTATTTTCAGTAGGTGAAATTCTAATAATTTACAATATTTCAATGTAATGTCTGTATTACATTACACGGTGAAATTACAAGTGGGACACACTTGCTGTCTGTCATTCTTAAATACTGATTTGAGCTTAGAATATAATGAAACTGAACGAAATATGTTATTATCCATCAGCCAGTTGAGGACTGGAGAAAAATATAATGTGGGTCTCAACACAGTCCTTAGAGACTGCCTTAAAAGAAGCTATCCAAAATAGTCTCATTCTACCAGATCGACAATTGCCATCTTTACAGGCCTGGCATTTGCTAACAGGTTGGTTAAATTTCTTGTGTAATGGACTTGAGATTTGGGCTCTGGATGTTATTGAAAGTTTAAGTGTTATTGAAAGTTTATTAAAAGCTTAAAGGAAATTATTAAGAATTTTCTTTTTGACCCAGACTCAGGAACATGGTGGGCTCCCAGACTTGCCAGAATGATTGACAATTCATACATCACCTACAGGGCAAACTGCAACAGGGATTGATGTCAGTGCTTCTTAATGCCATGTTAAACCAGGCCTTGCTAAGTGTCACCTCCTCTGGATACTTTAACCTTGTTATTCTGTTCATGCTGTGGGATAGAGGTCTCCCACTGCAAAGGTGCCCTGCCCTCAGAAAAATGCATGTAGGTGTAGTAGTCAGACTTCTGACTCATACTGAAGTTCAGCATGTGTTACACGCTTCCTGGAAAGAGGCCTGTAAGAGTATAGTCCACTTACTCTCAGGTTTGGTGAGCTCTTTCTAATCAAAGGTCATCAAATACAGCTGCTAATTATGGCTAGTAGCAAAGGAAATAGGCTGATTCCCTGGAAACGGATGACAATGTCCCTCCCAGTGAGAGTTTAGAGAGGAGCACAGGTTACAGCTGAGTAATCTTAGGTCTGGGTTCTCTGGCATTTAATTTTGAAGAGTAAAATCACAGCTTTGATGAATGATTGTTTAGGACAAAATATGGATTTGTCGACAATACATGTCCCTATTAGAAAGACTTCTCTACAAACCCTTCAGGCTTTTTGGCTACTCATTAATCATGTGTGAGTACATGAAGGGGAAGCTCAAGCTACAACTAAGGCATTTCAGCTTTTTTTCAATTACATGCCATAGCCCAAAATAATGCAAAAGCATTAACCCAGCTACCACCCACTCTCCCAAGAGCTCTGTAATGAGGCAGATGCTTCAGAAAATACTGGAAGCCATGCAGTGGATTCAGTCTTGCCCTCAGGGTGTGTTCCAAAATAGGCTTTTTGTTATTTTATATGAAAATATTTAAACACAGTTAAATGTTTCTGTGTGTCACTCCCATGTTTCTGTGTCTCATGAGTACTTACAGAACCATATTACCAAGGGGCAATGTCAGTGCTATTCTATCCATATGCTGACTGGTAACTGAAGCAAAGTACTCTACAGTGTAAATAAGTACTCTTTCCACCTTTGTTGATGTCAGTGTAAATAATTTCCCCAGGAGTGAGTAGAAAGTTCTGGAGGTCAAAACAGCAGGGTTTTCTAATCACAGCTCACTCATTTTAAGGATTTTATGCAATATTCTTGTTGGCAATTATGTGAAGATAAAATTGAGCAGTATGGGGAATGCCAGGGCCCTACTGCTGATACGGGACACCCTGAGTCCTTTCTTGTGCACAGAGGTGGGGTGACTACTATGCTTCAGAAAAAGATCTATAGGGGAGCTTTCTTATGTGCTGGCAGAATGGAAAGAGACTCTCTGCTTCTTGTAATTGACATGAACCAGGTGATCTTTGGGTCTGACGTTTTCTTTGTTTGAATTTTGTATTGGATGAGTTGAACAAGACATTCAGTGCTTTTTAATAAGTGAAGCTTCTCAAACAAATATGCCTTTAAAAAATGAATGGGAGCCTCAGGGAAAAACATGTAATTGTTTTCCACAATTTCAAAATGATAATTTCTTTAAAATGCTTTTTAAAAATATGCTTAAATCTCAGAATACATTGTATTCAGTTCCTATAATTTTTTTCTATTGCTTTTCATTTAAAATACAAGAGGGAAACATTGAGCCAAAATAGTTTCCCTTCCTATTTTAAAAAATACCATTTAGGCAAAGAATCATTGAGTTGTGCCACCGCTCTGGTAACTGGTTCCCGGTGCCGGGTCCCTGTGCGCTGTGTGTGCCTGGCAGCACTAGAGGGAGCCTGGCGTACAAGGTTGAGTGCTGCAGGCTTGGCAGGACCAATGCTGCCGTTCAGCCTGCTGGGTTTGAGTATCTCTCTGTCAATCACCCTTTCCAAGCTGTTACAAAGTTTGAACCTGGACCTTTCAAGTTTTTAAGAAGTCCAAACAAACAGATCAGTGAGATTTTTCTCAAGACAGATCTCTCTGTATGACGCACTGTATAATGTGCGAACTCCAGAGTGTTTCTTCCCTCAGCCTTCTTTAGTCAGGTTTTTTTACATCCAGGTGTGAACCTCTCAGATGCACTGCTCAAGTCGCTAGGGAGTGCTCACTCTAAGTGCTATTTAGTTTGGGTTAAAAGTTGGAGCCATATTTCAAACTTAGAAAAATATGATTTGCAATTCCAAAAACAGGGATTAGTACTGGAGGACTGCAGAAACATTTTAGTGTGCTTGACAACTTGAAGAGGATGAACAGCTCTCCTGCCTCTGCATGCTTGTAAACTAATTATCAGTGTTTTACAGGGCTGTAGCTAGAGATAATGGAGCTTACTTAGCCATGTCTCATTGTCTTCGGTTCTGTGTAAGAGGGCCACAGTCCTGTAGCCACTGATATTAAAAATTCAGGAATCACAGGAGTCCTTGCTTAAATGTTAATTATGCCTGTTCAATCTTATGCTCACAGTGCATCTCCTGGAATGGCAGAGGGAGAGGTACATGTGCTGCCCTCCCACCCGAGGAGTGATGATGAGACTTTCCACCTGTTTTCTCTAAACCTGACCCCACTGCCAGGTTCACCCTCTAAGTTGTTGGCAAGCTTTTTCCTTGGGTGGAGGGTGCTGTATTTCTGTGATAAGGTCTCACTAAAATGGATCTTGACTAGAAAACCCTTTCCCTTTCTATCCATATTTGTTAGAATCTTTGGCCTGGATGGGCTTTTGAAAGCCCAGAGCTTTAGGAGTGTTTAACAGGCCCAGAGTTTAGAGGTTGGTCTGATACAGAAATTAATAGAAAATGTGTGTCGAGGGCATCATGCTGTCTGTGGTGCTCAGTATTACTGGGAGCTGCAGGGATGGAACAGACCTGAGCATCAGTACTAAGGCTGTCAGTGTCTCTCTGAGGCAAGGAAGGATTGGGGATTATTCCTTCTCTACACTTAAGCACTTGCACAGGGGTCAGTCATGATCCATTTTATCTTAAGCCTGCCCTAAGAAGAAGATCTGATCCTAAAAGACTGCATATTTGGACCCTGAAAATCTCTTTTCCTCTCCCAGCCCAGGTGGGAGCAGAACTGGCCTTCTGCCTGTAGCGCTTTGTGCTTCAGGACCTCCTTCTCTGTGGGTCTGCCTATTATTTTCTTCTAGGGTTGGTGCTTCCCAGTTCACTACAAAGGACCATCTTGAGCCCATCTTGAGCCCATCTTGAACTACTCTGTGAGAAATCTCCTCTGTCTTTGCTCTTGGAATTCTGCGTGCTGCAGAGCAGGCCTGGCAAGCCCAGTGGAGCTCTTCATTCCCTGCACCTCTCTGGAGGCAGGAAGGCTGGGAGGTGACGTGTGCTAATTCACCCATGGAATAGGTGATACTACTATCTCTAGTGAAATACTTGCATGCAGAGCTTAAAACCAGCATTCCTACAGCAAATGATTTTGCATGAAGCCAAACAGTTCCACTTACCTGCTTACAAGCCTGTTACCTTTTCTTGTTGTTGGATATGATCTGTTGTGGAAAAGATTAATTCATTGACTGTCTTAAATGCAGTCTTTTGCTAACAGGCAGGTTTCGACTAAATTCCATTTACCATGAGTAAATAGTTTGAGAAAAGCTTCCTTTCTTAATATTCTGACTTTTCTAGATGACTTCAGGGCCACCCTACTATCACACAGTGCAAAGTCACTTGCAAAACCCACCAAGAATCAGCAAAAACATTGTTTCATCTTAGCAATTCTGCCAGGCTGCCCCCCTGCATATGATCTTACCGGCTAAGTAGCTTGAAAGGCCCAGAGGGCGAGATGCAGATGTCACAAGCTGCTCAGTTTTTCTCAGTAGTGTGGGCTGTTACTGTGCAGTTGTCCTCTGTCTACTCTTCTTTGAATAATGAATTAGTCTTTCAGTCTGTAGATAATGCCATGAGCATGAAACACAGGACAGTTTCCTTTCCACAGCCCTATGAATTCTGAATTGTACTTCCTTGATGGTGAATGGCAGCTCTTCAAGAAGCTTGTGTGAGTGTGCCAGTGAGGAGTGGCTAAAAGGTTTCCCCAATTCCGGGCTCCTGCTATTCACTGTTCCTTCTGCAGCTTATGAAACTTGTGTTACCAAGCAACAGGAGTGCTACGCCCTTGGAGATCATTAGCATAATGGTTGGTTCCAGAATGCAAGATTGTGCTGAAAGGAAAGGAACTGAATGGCATGCAGTGCCAGGAAATGTATTACAAATTATGCCAAAAGAAAAAGCATCTGGAGCTCGTTAGATGCTCTTAGTCAGCTTCTAACGCTGCCTTAACTGTCCATTTTAGTCACTTGACTATTTCATTTTACTTGGCTGTGGCAGAGTGAGAGATACTTGTCTATGTGTGTTAAAGCTCACAACGTTTGTGATACCATCCTTAGCACATGCCAGATGGGATAGATGTGGACACAGGAGGGAAGGCTCATTCAGTGGTGCAGCAGAGAGTATATGAGCTGCAATTTATCTATCTGTGCATATGTATCTACCTGTCACATCTATCTGCAATATCTATCAGTCACTCTTAAAAATGTATAATGATTTCCCTCTGGAGCATGTGAATTTATTGAAATTTGTCCCTATGACTGAGATTACCAAGCTCAAGCTTTTAGTAACTGATCACAATCATTTCAAAATAATATCTGAAAGACATCCTACTATGGAAGAGAAGAAGCTGAGTGGTTTGTTTAGATATTATTCACAGGAGATGCAACATTGAGGCCTCTCTTGCTGATAACTGGACCAAGATATTACTGGCATAAAGAAGCTGATGATGTTAATGTACTTGTCTGATTCCAGGGTTGGAGATTGCATTCAGCACACCTAAACAAATTATCTGGATTTACTTGATGTGTTTCTTCATGACCTGAAGCATGCCTGAGTGCAGCATCTCCACAGTGGAAATGTTATCCCTTTGGTTTAAGTACTGTGAATGCACATGATGCAAGCAGTGCTCCATAAATGAGGGAGATTCCTTTCTCCACCCCATGCCTTTCAAGACACCCTGCTCCCAGGAGCCGTACTTGAATATGGTGTTTATTTTTTATTTTGAATTACATCTCAATTCTTTAGCAAAGATTAAGCATAATTGGAAGGTGGACTAGTATAGTCAAAGAAGGAAGACGCTGTACCTTTAGAATAAAGTAATCTAACCTGACACTCTTCTAAGTTTGAGAGAGACCGATTGTTTCACAAGGGAAAGCTGGTGTTTCTTTTGAAGTCTTCTTTCCTTTGTTAATAATATGACTTGAACCTAAGTTGTGGCCTACCGAAAAGGAGACTTTCCTTACAATATCTTTGGTAATTACAAAGATTCTTGAAGAAAAGTTGGTTTAGAGTCTTGGCACAGTTTTTTAGATTGTAATCTGGAGGATGGAAGGGAAAAAAAAAAAGAAAACGAAAGCAGAAATTTAAGAATCTATTAAATTTATTGGTATTTTCGCATTAATTTTAGTGAGGGCAAAATCTTCTCCTTTGAGATTATCTCATCTGCAATGACTCTCCAGATGGTTTGAGGTCCACCTGTCTCTAGCAAATGGCACACTGGCTATCACAAGGGTGAGATCATAGTCTGATGTTAATGGAAGAGGCATTAATAAATCACTTAGGTATAGAGTAGCCAGAGGTGGATCATCATTAGTACACATCATGTTTACATTCTGCCATGGCTGGTGTCCTACAAATACCTTATAAATTAAGATATAGATAGATCTGTAGGTACTTCTCTTGAGTTCATACAATTTCGCTCCCTCTAGAACTTTAGCTATTTATATTTATAAAGCACTTCAGTTTCTTTTACAAACCAGCCTTTGATTACGTATTTATTTTTAAATTCACTTACTGCAGTTAGATAGTTGACCTTCATCTACGCTGAACTTTTGCTGTGCTGTCTAGAGAGGTGTTGGCTGGAAAAATGCTAATTGATTATCAAGGAGAAGATAGGAATAGGCTTGAGCTCCCTGTAATGCAATTCTTGTTTAGAGACCCTGAGCCAACAGCGGAGAATGGAGAATTTCAGATCTCTGGGGAATTAGGGGGAGCATCCTCTGAGACCCAGAAGGATGGCTTTTACAGGGGAAAGTCTACATTTAGCCTTGCTTGTTTTCATGACATGGTGAACTTGTCAACCTCGTTGAGTTATGTAGTGGCTCCCAAAGTCAGCAGAGAGAATTATTTTGACTCTTGTACGGTCTTATTAGCTGTTTAGGGCTTGTGACAAGCAGAGCAATTGTTTCACTAGGGAGTCATGGCACCCACAAGTCAACATACATATATTTTCATAACATCCACACAAGACTGGCCCAGTTTAGTCCTGTGTGAAGCATTTTATAATACTCTCCCCTGATTTCTAACTCAGCCAGAAATCCAAAATAAACCTGGATGGTTTTAGGGAGTGAGTATGCCCCTATGGAAAGGAAAGAACCTAACTTGATCACTCTGTAACAAACAGCCTAATCCAACCACACTTCAAATAATGCCAGGAATCCTGATCCTGTTACATCCCTTTAAGATACCCTCTCTGAGTTCCAAATGTGTCTTGGAGGCCTTACAAAGGCCACTGGGGCAAAGCTCTGTGATATGTACATAGAGTGTGAGAGGATTTTATTTTAAAGGGTAAGTGCTCATGATTCCACTTTTGTACTTTGGAGTTCCCACATTCATGAGCCATGTGTTGCTCAAACTGGGGGTTCAACACAACTCCTCTAGTCAATAGAATTTCTTCTGGTTTACACTGTGTAAAGTGTATACTCTATTTTTATTTTTTTAAACAAAGAGTGAAGATCATATTTTTCTGTACCGGATATGAACTCTACACCTTTGTGTGTACTGGTTTCCAGAAACATAGCCTATCATTATTAGGTTTCATATGCTTAGCAGGAGACCAAAGCAAAGCTTAGGAATTGTAGACCATGTGCTAGAATTCATGCTGGCTTTCATGTTTATGCATTCAAAATCCTTCTTTCAGACACACACTTTTCTCTGAAGAGAGTCCTAAGCAAAGAATAAAATAACATGTAATCTGCAGTGTTTTTCCTTTATGTACACTATGAACTGGTCTAGGTTTGAAGACAGTAAAATTATCCATAAGAATGAGAGGTTGTTGACAAGGATTTATTACTGATAATTCAATAAAATGGTAATGATCATAGACCATTCTGGTGTTTTATTTAGATCCTTGAAGCTACTTTAAGCCTTGCTTTATGGATTTCTAATGTGATCCAAAACAGAGCAAGGAGTGAAAAATAGCAGCTATTCCTGAAGTCGTTTTATAATCTATGCTGAGCTGATTTCCTTACACTTCATGATGTGAAATGTCCTGACTCTGAGCTGGCACCTTAGGATTTGTTTTACTCCTAAAGGGAAGAGCCTCTCTTACCACCAGTGTTGTATCACATCAGTAAGCCTGTTTACTTTGGCAGATGAAAAGTTCCTTCAATCTGTGTACTGGTTTTGGCTGGTACAGAGTAAATTTTCCTCATTGTAGAAGAAAATTGCATTTAGATTTGTGCTGGAAGCAGTGTTGATAATTCAGGGATGCTTTAGTTTTTGCTAAAAAGCAGTGCTTACACAGGGTCAAGGCCTCTTCTATCTCTCAAACTGTCCCACCAGGACCATAAGGAGGCTTGGGGTGCATAAAACATTGGGAAGGCACACAGCCAGGACAGCTGATCCCCACTGGCCAAAGGTGTGTTCCACAGCAAACTATATCATACTCGGCATGTAAACCTGGGGAGTGAGAGGCAGGGACATTCTGAGTGATGATGTTTGTTTTCTTAAGTCATGGTTACATGTGATGGGGCCATGGAGATGGCTCAATACTGGCCTGCCAACGGGAAGTAGTGAGTGAATTCCTTGTTTTGTTTTGCTTCTGTGCACATCCTATGCTTTATCTATCGTAAAGTTTTCTCACTTTTCCTCCTGCAATTCCTTCATGCCTATGCAGGGAGAGTAGATAAGTGACTGTGTTGGGCTCATTTACCAGCTGGGGTTAAACCATGATAATCCAGTTGTCAGTTGTCTCAGTTTGGTCTCTAGATATTGCCAAGAGCAAGTCCATGGTCTTCAAATACTGACATACATTCCGGTTCAGTGCAGTTGAAATAAAACTTTTGTTTCCTCAGAACCTTTGACTCTTTCTTATTTTCAAGTGAATTTTGCTGCTTTTGGTTGATCTGTTTTTTTTTTTTATTTAAAGTTTTAATTCAAGTTGCATTTTGAGAACAAAAAAAGTGGAAAAGACAGATTTATTACTTTAAAAAATATTAAAATGACAATCCACTCTTGAAGAACTATGTTAGTTTCAAAGTGCTTTGTGCAACAAAATCTTTGATATGGACACTGAGCACTTCTGTTTTTAAGCCAGCGCTTTCTGAATGCTTCAGAAAAGCGTGAGCTTTTGAGATCAAGGCTTCAGAATAGAAGCAGACTTAATGGTACCTGTCATTAGCACTCTATAGCTCTACAATGGCATGAGACTGGGAGTACAGAACAGCACTAACCTAATCAATGACACTCTGATTTGGAATTATTTGGTCAATGATGAAACTTCAGCCTTCTAGCGTTGGTGTTCTCTCATTTCTGTGCCATCGGGGCAGGGGGCACAGGGAGCACAGATGTTAATGTGTTAAGTTTCTCTTATTGCTCTGAAGTAGGCTGTTTCAATCAAATGTTTGTTCCACACAGGAAGCACTCAGGAGGGGAAAAGACAATGCTCCAGAAGTGGCAGGTAAGCTAAATCTTGGCTGCACATAATTAAGCAAAGAATTTCACCACATAGATATGTCTGCACACAGATATGTGTGCGTGTATACATATGTACCTCAAGGCCTAAGCTGTTCTCTCACTGCTGGAGGTGAGGCTGTTGGCAAGAGGAGCACAGTATTTGCATCTGGTTATTGCAGAGTTTTTGCTCCTCCTGCTATGAAACATATGGTGCTACTGTCTGGCAGATTAAGAGTGATTTTATGCACATTTTAAAATTGAGACCAAAGAGAGCCACCTAGTTGAATGCCTGTTCACAGATCATCTATACAGCTAAATCAATGCACAGATGCTTTGCTGAGCTGGGAGACGTGTTTACTTTTCTGTAGCCATGATCTTGGTGACTCAAGACAAATGAAGAAATCCATACCTTCTTGCTTATATGTAGCACTTTGTGCAGCCTTTTCTGTATAGGCAGTTGTTCTATAGGGTTTTCCAATATCCAGACTGCATGCATTTGGCTCACTTTTAAATCAAGAAAAAGTGCTCTGTTATGCAAATGCAGCATAAAAGCACTGTGTGACTATAGACAAATGCAAATGGCCCGTCTGAAGAAGAGACAGAATGAAGACAGGTTCTGTTGAATAGATTGTTGTATAAGAGGTGTTGTGTTGGTCCGAATGGCAAAGGATGATTGATTTCACTATTTATATAATTCTTGTCCTGGTGGACCTGGGAACCACAGGCCTGTGAGAGTGCTTTTGCATGGTTTTTTTAGGGGCAGAGTCTGGAGATTTTAATGCTTGTTTCCTTTCCTTGCAGAAGAGGGAGATCAGCAACTTTGATTACCTCATGTACCTGAACACTCTGGCTGGCCGCAGCTACAATGATTACATGCAGTATCCTGTGTTTCCATGGGTCCTTGCTGACTACCACTCTGAGGTCAGTGTTGGCTGCAGAATTCCCTACTTTCTATGGTAGCAACTGCACAAAGGATTGGTGAATTATGCCATTGAAGCAGAGAGGTCTAGACCAAGGGTTTAAAATTTGAAGTAATTAGTTTGAACTGTAGTGATTCCATATACTTCAAGTCAACATACTGAGGATCATGTTCTGTGGATGCACATCTGTTTAATACAGACCTAGTTAAGGACATGCTGCATCAGCTCAGCAGATAGGCGTGGACAGGTTTCTGTGAACGCAGAGAAAGAGCTTGGGACAGAAAAGCCTTGAGAGCAATTTGCAACCTGCC
Organism: Leptocoma aspasia; assembly: GCA_013399835.1. NCBI lineage: Eukaryota > Metazoa > Chordata > Aves > Passeriformes > Nectariniidae > Leptocoma > Leptocoma aspasia. The sequence goes on along the minus strand of VXAX01005064.1, from coordinate 743,281 downwards.
AAGTCCTTTATTTGTGAAGTTCCAGGGGACGGTAAACCTGTGACCTTCTTGTATGAGTGAAACTTCCAACACAGCCTTGCCACCTCCCAGTGTCACTGGGATAGTTAGGTCTAAGATTTTAAAATCTCCATCTCTGCTTGGTTTCTTTTCAGACTCTAAACCTTACTGATCCTCACACATTTCGAGACCTGTCAAAGCCCATGGGAGCACAGACTGTGGAGAGGAAACACAAGTTCATCCAGCGCTTCAATGAAGTGGAAAAAAGTGAGGGTGAGTGTTTTAGGAGGCTAATAGACAACAGAAACTTGAGTCCTCTCAGAACACTCAAAAACTTTGCAGACCTGTGGCTAAGGGAAACACCATGCCAAGGAGAGCCTCCCTCACTGTTATGTACAAACTGACTGACAATTCAAAGAGAAATGTCTCCTGCAAGTACTGCCTTATGTGCCTTGTACTGCTGCATTCTGTTCTCTTCCCTTGGACAGGAAAAAAAGCTGCAGCAAAAAGCAATGTTTCCTGGAAAAGACTGTGCTGTCAGCAAAGCTGCACAGATTGGTCTTATTTGTTAGCTGCATGTAGAAGACTGCTGCACACAGGTTAACTAACAACTGCCTTAAGAAAAAGAAACAGGATGTTGAAGCTGTTGACCTTTGGACATCAAGACCTTTTTTGGCCCTATAGAGAAAGGGATGGTCTGGAAAGTTAAAGGCCTTATTCTTCAGAAAATGAAATGTGGAAGGCAAAAAATGAACATAGTTCAGTAGTAACTGTGCACATTCAATGCATGTATTCAGTGCAAGGTGTGCTGTAGCTCACAGGTCTTTGAACACATCTGCTTAAAAACCCTTTTCCCTATTTAGTTGTATTGTGGTAACTGGATGCTATGGGCTTGAAATGGTGGTATTTTTTACTGGAATCTGATTTGTGTTCAATTTCCAGGAGACCTGTCAGCCCAGTGCCATTACTGTACTCACTACTCATCAGCAATTATAGTGGCATCTTACCTGGTCCGAATGGAGCCATTTACCCAGACCTTCTGTTCTCTGCAGGTAAGGGGCAAGATAACTTCCCTCCTACACCTTTTTATGAGCCATGTTATGAGTGTGTTACTGTGGCTGTGTCATGAAGGGGGATTAGTTCTTCTGACATGTGATGTACTCTATTTGTGGACTTGGGGCTTACTTGGGGCAACATTTATCCTATGAATGTTGAATTCAGTGAAAACATCTTAAGGGGACCATGACTGATAGGAGGGAGAAGGATTATTTAGCTTTGTGAGAGCTGAGGCATGTAAACATGATAATGTTTTATTGCCTGTCTGACCATAAGCTTCTGACTTTGGGACAGATGAGACTTGGTATGATATTCTATAAGATGACAGGTCTTCTAAGCCTAAGTACAATAATGTGGCTACTGGCAAGTACTAGGAGTGTGCTGTGGTGGCATAAAGAACATTCCTGGGCCAGGTGGGGACATATAGGTTCTGGTAGGTGTGAAATGATAGGGATCATGGGATCAGCTTCCTGAAGAAGTGGGATGAGATTACATCTAATGCTCCAGAAGGAATATTTTGTGTAATCTTGTTCTGAACTTGTTACTGTTTATACAGTGCCAAGCAGGGTCTCATCATGGAATTGAATTTATGGAAATTGAACGTTGTGTGTACCTTTCCCATCTGCCCAGCATACAGGGGCACCAAATTTCCTGATTTCCCTTTTCAGCAGGTGATTGGTAATTCTCAAGCAAATACACTTGGGCTGTAGCAGAGAGTTGTTACCCTCTTTTCTGTAATGTGTTGTGTTATAACGGGTTCTACCAGGAGGACCAATCCTCCAGGGTGTATTTTTTAAAGAGTATCTTGCTGAAATCCACCTATTCTTGTGGAGAAATACAGGAAGATAGCTTGGCCAGAATATTTCACACTTGGAGGCTGCTGTATGCATAGTGAGGGATGGCCATGTCTCCTGCAGCTTTCCAAGTGCTTTGCTGTTGTGGTTTGGTTTTTTTTTTCAGTGAAGTAATACAAATAAAGTGCTGTGTTAATTAAGTAATAAGCCCTATGATATCGGCTGTTACCAGCAGTAGCTGATGCATTAGTGAACCACCTGAGGCAATGGTTGCCATCACACTCTGTGAGCCATATGTTAGCTGCAGTCATGAATGACTGTGGAGCAGTTATTTCTTGTTGTAAACAATGAAGGCTGCTGGATCTCCGTGGCACACTTTTCATGCATAATGAGTTTGCAGTCTGAGTGAATGCTTTGTGGCTGTGTTTGTATGAGTAGCAGGTAATCAGCGGTTTTGTGAGGATAATTATCTTCAAAGGATACTGAGATCTGAAACACGCAAAAAATTTTCTGGGTGTGGATCCACTAAAAGAAACTGTTGAACTCCTTCTGTTCTTATTCTTTTGTTTTTATGTTGGTGCATGTTCAGCTGAGCTCAGTGTTGTCATTTCCCCCAGGTGACTGGTCCTGTGGTAGCTTAGGAATTGCTGACTGTGAGATGCTTTCAGGCAAACAGAAGATTTGAGAACTGTATGATCAAGTCAATGTCAGGTTACAAAAAGAGAACTCCCACACTTAAGCTCTTGGAAGGGTGCTGCTGCCTTTGCGAGCTGTGAAAGCTTCTCAGCATCTTAAAAAGTGAAAATGCTGCATTTATATCTGCAAATGGACTATCTGAATGCATGACAAGGACATGCAACAACTTGTGCACTCTCTGTGAAAAACTGATGTTGGTATAACATCTTGACCCTCAGGTCAAACAGTTGATTTGCACCTGACCACAGAAGCATTGAAGTGAGGAAGCATTGCATTCAGTAACGGGACTGTACAGGAGAAACCTTATTTCACTCTTTTTAAAATGTATTGAAATCTGACTCTGGATAAATGTTTGTATGTGCTGTGCATATTGTACTGGAATGGAGGAAAAATTGACTTATCAAACAGGTATTGGTTGGTATTTTCCATTTTACCTTGGTCAGGTACCTCCTGGGATTCTTTTCAAGAATTGGTCTCAGCACCACAAAGGAGCAGTAAAGGTTTCCATGTTTGGTGTCTTTATTGGAAAGGCATTCTAGGGCCTACCCTCAATACTGAGATTTGCTTTTTGTCGCTACCGAGCTAGGGAAAAGGCGCAGAGATTCACTCCAAGTCGGTGAGCAGCAAAAGAGAACTTTATTTGAAACACGCGGGTTTTATAGCATACCTCGCTACGGTTTAAGCTGATTGGTTTTATGGTCATTCATCTGACTCCATTAGTAGTTTTAGCATGAACGTAACTCAAGGACATTATTCCATAACATAGCTAATGTTTACAATTCTTCTGCTCTCAAAACCGATTGTTATGTCTAAACCTCTCTCAGACAGTCTGAGTACAGACACAGCTTTTGATCAACTCAGCTCTTTTATCCCCTTTTATTCTTACCCACTCTTGCATTTCAGCTATCAGGTTGACTTTTCCTGACATTTCCCTCTCAAAAATACTTATAGAGAGCAGGGTCTTTACTCTTCATGGTGTTATTGACTCTTGAGCAGTCACTACCAGCAGAGAGCAACTTCTTAGCATCTCTGAGCATATTGTAAGTCTTTGCACCTTAGAAACAACTAAGCAACTCTTAGAAACACCAGGGTCTTTGGGTCTAGAGCACCACCAAGGTTATGGATGCTTAATGTTACAAATTTGTGAAGGTCTGACTTCTCTCTAGAGATCATTTTGCCTACTTGCTTTGTATATACCCTGCTGGACTGTAGTTTTAAAAAGCATATTTTTCCAGTATTTTTGGTGACTGTAAGGCCTCTACTAAAAGGAAAGAAAACAGAGACCTACTGTGTCTAGCTGCAGGAAAGTCATAAGAGTTCGTTGTCTTGCAATCTAAAAGCATAAAGCAATTCTTGATTCTCTTTTTCCCTTTCAGTGCAGTTTTTGCATTCATAGAGAGAGAAAACTCATTAATTCTGATATAAATATATGCAAATAAATTTATTAATATAGGAAATGGGAAAATCAGTTATTGCTTCCTTTATAAATAATACAGGCTTAAGTTTTAAAGATATTACTTTTCCCTAAAATGAATTAGACAGCCAGGGAAAAAATCACATTTTTTCGTGGTGGTAATATCTTTAACCAGATTTGTCGCGCTAACAGCATTTCCTATGTATATATTATTTTTATTTAATACAGGTAATCTTTTTATTACAAATCATATTGTTTCTCAGGAGATTACCACCAGCTCTCATAAAAGCTGCAAAAAAAGATGAAAAAGCATCAATCACCACCAGACACAGCACACTGTGTGCAGATTAAATATACAAAGCCCTTTAATATGCTTCAATGAGATACTTGTTAGCTGTTGATTTATTTATAGTCCTCCTTCTACTCTGTTTTAATTTCAATTTGAATTTGACTCCAAGGGTCCCTGCCTAATAATGATCAAGAGCAAGATGACCTTGTGCATCAGATTAACTCCAGATAGGCTTGCTCATGTGATTAGCCACTTTTTCACTCTGTCCCTTGAATGGGTGTGAGAAGGCTTCACAGTTGTCACTGGTGTAAGGCAGAAGGACAAGGAGCTTATGCAGAGCAATGCTGTCATTTAGAGATGAGGCTGGACCAGAAGCCTGACCAGAATTCACCTTAGGGAAAAGAGGGGTGGGATCTTTCCATCTAGAATATGTTAAGTTTTGGTGTGAGTCTATCTCAAAAGACAAGCGAGGAATGGAGCTTCAGCACTTGGGGTTTATTGACTACTGTCTTCTGATAACTTTTCCATGAAGGTATTTTCTCCCTAAAACAAGATATGGAAAAAATTACTTCTTGACTTGCAGTTGCCAGACTGAGCAGAGCAGATCTAAAGGAGGTGCAACCTAAGTGTGGAAGTACTCAGGGGGAACCAAAAGGGCAGTGGTTCTTTCATCTGAAACCCATGTGGGAACTGCTGCTGGGGTTCCTCTGATCTGTGGGAGTGGGATCCCATCCTCACAGCATGAGTGCTTAAATGTTGTTTGCCTATACAATAGACTGCAAGTCAAAACTTCAGCTGATTGCTGCTGTGCAGAAGTACAACATCCTCCTCATCTGGCACATGCAACAGTCCACAGGCAGAGAATAAACTAACTGAAGGTTTTGTTTTCCCAAGAGCTCAGCCACAGACAGAACCTGACTGCATCTCATATCTTTAACAGATTGACTCTTGCACATCATCTGTGTTTTAGTGTCTTCATTATATAATCCCACTGCTTTATTCTTTTTGCCTAGGGAAGCAGCTTTGAGGATTGAATGGTTGAGGGTGAGCAATCATTCATACATGTTCACTGTACTGCAGAACTATTTAAAGGTACTCATTCTATCTCTGACAATCTCTCTTGAGCCCTGGCAGTGGGCTGTAGAGTTATGTCCCATGACATATAATCCAAATTAATTAACCCCAATGAGAAATATCTGTATTAGCCTGGGAGCACTGCTGCCAGCACCTGAACTAGGTATTGAGAAACAATTCAGTTCTGTCACTTTAATACAGTTAAAAAGTCAGCTTTCCTATAAAATAGTTTGGTATTTCTGATAAACTCATTCAGGTGATCTCCAAAAACTGATTTTTATTTGGTTATTTCCATTATTATAGAAATTTTGTTACATTAAATTCTTCCATACGACACATAGTGTTCCTACATACTACATATAGGGTTACCGTATGTAAAGGTAAACCTGGATTTTTACAAATACACACAGTACCTGAAATCTCATTAGGAAATTCTGTAGGAAAAATTGGTTTCATTAGAAGGCATATATCCTTCATTCAGTAAGTGACTTTTATTTTAATTTCCCCTTGAGGCCTTAGTTCAGGATGATGTCTTGAGATACTAAGGCCACTTTTGTCTAGTGTTTGACTCTCATTAACCTGAATTTATTCAAATATTCTCAAGATGTGAGGTAGTTTTTTATCTCCTTCATTATTCACCAGTTCAGCTCGGGTCCCAGAAATTCTTTTTTTTCTCCCCTCTTTCTGCTGTCCTTCCCTCCCATACAGAATGACCAGTCCATGCACACTCCTGTGCACTGGGCAATTTCTGTTTTCCTGGATCTAATTAATGGTACTTCAGTGGTAACCTCCCCTTTTCCAAGGCTTTTTTTCACAGGAGACTTGCACATGAGATTGTTCACAACTGTTCGGGTCACAAGTGAAGTGGTCCATTGCTCGCAAATCCCTCTGGGATGAAATAAATTAATTTCTTTCAGAAACATTAAAAATGGGCATGTGGATGTTCTCAAGCTGCCCACGATGGCTCCTGCTTGCCTCTGTTATTGCTGGCTGTGCTAAGACTCCAAGCTTTATGGCCTCTCAACATACATATCTACAAATCAGGAATAAAATAGCTCCTAGCAAGAGGACAGTGTATGGACCTGGGACAGATCTTGAGACATCCCCTTGTCAATCATGTGATAAGAGGCATTGAAAAATTGGCTAAGATGCTTTTAGTTTAACAGAATAATCCCACTGAAGTCTTTTTGTCTGTCTCCATTTCACAGGGTGGGAGTTTCGATGTTGCAGACCGGATGTTTCACAGTGTCAAGAGCACATGGGAATCAGCATCAAGGGACAACATGAGTGATGTCAGGGAGCTCACCCCTGAGTTCTTTTACTTGCCAGAGTTCCTAACCAATGCAAATCACTTTGAACTTGGTAAGTTCTAGAAGGGACGTAAGCATTCCTTCCAGCTTCCTACCAAAAGGAAAGATCCAGATCACGTGTTGAGAGTTGGTCTCTGGACTATGTGGATGAGTCTTTCTAACAATGAGATCAATTTTTATTCAAATAACACTACAAGAGTACAAGCTTCTGAAACTGAATTATGTCAGAAGAACCAAGTTTCCAGCCCAGGAAAAGAAGCAAGTAGTTCCTATTAATTTCTGGGCAAAAGAATTACATGTTTCGTCACACAGAAGTGGAGTTTTATATAACCAATCTAGTGTACTGCATTTGAAAGTTTGGTCTGTATTATCATATTTGTGTAACTATTTAAAATGTATTATTCTTTTGGAAATGTGTCAATTGTTAAATGGTGTTGGTGAAAGGTAGTTTTATTGGTTTATTTTTAATCTGCATGAGATCACAAGGTGATTAGTTTCCAAATGTCCTCACTCTCATCTTCAAATGCTCTGCACAACTCACATGAACTTGATATATTTTCCCTGTCCTCAAGCAGCATCACAATCCTCTCTGAATGTACACTGTCTCTAGACCTTTCTGCATCCATGATGAAGGCTCAGAGAGAATCTAGAAACAACACTATTCAGAAATAGGCATGGCCTATATACCTGAAGATAAATACCTAAATACCTGAAGAATCATCCTGAATTTGTGACAGCAAAGGCAACTTAAGCCATTGAAATCTAGCTACAATTGTTTTAAGGTATCAGTGAAATGAGGCATGCTGAAAGATAGTAATGTTTTTGTTGTATCTATATATATTTATCTATATATTTATATATAAGAATAATGGGAAAAAATCTATTAGAAGTTTGTTAAAAGATAAGAAAGAATTAGGGTAGCTTCCTCCTGAGAGGACACCAAGAAACAAAGCCTGGATGAAATCAAGATACAGAGACTGACCTGAGTGGAATTGAGTGGGGGCACCCAAAGGGCACCAGGGTCTTGCCAGTAGAGAGCAAATACACAGGAAGATTTTAAAATAGGCAAAGCCAAGAACCCAAATATATTCACTGCTAAATTGCAGGGAAACTTGTGGTCCCAGACCTGAACCTCAATATAGATCTGAATTCATCCGGTTGCACAACACTGTTCTGCTCTGAATTCAGAACATATGCTCACCTTCTGAAAGGAATCAGGTTGCAAAGGACTTGAGAACAAAATCCCCAAAACAAAATACTCAGTGGCTGCTTTGGTAGGAATATTTGGCAGCAAGGCCCATAGGATTGCGTATAAAAAGAAAGTTGTGCAAACACATTTGTCTTGTCTGTGTTTGCATTCTGTACTATATTGGTTTGTGCTGAGGACATGCATATTTTACTGCGTTAGTGACAATTACTAGAACATCTTCTCACTGCTTTATTACTGGATCAGAAATCCCAGAACACTGATTCTTCAGTCTTCTACGGCACTAAATTTGATTAACCCAAAACTGCATGTGGGAAAATCACCTCAATTTCCTTTGACTTCAGTGTTTTAGTAAAGTTGTTCCTATTTCCAATGTGTCAGATTCTTGTTTTGGATTCTCCCTTTGTAATTCCTGCAGGCTGCATGCAGGATGGAACAGTGCTGGGAGATGTGCAGCTTCCTCCTTGGGCAGATGGGGACCCCCATAAATTCATTCTCCTGCACAGACAGGTTAGTGAATATAAAGACTTGTGACAAAAATGCTATCTGGGTCCCACTGAAAATGAAGCCCTGAAGAACAGTCACAAATGAAAATGTTAGATCCAAATGCATCCTGCCCTTGTGAAGTTTGTGTTGGTTCTGAATTTTGCATGTCTGTTTCTCTGCCTAGCAATTCACCTTGAATCAAGGCAAACTTTGCAGACCAGATGTGGATTACATGTAGGTTTGTGGCATGAACTTATCTCAGCCCACAGGTGTAAGAGAACATAATATAATGTACAGGAATTTACATGCACACAGTTCCATGTTGTTGCTAAAAATCTGTGTGTTTATTTAAATTATTTATTTCCATCTCTGAGTCATGTCAGAACTAAAGGTTCTTTTTTATTTTTGGGGGTTGGGATGGGGGAAACCTAATGTAATTCTCTGCCCTTAATGGAGTCAGCCTTGGCAATTTGAAAGCAAATAGCTCCAGGGTCCTGAGACTTACTGCAATTAGTGCTATCTATTAATAGTTAGAAAGTCTTCCATGTGATGTCATCTGCTACATAAAAGTGAATGCAAGTGCAATTCTGTATGAAGATTGCTCCATTGAACTCAGACTTTGCAGCATAGTATCTTGGTGCAAGTCTCTCTAGTACTCCTGCATTACCCCACCAGATTTCTTAGGGTGAGCTGCAGGTGTGAGTGCACACAGACTGTTGCTGTGTACAGCTGTGATGAATATATGTTACTACTGGTGGGGCTAAACAAACAGCCCATGATTTTCAAGGCATTACATTATCCTGGTTTGTCATGTTGCTTCAGTTTTTGCCTCAGTGGATTCTTCTCACCTCTGCTCTGCAGGTCCTGCCCTTGGGATTTCAACTTTCTCTCGTGATAATCACTTTGTAGGTGATTATATCCAAACCTGTGGATACAACCATCTCTTCTATTTTGGTATCTCCAAATAAGCCTCTCCTTAGCTGACTTCTCCAAATGCTGGCTTAAATCCTCTGACCTCCTTACTACCCTAACTTCTCCTTCTTTTGAACAAAACCAAGGTCATATTCTTATTTTGTAAATATTTTTCTTCACTGTTCTCTGAACCATGCTCCCACTAAGTTACCATTACTTTCACAGAATCATAAAATGGTTTGGGTTGGAAGTGACCTTAAAGATCTCCTAGTTCAACCCTTCTGCCATGGCCAAGGACACTTTTCACTAGATAGGTTGCTCAAAGCCCCATCCAACCTGATCTTGAATATTTTCAGGAATGGGGTATCCCCAATTTTCTCTGAGGAACCTGTTCTAAATTCTAAGCACCCTCACAGTGGACAATCCTTTCCTAATATCTAATGTAAATCTACCCTCTCTGTTTAAAGCCATTCCCCTTTTTCCTGTCACTACATTCCCATGTAAAAAGTTCCTCTCTGGCTTTCTTGTACCTGTTAGGTACTGGAAGGTACCTGATGCCACAAACTCTTTGGCTTGTGAATGACTATGAGAGAGAGCCAGTTCAACTCTGGTTTCACTCACACATGCTCAGGTTACTCCTGTGAGTGAAGATGGATATGATCTGAGCCTGTGCTTGCCTACTTTTTTTTGTGCAGTAATCCTGCTTTTGTGGTTTCGGTTTTTTTTAATGACTGTTGCTTATATAGTGTGACTGTTGATTTTACAGTGAGATATTTCATCTCTTCATTTAAGAGATTAAGAAGCTCTCTTTAGTTTCTATTTTGGATTTATGACCTGAACACTTCACTTTAAATCTATGTCAGAAGAATACTGCTAAGAAATATTTAAAGGAAGTTAAATTTCTATCTTGCTGCTTTATATTTTGAAATGGATAACTCTTGTTATGGATAACCTACCAAAAATTTTGTCCTCAATTATTTTGAAAATGCAGTTATGCAGAGTTGTTTTGCTGAAGAATTGAAATGGAGATTAAAGCCACGTTCAGAATGCTTAATTTCCTGTGCAAACAGGTTTCACTGAGACAGACATCTCTGAAGCTGTGAAGGGAGTGACTTAGAGGCTCAGATCTCTGTTCACACTGAAAGGTGATGGAAGGGAAGAGAGACCACTGAGCTTTTGTCAGTGCCCATTACCACATGATGATACAATTACTAGGAGGAGGGAGATCCTTGTCTAAGTTTTGTGTGCACTGTAGATGTGCTGCTGGAAGTACAGTCCTTGCTAAAATGAAGAGTTGAGTCCAGTGAATGCCCTATCTCCTACCTATTGCAAATTGGTTTTGGCCATTGAGGTCAAATATGCAACAGTTCCCTCATATTCCTCAGTGGCTCCATGGAAGGCAGGGAGGTTTTGGGGCTGTCTGGTTCCTTTCACTGCTCTGTCTCGTGGTCTTTCCAAGGTGCTCAATCTCAGTTTTCCAGTTCCCCAAATATGGGAAAGGCAACACTGTCCTTCCCTACCAGCTGTGTTGCAGACAAAAAGCCATGTATGACTGAAAGATGCTGCAATTTTACACTGATGCTTCTTAAAGAAAAATATAGGGAGACATCCTGTCTGTTCTGTTGTGGTTGTTTGGAGTGTAAAGTACTGAGCTCCTTGCTGCTTGTGTAATGGTGAACACTCCAAAGGCACTTGGATACAATGGAGAAATCTGCTTTTACCTTTAGAGCAATGGTGCAGTTTGGAAATGAAACTACAGTCATCGCTGCATGGCATGGACTCGGTGTCACTGTAGAACGATCTCAGATTGTGTGAACTAGATTTGTTTTGGATGAAATTAGAGAAAAGCTGCACTCCAGTTGTGTGCTCCAGATGCTGGTAGCATTCAGCCTGTGGGAGCAATCTGGATTTAGTTGGAAGTAAAGCCCCCAGAGTGTATTTAATGTGGATACTGGGTGCTCTCTACCATTTGTCTACAGAACTGCCTCCACTGGGCTGCACTATTTAATAACTTTGGCACAGCTGATAAATTAATCTAAATCTCAAATAGGAACAGTTTAGCAAATGAAAGATCATGTTTATAGACTTGTGTTCTTAATAATTTGCCAGATCTGATCAGATTTCCTGTAGAGTCTGTGCAATATTTTCTCTTCAGCCATAGCTCATACTAGGTGCTGCACAGGGGAGTGCAAGAAATTTTAATGAACCTGCCTGGGAGACTTTGTGTAGCGCTGAAGTGGAGAGTCAGAGATCTTGAATTCTGAAACATGACCGTTTCTGCCTCCTCTGATATCATCCACAAGGCTGGAGGTTCTAATTATTGTATTGTGGCCATTTTTAAGAGGCTTCACAATGAGTTTGGTGCATAAAACAGATTGAGGTTGACACTGTTTGATTATTGCTTTCAACAGTATGAGAGCAAATAATTGTTCTTGACATAAAACTCTGAACAGCTTCCTGTTTCATGCTTAATAAGTTAGGAATCTAGTCCACTAAATAAATGTATTTACTTCCTCCCTAAACCACAAGTTCTCCCTCCCTGGCTGGGCTTGCCATAGTGCTCAGAGAAATACTGAGAGGCTGAACAGTTACAGCTCTGTTAGTGTCTCTGTTTTGCTTTGGCAGGAATGCCAGTCAAAATTTACAGTTTGTAATTCATGGACTAACTGCTTTTATTAATAAGAATGAGTTCTGAGTCTGTTCAGGGACAGATTGTACACTGTGCTTGCTCTGTGAGCTGCCCTGTGATCATTATAGCTGTGGGCAGGGTCATTTACACCAGCTGCACTGGGCAACTGTCTGCTCTGTGAAATGAGCCATTGTTCTGGATCCCATTAGTTTGTTTATTTCTGCTGTGCTTTGGATGGGCTGGTCTGCTTGGAAGACCTTTCACTGAACATCAGGGATTACTCAGTCAAATGATTCGGAGATAGAAAAGTGCTTTTAATAATGCTTGACACTGCTGCTTGAATCATTGGGCAAGGCTGTTTGGGAACACACAAAAATTTGGTGAGGCAGGTGATGGCAGGAGCAGTAGTATTTAGTGAAGCCTCATGGCTAAGACTGGCTAACCTGGTGGTGGGCACAGGTTCAGTTTTAACTTGTGTCCCCTGCTTATGAACTTAATGTCTGGGTCTTCCAAGCCCAAGTTTTCCTCTGTGATTGCACTGAGGCTTCTATGGAGCCCACATTTAGGTGAATATATTACCTTGTAGCATCTCTTCCAGTCTTCTCCTGTAGTAATTGTTCATTCTGGTGCTATTAATCCATGTGCCAATCACTGTGAATGCCAAGATCTGTGGAATGCTTTCATTTTGCTTTGTGGAACCTACCTGTGTTGTCTCTGTGGATATTGCTCCTGGTGTCTATTAAGTCAAACATGTGGCACTCTGTCCTTCTGTTTCTTGTGGGGGTCCAGTTTAGTCTCTTTCAGTGTTTTATGAGGATGTGCTGAGAATGGTGGTACTGGAGAAACTCAAAGTGTGATGATTCACTTGCAGAGAATTTGTCTCCAGCTGGAAAGCAGCAATGCATTTGTAATGGACACACTCTGGAGAATTAAGTAATTTTGTTTTGGTTTCAGGCACTGGAAAGTGACTATGTCAGTGCACACCTTCATCACTGGATAGACCTTATTTTTGGCCACAAGCAGCATGGCTCAGCTGCAGTGGAGGCAGTTAACACCTATCACCCTTACTTCTATGGAGACAAGATGGACCTCAACAACATTAAAGATCCTCTGATTAAGAGCACTATCCTGGGATTTATCAGCAACTTTGGACAGATACCAAAGCAGGTACCACTTTATCATGAGAGAAGAGAACATAATCTATCTTGATCTTACAGTGTTTTGACTGGAAATCAGTAATAGTGACTTAAATCAGAAGCATCATCTGATTTAAATCTGCTGAAAGGTGAGCTATGGGTTTTTCCAGATTGAGTACTACACCAGTATGCACTCCCACTTTCTAACCATGCTGCTGCTGTTGTATGCCATACAGCTGCAGCACCAGCTCTGGGTTCTGCTCCTTCAGTACAGTCACAAGTAATCACTAGTCTGGGAATGGGTATAGTCAGCTAAAGCTCAGCTCAAAGTCTCACCTGTGTTTTCTTTCTTGTCTGGAATTGTTGGGATTAGCTTTCTGTCTCTCTGAGGGAGGGATGTAGCCTGATGAAAACGTAGTATGCGTAAGATTTTATTTTAATTAAGAGGTTCAGCTATGGTTGTCCTGGAGTCTGTGATTAAGGATTTAAACAGATGTTTCTCCTGCATGGTCTTGCAAATAGAATTTACTTTTCAATGACATTCCTTTGTTCTAGCTCTTCACGAAACCACATCCATCTAGGAATGCTCAAGGGAAAAGTTCAGCAGGAAGAGAGACTGGGCTGTTCCTTCACTCAAGTGGAATTCTTCCTCCTTTTGTGAGCAGTCTGCAAAATCTGAAGCTCTCACCAGTTACCATAAAAGGTGCTGCAGGGGCTGTGTTCCATTTTCTGAGCTGACAAGTACACAATTTTTGGATAGGATGAATCTGGATTTTCAAGATCACAAAAGTAGTCACACAGCTTTGTATGAGTTGGTTCAATCAAGATCCCTTCTGCCAATTGTGATTTTTGTATCTTTGTATTAGGAATGGGCACTGGAAACTTCTTCAGGCTTCTATTGTAGACTTTGGAACAAATTTTTGTTGTAAGATATCACCCTCTCCACATGGATTTATGCTGTCCACTGGAGAGGAGTGTTTCCACTATTGTGTGTGGAATCTCAATTTCAGAGTGGATTTCTGTCTGTGGGCCTGGCCACAGCACTGAGCCCAGATGTGAGACTTGCCAGCCTCACCACACAAGCTGTGCAAGGACAAAAGTTAACATAAGTGCTCTAAACCCAACAGAGTTAAATATTTTCTCTCTCTTGCCAGACTATCCCAAGGGAGCAATTGGGCACATTGTTCATACAGAGAAAGGCATTCTGGCTGTCGAAAAAAATAAAATTTTGATTCCTCCTCTTTGGAGCAAAACATTCTGCTGGGGATTTGAGGACTTCACCTGCTGTTTTGGCAACTATGGATCTGAGAAGGTAAATAAGAAAAAACCCTAAGAATTCAAGAAATTAATTATGTGTTGTGTTCTTTGACTGGTTTGGGCACCCATTTCAGAGGCTGTTGGGGAGCTGATTTCAGAGGATGCTGTACAGGACTTTCTCCCAGTCAAGCTTCTTGAGGCATCTCAAGCTGGATATTCAAGATAGTGTAAAATGATTTTACACTGCTCAAAAACATGGCATTTCCCTCTAAAGTATCTCAAGTTTTCATCCAGTGATTGTGTTGTCCATAGGTCGTAAGGACAACACAAGGTCTCCTGGTCACTGATTAGAAATTTCATTGTGCAGAAATTTCTGCCGGAATTAAGACAGAACCATCTGTCAATTCCCCTCTGGCTCCAGAATAGCCCAGTGCATTCATTCAAAATAATGAAGTTAATACTCTTACTTCTTTGCTGTTAAAAATAAATGGTCTATATCATCACACTGCTTGTTAGGGAACTTTACAGATCTAGTTTCTTCCTCTACCATAAGTACACTGATTTTTGGATGTGTTTGGGACAATGTTATGCAAAGAATTCTGAGTTAGCTTAGGCACCAGAATAGTATAACATGTAATTTAGCAAGATACTGACTTAGGTATTTGTGCAAGTGGCATTCATTATGTTTTTACAGACGTACCCACAGTCAATGGAAATTAAAAAGCCATAAGATATATTTTAATTTCTGCTCCCTGTCTAACAAAATCAGTGCTTAGCAGTTCATAGTGTTGCTGCAGGCATCAATTATTCAGTTTGTCACTTCAAAACTCAGGGTGACACTGAGCACAGTGAGTGTGATTACACAGTCATTGTGAGCAATAGTTGGGAATCCAACTTGAATTTTCTCTGGGTCAACAGTGCCGGTGGACATGAGTTTATAAGAAACTTTAGTCCTTATTGTAAGTAGGTAAAGGTTTGCTCTGTCTGTGGTAGGAGTTTTGTAGCCCTGCCATCCAACGCCACCAGAATCATTGGCACCAGAGTATTGTCCCAAATGTGTGGGGGAGAGCTAATGCAGAATGTGCAGAAAGATGATTGTGGAATAAAATTGTAGCAGTGTGTAACAGACCTGACATTGCTTTAGACTGATTTGGGTGCTGCTAACAGAGCACAGAATGGAATTTAGTGCTTTGTCTTTTGGCTTTTCAATCCAAATACGGGAGGGTTGCAGGGCCTGGCAGTAACTCTGTTAGCAGTGCCCATCACAGCCTGAGACTTCTTTCTAACCTACACGGAATGTTTGCCTTCTGTTACAATATGGTGGCAGAATGAGCTTTCCTGAAGCTGTGTGGGAAGCGTGGCACAAAAGGAATCTGGACCCAAATCTCCTAAGACATAAGATACTGAGCTTTGTTCAGCATTCCTGTTTGTCCCCTGGAAGATGGCACAGCTGCACGCAGCCACAGCCTGTGCAGGTCCATATGTTCACAGCTGTGCTCACATAGAGACTGGTTAAGATGAGCTTTTCTTTCTTAGATTTAAAATACGGAGGGTCAGTTTTGAAAATTGAATCTGTCATTTGGTAATAGTAAATACGTTCTCATCACCAGATGAGAATTCGACTTAAAGATGCTTTCTTGTACAGAATGTGACTACATTTGAGTGCATGGCAGACTGGGGAAAGTGCCTCTGTGCAGTGTGTCCTTCAGCAACTACCATAATCACATCTGGAACAAGCTCAGTTGTGTGTGTCTGGGAATTCTCCCTGGTCAAGGACAAAGTGAAATGTCTAAAACTGAGACAGGTAAGTACTGTGGTTTTTCTGCTATGGAAGCTTGATGAAACCCAGAAGATAAGGTTTTTATCTCTCAGATGATTGTCAGAAGAAGCACCTTTGTTGAATAGGAAGGCAGGAAAAAAAACAGTAATAAGCAGTATCATGTGACAGCCTGTATCAGGGCAAGAGCTGATAATATTCCTTATACTAACAGCTCATAGCTATGAGTGCCACTTGGTGGATTTTTTCCCTTTAGTAGCATTTTTAAAGTTCATAATGATAAAAGAAATAATGAAGATAAGGCATATTTTCCTCTCTTGAAGTGCAGCCCTTGGGTTATTTTCAAAAACAAGTATCACCTGGAGATGCATATAATTTGTTCTGGGCTGCTACAGCAATGGACAGGATCTCTAAAACATCCTGCAAATTTAGCTGGTGGAGATGAAGGCTCAGCTAGGCAAAGTTCTTGATTCTTTTTTCTCAGCCTGCATTCAGAACATAAAAGGTTTATCTGTCACTCTGTGAAGGAGGGATGTGTCCAATAAGAATGCTATCGTTTTTGTCTTCATTATCCAAAGCCAGTGGTTGTTGATGTATAGCTCATCTATAGTCACCAGCCAGCTGTATACATGCTATTTCATTTACAAAATTTAATTCTCATACAATTTTTGTGGTTTTTTGTGGTTCAGCTATGGTGAGTTCTCAGCTTTACAGGTAAAACTAGAGTACACCACTATCATATCTGGAAGGTTGCATGGGGCCCTTCTTCTCTAAAGAAATGAAGATACTCTTGATTAAAAAACTCTGCTACTTTTAGGCACACAAAGAGTTCATTGATCACCAAGGTGTCCAAGTGTTAGAAGCTTCTTCTGTTCATTTGTTGTGGAGGGGTATTCAGATGATATTTCAGTGCTCTTCCTACCTTAAGCCAAAACATATTTTATTTGTCATTAAATGAAGTGACAACTTCATTGTCTGCTGAGATGGCAGAGAAGTATTTAGATCTTCATTTATCAGAAATTCCTGCTGGAATTAGTGTTGAAATTAGCAGGGAAAACTGTTTTAGAGCAGCCTCTCTTTTGAGGTTTATGATGTTTAATGCTGTAGAAGACAGAAATATGAGACAAGATCTGATGACCTTTTAATGCAGCTGGTTATTATTCCAAAGGAGGGCATGAACATAGAAATGTAAGAACTAGCAGTAGAGAAAAGCATAAGGAATAATTTTCATCAGCATCTAGACGATACCAGTTTGGGGGTCAGTCTGAGTTGCAGGCAACCAAAGAGGCTACCTTTTATCTGCATTATAATGTCTTTCTCTTGAACAATCTAAAATCAGCTTTGCTGATGGGTTCCACTGTGATTAATTTGGTATTACTCAAAATCCACAAAGTGGTATGAGTTCATGCAATGACAAATTTTGTATTTTTTCCTTTACTTTGCTAGTGGAGGCTTTTTTCCTATTTATGACTGTCTGGACTGGATGTAAACTTGAACTATAGTTCTAAATGCCTTCCAGTGAATTACTTTCTGCTTCCATGTAATTCACTGTTCCATGGTGGCTGCTTTTTCTGCTGAACAAAAAAATTTCCTGAGAGAGTGAGCTTTGCTTAAGAACAGCTTATGCGCTATAAAGTGGATGCTATTCACTTACCAGCTGTCTCATGGGACTGACACATTCTGGTTTGGAATGTAGTAAAGTACAGAAACTATATTTCTGCAGAAAAAGTAGCTTTTGCCTCTCTAATGGGATCTGCTTCCACGGTTTTGTGGAACACTAAAGATTGAGCATAATTTCCTGGGTATTGATCCATGGGATTTACTAGCAGAGGGATCTGTGCGATCCAGTCACCAGAATTTCTGGGCCAAAAGAAACACTTGAGCAAGGTGTGCTCTCTGCCTCACAGACCTCTCAGGAAGGTGTGGAGCACACCTGTAGTGTGTCTGTGTCCTTGTTAGCCAGCTAAGTTGAATGGTCAAACTTGGTTTAAGTTTTCATGGACTAAACATTCCTGCAGTGAAGCTAGCCTTCCTGTTTGTCCTTTGATATTTGTTTAAATACCTGGGAGATAGCAATCGAGTTCTTTATGCAAATAGGTTATTTCCCATTAAGGAAAAATCTGTCAGTCTTTGCAGAGTGATAATAAAAAGATGTAGGGAGCCAAAAGCATGAGACTTTTTTTCATGAATGTGCATTGAGACTGCTGGGTTGAAGCTGATACTGTAATTGTGTGCAGGTCTATCTGTCTCTTCCACACTCAGCTTGTATTTAAAGGGTTTCACTACCAAGCAGGATTTTCATGAGTTAAAATAAAAGAGAAAAAATATTTTTGTGAAATTTGTGCAGGAGCTTAGCTTGGCTTGATTTGGCAGTTTGGATGCTTTCACACTGGATATGTTTTCTTTTATACTTTGGAGAAAGGAGAGGAAATTTTGAGCCCTTGACCCTGCCTTGTGCCAGCCCTTTTTGCAGCAGTCTTACACAGTTCTCAAGTATGGGCACTTGATTATGCCCAGTCCTTTGTAAAAACAATGTCCTACAGCCAGTCTGAAGCTATCACGGAGCCTTCTTCTCCATGCTTAGGTGACAGTGTGTCTGACTTCTGAAAACCACAGTTAGAGACCTAATTTTGTGCCAGTATTTATAGTTGACAGCTCTTGTGAATGGAATAAGTCCCAAGCTGAAAGTTAACCCTCGCAGTTGTGGGTCACCTTCAGTAATACAGAGCCTGCTGCAGCTCAGCTTCTTCACCAGTGGATTTATGTTTGATTGCTGTTGTCCTGGTGACCTTGGCAAGTGGCAGCACATGTTAGCCAGCAACAGTTCAGTCACAGTCACATGCTGGAAAAGAGGATGAGGTGTGTCCACAAAAGCCATCTGGTACATGTGGCTTCTCTGCTTCAAGATGAACTGAGATAGACTCTAGAAATGTGCTAATAATGTCATTAAAAAAAAGAGTCAGCAAGCAATATGCATTTTCCTTTGAAAACCGAAAAATGAAACTGATGGATCTGATTTGTTACAGTAAGGCAGCTAAAAAATGAGCCCTGAAAGGCTTTTTAGGAAAGCTGTGAAGGACTTTTTCTCTGTTGCCCTACAGGTTTTACTGTCATTTACTGTGGTTATGTAGCAGAAATGTACACTGCTGTCACTTGAGAATGCTGCATAAAGCAATTGTTAGCAGCATACTTCAATCCATGCCTTCTGTCTGTGCTGTTAAATTGCCTAAAGCACGTTTCTTTTTTTAAGAAACTGTTTAAATAAGGCTAAGTTTAACTGGGCACTCCTTATGTCTCTGAACCTATAAAACAACAACAAAAAAAGGATGCTGTGTAGTGATGAAAGAGAAAGGCATTTCTACATGGCTTTAAAGCAAGAATTCTCCATAAATGCTGTTTCGCCTCTTAATCAATATTAGAAATGTATTAGTACTAGTTCTGATACACAGAAAGATAAGACTCAGAAGGTTACTGAATTACATCTTGATAAATTGTATTTCAAAAAGTTTTTTTTTAAATATTGAAAAATTTCCAAGCATAAATTTTAGTTAAAACTGCATGGACTGAAGTGAAAAATTATTTCTTTTTTCTTGCTGAGCACAAAGCACTGTCTTAGAGTCTGAAGAGTAGGCCAAGGGGCCTGAATCACTGTGTTATTTGGGCAAGTCATAGAATCTCTTGGACCCTCAGCTTTCTTCAACTATGAACTGAGGACAAGGATGCTTCTCTGTAATATCCTTTGGTATTTCCCCCTCATTCCCTCTTCAGTTCTCCAAAGAATGACTAGGTTGCTTGTTCTTACTAAGCAAATGAGGTAGGACCGTGGTTCCCTAGTAAATCACCCACCATCTGCTGTGGTTTATTGGTTGGTTTTTCCCCACCAGGCTTTGTATGGACACACTCAGGCAGTGACCTGCCTTGCTGCATCTGTAACCTACAGCATCTTTGTGAGTGGATCCGATGACAGAACCTGCATCATCTGGGACCTGAACCAGCTGACGTTCATAAACCAGCTTCCTGCCCATGAGGAATGCCTCAGTTCTGTTGCCATCAACAATTCAACAGTAAGATCTTCATTTATCATCTTTCTTCTGATGCATCCATGAACATTTCATGATAATGTAATGGGTGCTTTTCCCAACATAAAAACATCCTGAGAGTCTGATACATTGATTTTTTTTTTCTTTCTACTGAGATTGCTAATAGTGTTCTTAATGATGAGAGGAGAGCACTAAAAGCAACGTCTTAGACTGACTAGCTAAGTAGCTAAGAAGCATCTGTGGATAGATAGATAGCAGGATTAAACAACTTTTAGTTTATGGAGCATGAAGTATTACCCTAGTACCTCCTGGATTTGGCTCACCCATAACCTTGTTGCCCCTGTTATTTCATTAATTTCTCCTGACATTCATGCAGAAGAGCCACATCTGAGCTGCACATTCATGCAGCTGAGACACGTTAAACTGCAGTCTGACAGCTCAGCTGACAACTGCTTTACACCTTTGCAGTGATAATGTTGGCTTTTTCCTTTCCTTTCTGCTCCCAGGTAGGAAAGAGGTCCTGATAGCACTGGGTATATATCTCTTGAGGTCTGTGCCTGGCCAGAATTGCATGCATGTTGATAGGAAAATATTCTGAATTGGATTTTACTGTGAATACTCTGGATGAGATTTTTTTTTTTCTCACAACCTTTTACCTCCCAGAAATGTTGCTTTCATATTTGTTTTTTGTTTCTCCCTACTAATATAGTAGAACAGGGTTTCAGCTGCTCAGACAATTCAAGGTTGAATCCAGTCCTGGATATTGTACAATAGCAAAATTGAATTCACAGTAGTAAGAAACCAGGCAGATATTCTCCACTTGGTCTGTGCCAAAGCAGTCATCTCATATCAGAGCTTTATTAACCATGCAGTCTGATGGCTAGCAATTTGAGGGTGGGAATTAAGTTGTCTGTTCAGTGCCAGCTCAGCCCCCAGCCCTAGCAGTCCTGGTTAGTGTAAAGTGGCCAGTGGCCTCAGCAGGCCAGTTCAGAATATCCTGGTGGTCCCTTATGAGGTGAGCTGAAGCAGTGCCAAGCATTCAGAAATGAAAGGGAGGGCTGGCACAGAGCTGCTGGAGATCCCAAGGGGACAGAGTTCTCTCTGTTCTGCACCAGCCAGTGTAGCAGCCTTTGCTGTTGGTATCTGCTGTCCTGGAACCAACCAAAAGTGAGACAGCCTGTGCCAGGAATAATCTGGTGACTGATCTCCACTTTATTGGCGTGCAAGTGGTTAAGCTTTTTGGATAATAGTATATCAAAAGGTTCATTTAATAGAGGAAAAACCTTAGAAAAGTATGACTGAAGCTTCAAGGAAAAAAATAAAAGGTCCATATCTTGTGGATAAAAACAGGACACATAATTCTGAAATGTAATTTTTGTTTAATTCTTCTCTATATGCTTATATAAAGCTAAATGAAAATAGAAACAAAGTGTTTCCATTGTGCTACAGTGTTTTTAATTGACACAAAATTGCATGATTGGTAGCAAGGCTTTTTCCCTGAAAAATTCAGAACGGTTCAAAGCAAAGTTTTGAAGGAAAAAAAATTCAATGAAATAAGAACCCTATGCAGCTCTTCATTATGTGATTGTTGGAGTTGCTTCAGCATCTAGAAGTTACATCTATAGATAAAAACCTCATGGTATTTGTGTACCGTAGACACAAAATAAGAACTGTCCCAAAAAGTTCATAAACTAAGGAGGATTGTAAAATCTTGCTGTAACTACTTATTTCAGTTAGTTTTAAATCCCTGATCCAGACCTGAAAAGCACTCTAGATTATTGCCAAATGCCTGGACATCATGTACTCTCATGCAGATAAGGTAGCTGAAATTTAATCTCCTGAATTATTGGCAGCTCTGTTTTGAACATGCTATCATTTTTTATCTCCAGAATTTTGCCTGGCAGTGTGATGAGCCCTGGCCCCAAATGAGGCAGGGGTAAAGTAAGGTGTTAGTTGACTTAAACCAGATGCATGCTGCTAATTTAAGGGCACACTGTTCTTTCTCAGAATCAGATGACTTTGCTAATTAAGTTCTATTTAGCTGATTCTTAGTATGGATCAAGAGTAGAAAAGTTATGTAGAATTTCAATTGATAACTTGATCAAAATGTGCTTTTGATTAGATAATTTACAATTGCAGCATTGGCTCTTGGTTCTTTGTGTTTCCCTGAGGACTCACCTGTGCATTTGCTCCTTATAAGCAGTCTCTGGTACGGCTGCACCTGCACGGAATGGAGGGGAGAGGTGCCTGCAAAGGATGTTTTCTGCGTCCCAAGTGCAGGTCACTGCAGGCAGAGCTGGTCATTGGTCAATTGCTGAACACGGTGTAGAAATGCGATGACAGGGAGCTCCCTGTGAGGGGCAGAGGAGGATTGTGAAATCACCAAAGGCTTCGTAGTAAGCAGGTGAACACCACGTCCTTGTTTCAGGGAATGCTTATCTGTAAAACCTATAAGAGCACTAGTCCTGGCCCAGAACCTGTGCTAGGCACTGCTCATGCAGAGCCCCTGTCCCTGACAGTAGCTGGGTCAATCTGTCAGTATTTTTTACTAAAAGCCTGGATTTTATGGAAAACAGAAAGGGAATATTTCATTAAATATTTTCATTTTAAAACGTGGAGGGAAAAAAACCCTTGTTTCTGCATTATCTTGCTAAATTTGAGACAGTTGTTTCAGGTTTCTGTGATGTAAAAATATCAGAATTTTTCATGGGAAAAAAAAAAGTAATTTTTACTTTGTCTGGTTTATATCATCTGCCCAGAAGAAAAACAATGGTCAGAATTTAAATCAGAGCAATTCAGCAATTTCTAATCAGCATTTAAAAGTTATGAGGAGGATGAGTGTAGGACTTTGAGACGTTGTCTCTTGCTCTGTTACAGGGGGACATTGTCTCTTGTGCGGGCTCTTACCTGTACCTGTGGACAGTCAATGGCCAGCTTCTTGCAAGCATCAGCGCTGCCTGCAGCCCCACCTGCCACATTGTTTGCTGCTGCTTTGCTCAAGTGATGGACTGGGACACACGCAGCATCATCATCACAGGAAGCACAGATGGAGTGGTGAGGGTAGGTGGATGGGAGAGAGGAAAAGGAATCCTGATTCTTTGTAGACCCAAGGTAGAGATTCTTTATTCTCAATAGAGGGACAGAGCTACTAAAAGCCCATGCCACTTTCTTAACAGTGCAGCAGAGGGCAGAAAATGAAAATCAGAGTGAAATATTTGCTTCCTATCAACTTTTATCCTCCTGACAAAAGAACTTCTTGCCATACAGGGAGAATTTTGAAAATGTGCTGTCCATTCTGGGGTGATTCTGAAAGCAAAAATTCTATCACTCCTCAGAAACATGTTTGAATATGGTTTCTGAGAGTTCACAGCTCAGTCTATTAAGTCCTACTTTCCCATGAGTAGGAATTCACTGCTGATTCTGCCTCCAGTATGATAGGTGAACTTCCTGGGTTACTGGGATTTCCAATAGCATGTCAGCCTTGCAACCGCCCCAGCTCCCTGCATGCATTCCTCCAGTGTGACACCCTGCAGCACAGTGACAGAGAGGGAGACAACTGCAAAACCCTGTTCTGGTGTTAGAAATCCAATTCCCACCCCTTGCTGGGAAGCAGGAGCTGAATATCTCTCTCATTGTTACAATCCATGCTTTTCCCATTTTTACCCCCTCACTGGCACAGCTGTGGAAGACCAAATACAGCCACACCGCAGAGCAAGGTGCTGGCCTGAGAGTGCAGAGCGGCGCGACAGAAGGGCCGGGCGGCACAGGTATGACCCAGGGTGGGCTGGGAGCTGCAGTGTCACCCAGTGCTGCAAGCCTTACTTGCTTGTGAGGAAGAAGAGGGGGTGTGAGCACAGTGGTGTGAAGGGGAGATGGTGTGGGCAACTGGTACAGTCTCACTGTGACCAGCAACAGTGGCAACTGCCCACCTTGGACACAGAGGGCACACCTGGATGAAGCTGAAGGCTTTTTCACAGGCTCTCCCGTGGGTTCTGTCAACCTCAGAAGACCACCCTTCTGCATGAACCTATGAAACCAATGGCTGGAAATAGTCCTGGCTCCAGAAAGTCCACTGCCTTGGCACCTCTGCTGGTGGCCTGTACTAAAGTATCCTGGCATCACGTCAGAGTGAGCAGTGCCAGATGCTGCTCTGGGATGGAGCAGATAACTTTGTTGTCTTTGCCACCTTAAAAGAAATCAGAGGTTCTTCAAACTGGTGGGAGGCTAGCAGCAGGCCCTAGTGCTTGGAGCTGTTTATTCAAGGTTGTGTGCAGCTGAAGCTGATACCATGGAGTCCTCACAGAGCTGAGGTTAATGAGATCGTGGAACTATGGTGCTGACTGGAACTAAAAACAGCTCAAGCTCACTTCTCTGTTCTAACAAATACAGGAGCTGAAACCTGTCAGAAAACTTTAAAGGCACATCCTAAATAGCACAGCTTTCTTCTTTTCCCAGCACTTTTTCTAAGAGAAAGGAATTGTGGTGTTATTGTGTATAATTTACTCCACTTATTTGCTGTGATCTTCATTACAGACATTCTCTATTACTTCAATTTTAGGCATGCAATTTGCATAAATATAGAGCTATAGATGTAACATCTGCAAAAAAAAAGGATATTATACAGTAATTGGGCATTACCACAGAGATCTTCAGAAGTGCTGTTCATGGAACTTGGCATCAGCATTACTTAGATTGCTATGTGAAAATATTTCCAGTATGCCTCTGTATGTTTAATGGCCTAACCAGATGCTTATCAAAGCTTTTGTCATGCCTCAGAGTAGCCAGAGCCAGATGCCTGTAGGAAAGGTGTAAGAACACCTGAGATGCCAGATGTGAAACAGTCTGGCTGTGGTAACTATTTGTTTTTGTTCTCATCTCTAATTGAAGATTTTGCTTTGTCAATAAGTCAAAGCAAAAGACTTAACATTCTTCCCAGAATCTCCGTCGTATTCTGTACTCATTTTGTGGATTCTCTTTACCCATAGAAAAGACTCTTTTGACTCAAGAATTTCTGAAGTTCTTGTCTGTAACTTCCCATGGCAGGTCCCATGCCATGGCACATCCAGGCATAATTGTATATGCATGTTTTTGAACAGACTGATATTTTAGCTATTTGTAAAATGTATATCTTAAGCAGTTTTCTAAATGAGGACTTAAAAGCCATCCATGGGAACACAGCAGAACACTCTTGTTTGTGTATTTTTTCCAAGAGGACCATAAAAGATTTGTGCCCACCCCAGGTATCTGGTGATGTGTAGAGACAACACCTGTTTGCACATGAACATAAGGCTGTGTGTTTTCAGATGGATACAGGAACAGCAATCTTTATTAAAGAGTTGAAAGGTGTAATCAAAGCAGGGTCATACTCCCTTAACCTATTCAGATGACTACAGAATTGTTTTAAATGACCAAATATTCCCACATCTCATTCTGTGCATTAAAGAAAATAAAATTAATACAAAACACAGTCATTAAAAAGATGAGAGTAACTGTGATCGAGTTACGTTGTTAGGTGTGCGTATGTATGTGTGTGTATGTGAAATGTCCACAGCATTTAATTATTGGTTCTGTTATGAGCAGATTTAGGTAAGTTGATAATACCAGGGCTTTATGTAATTTCTTTTTACTAGGCAATTATGGGCTGTATTATATCCTGGCAGCAAAGTATTGTGGGGCATCTTATTAAGCACAGAGCCAGTGAAAACTGATGAACAATTTTGCTGAACTAGGCATGCAATTTAGAAAGCAATAATACACAAATCCAATTTAGCACACAATTGATACCGCTGCACGTCAGCACATGTAACTATCATAGCCACAAATTAAATTGGGATGGGCCTATTTTGCAACAGCACAGGCCAAGATTAAATATATTTGTTCTCAACTTAACAACTTGCTGACCGTAAATAATAACAATCCCATCCGTGCTGCCCCCTAGACGCTTTCTAAATATTTATTTTTAACCCACACAACAGGTAACAAGTGTGGAAAACATCTTGTTCTCTGTCGGGAACTGAATCCCAGCGTTGCCCTGACTGGCAAGGCGAGCAGGATGAGCGCGGCGGTGACGGCGCTGGCTGTGTCCAGGTAGGGCCATTGCCAGCAGTGCCCAGCAGAGGGGCCCTGGGCTGGGCTCCTGCTCTTCCTTCGGTTTGGGGCTTTGGAGAGCTCAGTCGGACCTCTTGCAGCCAAAAGCAGCCGCCCAGGGACCTGGCCTGGCTAGGTGTATTAATGACAAGCCAGGAGCAATAGCAGGTTTTGGCCAGAATAGTTGTAGAACTTAGTAGCTGGTACACCATCTCTGCAACACAGAAATATCTCCTATCTTAGGAGTTGCTAGAGATACTAACTCCTTAAAATGTGAACAGGAAGTTTTTAGCCAAAGGACAACTTTGTCATTCAACTCCTCTCAGTTTGCACAGCCAGCAGTATTTTAGTTTACTCAAGCCCCTCCCGCAGTCATCTAGCTGTAGTATTTGTTGTTATCTCCCACTCCAGGATGTTATGATGTACTGTAAAACAGTTACTGTGTCTTTCTCTGAAAATGTTGAAATTTTGACAGTTGATAAACTGTTCCTGCATTCTGCATGCTCAGCTTTAGAGCAGTTAGTGTGATGTTGATGTGCATGGAAAGGAGGAACATTTGGGGTGAGGGTTAGTTTCATTAGTGTTGGTGGCACGCAGCAGAGATTTCATTGGCTGAAGCCAGGACAGCATGCTAACAAGCCTGAATTCTGAATCTGGACAGCAGATTATTTAACATCCATAGAATCTCAGAAGGGTAAGAGCTTCTGATCTTTTAGTTTAGTTTAGTTGTCCCCAACTCACCCACTGAACTCCAGGAAATTTTGGACCCAATTCTAAGCTCAGTCTTTGAAGTACCAAACTCTGAATATTCTCTAACATGGGTCTTCAATTTTAACTTTAAAGATAACGTACACCCCTGAATATTGCATCCCCCTAATTGCTGCACATACAGAAAAAGCCTTGATTCTATTTGTGTCTTCTTCTTAAACATGGTTTTCTTTGTTTTTTTCTTTCTTTCTCAAGAAATTCCTCCAAGCTCCTAGTTGGTGATGACTGGGGGAGACTCTGCTGCTGGTCTGTGGATGGGTAGGAAGAAATAGCCAAGATTTCTTGTTTTTTCAACCCTTTGGATGGAGAGAAAATTTACCCTTCAAAGCATGAGAGAAGCAGAGAAACTGGAAGCCTCTGGTTGGGGACTGAATCTTAAGGGAGTTTTCGGACGGACCCTGCAGTCAAGCATAATTTAAATTAGACACTGGACCCCAAAGTTGTGAGAGAAACTGACAGATATGCGCATAGACAATGAGATTTTTGTAGTATTTGTCTTGGGAAAACTTTTGTATTTAAGATGTTATTTTAGATACTGAATTTGACATAATACATTGTATTTCACAAATATTATTTAGCAAATAAAACTGCCTTGATTATGCCAAAGAGCAGTGTAGCTTAATAATAACGTATGGTATTTTTAATATCATGAGACAAAAAATACTTGGGCTTCAAAGAGGTAAATTAGTATGTTCCAGTATTTTTGTTCTTCACTGACATGCAAGAATATTAATATCTCCATTCTTACTCTTCCCTCATCCCTGAATTTGCATAAAAATGTGTGCATGCCTTTTGAAAAGCTATTTTGTTTGCAAAATGAAGTTTGGAATTCCCAGCCTGATGCTGGGAATTTACCCAGCCTTTATCCAGCCCTGCTGTGAACATGTGTTATGGTGCAATGTTTCCTATCTCTGACTTTTTCTTTATAGTAAGGCAGGCAAATGTATGGAATAGGTGAGGAGAAAGATCTGACATGGCTGATCAACATATTCATTAGTTTTCCTTCTTTTCTGTCTTCTTTCTAACCTTGTCCTTATACTCTCTGGAAGTTCAATATAATAGACATACTTCAGGATTTACCTCCACAATCTCCCTTTCTGGTAAGTGAGTAGTAGTTGTAAATGAAGGCTGAGATTATAGTGTAATAAATTCAAGTGCCATTTGTGTCCCTAGTGGGGATAGAAAAACTGTGAAAAATCAGCCTCTTTAACATTTTAGCATAATTGAAAGGAGCTGAATTGATAACCCCCTCTCCCTTCTGCTCCTCCTTGACCTGGTGAAGAGATTGAATACTTTACCTCACATACAGAAGGGCTGAGCAGCATCCTGAACACACAGACTGGGTCAGAGATGTGCCAGGAAGAACACGAAGGACATTATGGGTATGAAGGCCCTTTTGTTCATACCACCAAACACATCCTTGCACAGACAGTTCCCTGATTCCCGGTGCACTGGGACTGGATAGCACTGCAGGAGTGAAGCTCCATGTGTGGTGCACATGAGGAGCTGCTGTATGCCAAAATCTTGGTGCTAGAGACTTGCTAGCATCATTAGGAAGAATCTGGAGTAGAACACAGGTTTTTACTGGTCTTCTTTTAATTACATGATCAACGTTCTTCTTTCTATAGGACACTGCTTAGCTAATGACTCATCTTTTGAATTATGTTGCTGAATGAGCAAATCCTCCTGCAGCAAACAGCCTCCTTCCCTGCAGAGTGCTGAGACATGTCCCCACCACAGCCCCTCCATGGTTCAGCCCGAGCTCCATAGTGAGTGAGGTAATTGCCTGTGGAAAATGCAGTAATGAGATGTAAGCTCATGATGCAGGCATACAAGGAAGTCTGCATTACATCTACACAGATGACCTGTCTGGTCTTCCTTTCTGACCTCCAAGTGCATGACTGGATGAGTCAAATACTAATCTTTCTGTGCTCAGGGAAGTATACACTGAACACAGGCCAAGACACACCAATATTCAAATCAAAATGTGGAGCAAAGGTGAACTGTGCCTATCTTTATTTTTCCTGAGGACTGGGGAAAGGTCAATTGTCAAGAAAACTATACTGCAAATACAGCTTTACTGAACCATGGTAAAGGTGATTAAGAGCTGTGAAAGAAGGACTACCTGTGTTTTCATTTACTTGGTAAGCATCTTGAATAGCTTGCAAATTGCCTCCTCCTTCAGCCTTTCCAGGCAGCCTGTCTTTGCCAAGAGCAGATGCTTCCTGTTCTAGAGCTGGCAGTGGCACTCACTGTGCAGCCTGGGCAGCTGCACTAATGGCTCCAATACTCTAGACATCAACCTGGCTTTGTTTGCTATAAGAGGCCAGCTGTAGGCTGGCCATGCATGGGTTTGACAGGCTCATCTGCTTGTGCCTAATATCAGTTCTCTTAGATCTTCAATAGTTGCTTCAGCAACATCTGTTTTGAATCACAGAGAACAGGTCCAGAGTATGCATGTGTGAATGGAAGTCAGCACGAATAAATGTTTTCCTAAATCAAGCTTCTCCTCATCTTCTCAAGGAGCTGTAATTTGGGAGAATATAAAAGGCAGATGAACAGAAGTGGGTTGCAATTTCGTCCTGGTAAAAGTTCTCATTGGGAATGATTTGCTGTACAACAATGCTTGGTTGAAAAAATTTTGGGTTCTTCTCTAACTCCAGAGAATTTTTCCCAAATGACATAAATCATGAGAAGAAATACATACTTGTGAGTACCAAAAGCATGACTCAGACTGCAGAGTTAAGGCACAAATGTCAGCATGCTGCAGTCATCAAATTTTCTAGGCCTGATACAGCCAGTGTGTGTGACAGGGGTAGAGTGCTACCAGGGCATTTTTCTACAGATAAGTCTCTGGGACAGGAAGTTTTTGCTTGAAATTTATAATAAGTGGTTGAAGGATCATGTGAAACCAACCCTCTTGCAACCACCTGGGTTTTTTGTTTTTGTTTTTGTTTGGTTTTTTGTTTGGTGTTTTTTTGTTGTTGTTGTTGGTTTTTTGGGGTTTTTTTTTGTCTCCCGCATATTTGGTAAATTATGAATGTCCATGAAAATGTCCAGGAAATTCCATCAGCTCTAGATGTGGAGGTGGCTTTGACTGATATATAGACAAGACTTGGTGCTAGGTCAGGGGCAGTAGTGGTTTGAATTGTGCATATCCTGACGTGACACATACTTGGGATGTAGGGGTAGCAGATCTAGAATATACTTGAAAAATGAAGTATAGCAATCCCACAGCAAATACTTTTAGCACAACTCCGTTATTACTATAAGTGGAACAGTGTGAACATCAACAGAGTGTTATAATTATCTCAGAACCAAGGTTTTTTGGGGTTGAGTAGCTCGGGGTGAGTAGCTCAGGTTGAGAATTATCCTTAAAAGAAATCCAATGCCATTAGGATAAGAAATGCAGAAATAAGTTTTAACTCTGCCCTGTAGGGAAATGAAAAAGAGAAATGTGGAACAACCAAACCCTTATGTGACTTTAAAAACCAGTTTAATCTAATTGAGTACCATAAACCCTAAAATGCCTTAATTACACTTATTTGGTTATTACACAGGCTATCTTGCTTCCTTGTTCAGCAACAGAGGTCTTAGAAGTATTACACCGAGCATTAAGTAGAGTCTGATCTCTAGCATTCTGCAAGCTAGTTAACACTCATGGAGCAATATTTGCCTATGCACTACAGGGCCTTTGCACCCTCAAAAAAGAGAATTTACTTGAACATTTTTTGAGAAATCTTTGCAATACAATCTGTAATTTGCACAGGAAAATTTTCCCTGTGGTTGTCACTATGTGCTACTCTTCTCAACTCAGGGATCAGTTGTTGCATTATTGGTGTCACTGTTCAGATGTGTGCATGCCAATTATTGTCATTGAAGTCAGCCAGGCTGATGGGGGAGTGTGAGAGGGTACAGGCTGGTGTAATTCCTGTGGAGAAATGCTAACCCTCTCTATACTTTTTTCTCTGACAGACAGTTTGTCATCAGAGCTCTTCCCAAGGGTCAGGAAGGCACATGAAAATTTGCCACATGAAATTTTTTAAAGGGCTCATCTGAAAGGGCTTACCCTTATTCCCTGCACTAGGGTTAAATGTCTTATGGAAATGTGGTACCCAGAACCAGGCAGCCTGCAGCAATGCATTGGAATATTAGTGACCATAATATTTGCTGTAATTGGTACTGAGCAAATGTAGTCCTTTTGACGGGGACAGTGGTGCCTCTGTCCAGAAATCACTTGATGTGTTTCATATTCAGGTGTTGCAACTCTATGCATGTGGAGACTTGGGTGTAGAGCAGTCATGGGGGTAACAGCAGCATGGGAACTTTCCTTGTTTCAGGTCAGAAATTGTCCCCTTGTTCAGTTTGGAGTGGTGGTAAGTTAAGTCTCCTCAGCCAACGTCCATGTCTTTATACTTTTATTTTACTGACACTGCTGGACTGACCAAAATCAAATGCAGTCAAGGTGCAGTCATTTAAATTCCCACCTTTGACTGATGCAGTTGCAGACTACCAGATCTAGCAAGCAGCAAAAAGGCACATCTTTGTGCAACAGTGGGACTGTGGGTGCTGTAAACAAGGAAATCCAGTAGTTATGGAAATAACCAGATCTGCTGCCAGACCATGACATTATTTGGTTGGGAAGGTGAAATCCTGATTTGCTCCAAAGCCTTTGTCTGCCTGGCAGGCTGGCTTCGGCCAGCATGTTTTGGCTTTTGTTGTCACAAACATGTGACAAAATGTTTGTCCATTTTGTTGTCTAAGGACTCATTTGCCACCTTGTTGTATAGCAGCCTGTGGTGTTCATGGGGGAAGCTCTGGGCTCTTCAGAGCCTGATTATGAGCTGAATATATACTCCATATCTGGGCTGTATATTCACAGGCCCTTCTCTGTGCCAGTGCTGGGGCTGTGATAAGTGGGAGGAGGCCCACTAGAAATCTACTGAAGCAGGTCTAATTGAACCAAATAGACCAGCTCACTAGAGTAGAAAATAGTCCTTATATATCTACTCGAAGAAGATAATGACCTTTTAAATAACAGAAGCAATTTTATTTCAATACCCCAATTACTCTGAACTCTCAAATGTCAAAGTGCCAAGCACTTTCAAAATAACTTAATTTAGACATTTATAGTACTTAGACACTGCTAGTTTCTTATCTAACCTAATTATGGGTTGTACAGGAAATTGCAAAGCATCCCAATTAGTGTTATTTTTTATAGTGATACATAGGAGTGACCTTTGCCATTTGCTGTAATCATGTGCATGGTGATTTACTAATTTTGGCTTTTTGTGTTAGTTCCTCTTCTATCATCTGGTTGCTCTTTGAGAGAAAGCAAGGAGGACTAGAGGTAGAAGTGAGCATAGCTATGTGTGCCTGAGGGATTTGAAAGGCATATTTTCCTCTGAGAGCAGAGTGCAGTTGCAAAGCAGGACCATTTAAGATGAAGAGGTGCCATGTAGAAAATAACAGCTGAATAGCAAAATTGTTGACCTTCCTCTGACCTGAGTACTTAGGCCATGATTCTTGACTTTTCCTATGTAATGTCCACCTAGATTTAATAATGTCAGATCACATCACTGGAGAAAGAAAAACATCATCTTGTAATTAATTACACACGTATAAGTATCAAAGCAACCCACTGAAAGACTACAGAGAAGAAAATTTCACTGAGTATAATATACTTTAGTGTGAGAAGTGCAGAATAAATGGATTTAGCTCCTTTTAAGAGGAACTGCAAGGCCAAATTCCTGGACTAACTCTCTGGCTTCAGCCCCATAGGACTAGTTCAGGGGAAAGAGATGTGTAAAGCTGCTTAACTGAGGTCCTGAAAAATCCCTTCACAGACAGCACTGAGAAGTTTTCATTCTAGTTCCTACACACAGCAGGCAGAACCAGAGGTGGAGGAAATGGTGCAGCACCACTGAGCAGCATTCAGTGACTTCTTATTTGCTTTCATGGTAGAGGGGAGAACATACATCCAGTTACTGTTTGAACATGGCAGCTGTTGCCCATCCCCATGTGGTTTTTTGCCCTATATATTTTATGTGATGTCTTTGTTCTGTGCTCCTGTGCTGTGCTCCTCCACCCTCCCCAGTGTGAGGGGAGAGTTTGTATTAGCAGTCAGAGAAGTTGTTGCAGGCCCCTTCATTCCTCAGGATAACCCAAAAGTATCAATGGCTAATTTCTCAAGGAAAGATGTGGAGTTGTGGGTAGTTATGTACTGCTGTTAATTGTGCCCAAGGTGATGCCAGCCTGGAACAGGAATGCAAAAGCCCCAAAGGTGATCTTGTCTTGTCACAGCTCTAGGCACAAAGCCTTAAAGCACTCTTGTGTTCTCATTCACTTCCTTATGGCAAAATACTGCTACAGACAAATAGATAGGATTTTAACAAGGCTTAACTCGAATTAAGTCCATGAGGGAAACCTTGTGTTTGACCAAACCAATCCCTTTCCCCTAAGTCTTTCCCTAGCCAGGACCACGACCAAGTGAGATTGCCTAGGGCTTCTGTGGACATGACCTCCTACTTCTCTGGTGTAAGATGCAGGGGCAAATCCTCACAGCAGGGAAACAGAGCAGCAGATACTGCCCCTCTTAGGTACTAGAATGAAAACCTGAGCAGTCTCAGCAGCAGGCTCACAAAGAGCTGCCAGAACATCTCTGACCATAGCGGTGGAAGACTGGAAAGCCCTTTGTGGGGTTTGGAAACAGCCTAGCAATGCTGGTAAGGAACAAGAGAGACAATAAGGTGCCAAGACAGGGAGGATTCCTGGAATACCTATTGCTATGCAAGAGTCCTCCACTGGCATGCAGTCCTTTGATCTGCCCAACCAAGGTAGCAAAATGGAACCAAACCTGCTGGTGAAACAAAGCATGTGGAATGAGTACACATCGGTGCAGAAAACTCAGCTGACAACTTATTATCCAGTAAAATTTAGGAACTTTATCTTTTACCCTGACAGGTTAGACTGAAGGCAAAAAGGATCTTTGCACCTGGACATCACTCACCAGAGGCATTTTGGAGAAGGCCTCTAAAATTTAAGTCCTCTAGAATTCTAGAAGCCCTCTAGAATTTAACCTACAAATTAAACATTAAATGCAATTTTTTCTGGTCTGAGTCCTTCTTTGCCAGCAGCACCTGGCCAAACCCTGGCTAAGGACACAAGTTTATTAAACTTTTTAATGAAGAGAACCCCACAATTACATTATACTAAAATAAATAATTTGCTTGCAATTGCAGAGATAATGACATGCTGACCACACCTACCAATTAGAAAGTTGTAATAAAGAGTAATAAAATACCTTTTCCTTGGGCTGCAGATTCAACCCCCACACAGCCTGTGACACTAATATGATTTACTCCTATTTGCTGATGGAGGATTCTAGTAATAAAATTTAATGTGGAGGAACAAGGTGCATTTAACCAAAGCTGTAAACATATCTAATTCTATTTAAAGCTATAGGGTGCAGTACATTAACATTTAACAATCTGATATTAAATTGGTGTGAAGCTAATAGAGCTGTATTTGTTAAGATTTCAGCACAAAGCCATGTTTTACCAATGACAACAGAAGGAGTAACCAAAATAGTGTGACTCAGCAGACTCCAACTGCTGCTTAATAAGGTACTAAGAGTCTTCATGGGAACCTCTGTCACAAAAGAACTGTGGGCCACCTTCAGCTCTGCTGCTGTTCTGCTAAAGCCAGAGAGAGGCCAGGGATTAATTTGGCCTTGCAATTCCTCTTAAAAGGAGCTTAATCCATTTATTCTGCATTTCTCACACTAAAGCATATTTCACTCAACTAACTTTTCTTCTCTGTAGTCTTCCAGTGGGCTGCTTTGACACTTACAGATGTGCAATGAATTGCAAGATGATATTTTCCCTTTCCCCAGTGATATGATCTGACATTATTAAATCTAGGTGGACATTGCACGAGAACAGATATAGGAAATGTCTGCTTGGGAAGATGGGTGTTCTCCCGAGTAATATTTCTGGCCTTGTTTCACTCAGCTGGTCTGTTGCCTTTCAGGATTCTGCTGCCATCTGAAGCCAGCTCCAAATAGAAAACATTTTAAAAGCCTGGAATTTTCTGCAGAATGAAGAATTCAATTCCAAATACTGTGACTTTCTAAATGCTGTGTAAGAGATAAGCACATGTCCTTCAATCTATGAAGCAATGTCCTTCTCTAGGAAGCAATAAATCCTACAGAGACTAAAACAACAAATCTTACAAAAAAAGGTAATTTATTCAGTTCAATTAACTATTATTTTGGGGAATTAGATATCAAACATAAACAAAAATATACAGGATATTAATACATAAAGAATGGTATTCATTAACACGCTGGGCATAAATATACAGTAAGAGGATTCTTCTGAACAATGGGCACAATAGCCAGTTCTATGAAAAAGAAATGTTTGTAACCAAACCTGAAAGTTTTCACAGCTAAGTGGTCAAATCATTAATGTGTTAGGATTTTAAATTCCAAAGTAGCAACTAATAAATTCTATATTTTTCTAAGGCCTTTTGAACAGCTGTCTGCATTACAGATGTCCTCTCTGAATAGTCAGTAAAATTGGCTGTTCCAAAATTGATCCCTGAATGTTGAATCACTCATTAGCACCAATTTGGTTTTGGTCAATGAGTTGATTGCTGTTGTCACTGTAAGTCCAACACCTGATCAGAGAACAAGGAAAGATACCATGCCCTTTTGGTGGGTGATTAAATCCTGGGATAATGCAAAGGTGAAACAAACATATTTTTTGACAGCTCACAAATGCAAACATTAGAAGTGCAAATAACTATTAGCAAATCTATTGATGAAAGCTGGCCTTAGTTTTGAAAGAACTGTTTTGATGAAGGAATAGAATTGGAATTAGTACTGTACATAATGGTCAGCCTGATAAGCTTTTCTTAAATTCTTTTTTATAGAAGGTATTTTTATCCAGTGTCGAAGAAGATGACTGCATTTTATATTTACAGATCCTGGCTAGACAACAGCAGATTATGTGTGCTGCCTAATCTCTACCATTGTTCCAAAAAAGTCAAAAAGCAGTTTATACAGACTCGCTTATTCTGGTGAATCCCTCCAAAGGGCAGTGATGTGCTCTGTCACATGGTTGCCCTTGGATGCACATCCCCACCCTTGACTGTCCCCCTGGTCCTCCTCTCCTGCACTCCAATGCAGTAACAGAACAAGGGCATGAGTGTTCCTGTGGTGATTCCCAGCTGTGCTCTGAGCCCTGGTGAGCAGCTGTTCTATCACTAAAGGGGTGTGACCTGTAAAGGAAGAAGCAACTTGGGCCATCTTAGTTATGACTCCAGAACCCAAGGAGTGCTATTCCGAAATCCACATGAAATACTGCTCAGTGAGCAGCCTGTCCTGGGGCTTCCTCACAGACCTGGAGAAGACCTGGCATGTGCCAAGTATGGGCTTGCCATGACCTGATGGTGACCTAAAGAGCCCATGAACTGCACAGTTACTCAAGGGTTAAAGCTTCCCCAGAGCTGAAAGATGTTGGGTATTCGAGTTATCACTGAGCTTTGGGGAAATTCAGACACTGGAGATCCATGAGCTTGAAAACATCAGTCCAGCTATTCTTTGTGACTGAAATGCCCATGATGGCACAGAATAGCTCCTTTTCCATGAATGTGTATCAAAGGAAAAGGAAGAATGCCTTCCCAGTTATCAAGAGGTAAAGAGGAATGTTATTTTGTGTCCTCACATTAGGCTCATTTCCCTATCTCCTGAGCCCTGGTCTTTTCAAAGAAGTAACTCCAAAGTCAGCAGGGCTTTACAGAGTCTGTTCCATACTGAAGGAGAAGCTGTGTAATTTTTTTCCTCTAAATCAGCAGCTCATTAATGCATGCTACAGGACGAAACTTTTGCAGGTTTGGAAATACCAAACTAAACCAAGACTAAAAGCAGTGTCCTGGTTCTCTCAGTTTTTACTCATTATCAAGTTTTTTCCTATTCCAAATCAGAATTTTAAAAAATCAAATCCTGGGACATGTTCCCAAGCTATGAATATTCTTCCTTAAATCATGGGGGTTTAACTAGAAATGTTTCCTTCAGATTATTTTGAAATATTTTATTTCAAACACCATACTAAACGTAACGTAAGTTTTAAAAGACAATGTCATTTAGAAAGGGAATTTGAAAACATAGAGCACAAACCTTCTTAACTATTTCTGGAGAAGGGGAAAAAAAAGTAGGAAAAGTAATTTTACCTTTTCCTTGGCTGTAGCAAAAAGTCTCAGCTTTACTGGGTTAATATTTTTCTGATGGGGCAAAATGCATTAAAGTGGCCATTTTTCTGGTCACTGGTCTTCTTCAGTAGCAGGTTGATGGGCATGGGTCCTGCCATTAATCCTCCTGAGGCTTGCTGGTGTTTGCAGCTGGACTCATCACATTAACATTGAAGAAGGAATAACGTTTAGTGTTAAAAATGCCCCAGGTGAAACTTCAGTCCCTTTCCAACAGAGGTATAGAACACTACAAAGGGTATCTCAGGCATGTCACTTCTTGGCCAGCTGCTTTTTCTATGATTACTTTCAACTACATTGTGTTTAAAAGTTTCATAGAAAAATAGAAGTGCATGAATGGAAATAAAAAAATAAGGACATTTGTATGATTTTTTATAAATAAACAGCACAGCAAGAATTAAATAGAACACAGACAAAGGACATTTATACAGGCACGAACTATTACAGCTTGTTCTCCTCAAAGAGTATCTGTGCATAGACTGTCATACTGGAAATGCCTTTGGCTTCCTGAATTGGCTTCATCAGTTCAAGTTCAGCATATGTTAAATTCTCCTCTGCAATTTTTGGCTGCAAAACAGAACCAACAAATTCGTTATAATGTCATTACCACTGAATGTAGATATTTTATAACATTTGGTATAGTTCTTTTCCCACCCATTCTAATCATACTATGTTGTTAATCAGTTTACTCTGCATTAGAGCTAGCTCATAGAAGATGAAATAACAATAATATTAAAAATAAGAAACAGGGTTAATAGGATTTTCAGATTTGCTTCTAATTTCACAAATACAGAATATTTTGACAGTTCAAATATTACAGATTTGAAAGATGTATGTCAGCAAAATGTTCAGTCTCCTTAACACTAAATTTCCCAATTTTATTTATTGCAGATTTCACAATTGGAAAGATATATGCCAGATATGCTTTCCAGCTGTAAACCTTGGACCAGTTACATCTCTAACCACAGACACTTACAGAGCCTCTCAGTATATTTCTTAACACAACTAAAAAATGTTAAAAACACGCAGAAGGCAGAAAAAAACTGGACAGAGCTACTGCCATTCCAGTGGAATTTCACTGCTTTTACCAAGCTATAGACAAGCTCAGAGTTTAGAACAAAGGCCATAACACCAAAACTGTCTGCTGTATTACAATGATTGAATTTGACTTAAAACTATAAAATTTAGCTAAGGGAGATGGTCAGTAAAATTTACTGAAGAAATTTCTCATGTGTGGCAGAAGCTGCCTACTGCTATTGGCAGCTTCATCCAGACTTTGGTGGCTTAGAGGAGGAAAATCTTGTGTTGTGCTCCTGTGTGTGTTTTGCTCACAGCTGGGAGTGGGTTGTTCATGTCTAATTCACCTCAACAAATTAAAGAGTTGCTGTGTGAGACCCTCAGTACTCGAAAAGGATTTCAGTTCATCTGTAGGAGATTGAGGTCTGTGCTCCCTGAAAAAGGGTGAAGTTCTACAGCCCTATCCAAGTGAAGAACTGGAGAATTTGTTCTTTATCTTCTTGAGTACTGTGTTCTACCAAAATAACTGGTGTCCTCAAGTTGAAGTGCAGAAGACAATTAAAAAACCAAAACATTTCAGCCATGCAAATTTTTGCAGTCACAAGAAATAACCACGAAAAGGTTGCATCTCTCAGACTAAGAAATGCTTTGGCAGTTGTAAACTTAAAACTGGCTCAAAGTTCATAAACCAAGATTTTCCACACAGTACTTAAATGTTAGGAAGAAATTGTAAATATTTTCCAAGGCCAAAAGTTTCACATTTTATTTATTGCTTATTTATTTCAGATTTAACAGAAATTATTCCTGTTTCCTTGAAATGTGTTTGAATAATTATTGTATTGTCTTCTGCCTAAAAAGATAAGCATCTAATACCCTCTGAAATCAGTTCCTCTGCTCCCCTGCTTCCTGTCCTTGCACTGCTTTGGAATCCTCTCCTTTTGCCTTGACAGCTGCTCACACTCAGCATTTCAGGTTGTTTACATCAGGGTGAAAAAGTTTGCACTTTTCCAGCATTAATTTGATCTTATTTCTTCCCTACAGATCAAATCCTCAAAAATACGTGCAGCTGCTGCTGCAAGTGTTATCACTGAAGTGAGCCAATCTGTGCAATGTGAGTACAAGCCCTCTGCAGGGCACTGCCTGCAGGAGTGGCACCTTTGCATTTCCCTGTTCACACTCTTCCCTCCCTCCCTCCCTCCCTCCCTCACTTCCATGTGTTGCCCTATTTGATCTCAACTTCTGGTCCTCACTCACTATGCTCTGCTGTTGACAACACAGAATATTTCCTGCTTTCACTGAAATTGCTGGTGTAATGACAAAAGGAATTCCTGTGGATCCAGACGGATCTTGACTGCAAGAGAAATCAAATATATATTTCTTTGTTAATATATTAGGACTGAACTGAACCACAGAGTTTAGAAGGACATCTCTCCTATCCTGGCCTTGGCTTAAAGACTTGAAAAAAACTCTTTGTCAATTGCTGTGATGCCTGAAAAATTTTTATATTGCCCTTTTCCTTCTATCCCAAAAGTATTAGCGTCAGTTTCTAGGCATTTCAGTGGCTTTTTGTGTTTATATTAAGTTAGAGATTCCTTTTGAGATTTCAAATTATATGTGCCTGTCTATTCAGTTATGTAGTACAGAAGCTAAATACAGGAGTTATTGAGGGTGGACACCACAATAACACCAACAAATACTGAAGATTTTATTTGCCGTGTATGACAGTATATTGAGTCTCTGTTTGAAGGTATTGGGAATTTTGCTGCCAGCTTTAGTGTCACATCAGACCTTCAATGTATAATGATACACTGCATGTGAAATGCCTCCTAAAAATGAATATGATAAAACTTTTGAAACAAAGCTGTTGGTCACTGCCAGAGTAAAACTCTACATTTCCTAAGTCTGATTCAGACATCTGTTGAGGTAGAAATATTTTTATTGTTCCATAGGAACCAGTTGTTCAGGACAAGGTAAATCTGTATATGTTTTCCCCTTTATTGTTTAATCATATTTCTGGTTATGTTTCCATTTAGAAAATGCCGCATGTCCTAAAATAGCCACCCTAACGCCCAGCTCATGTAAATTTTAGAAGTAAGATTTATGAAATCATATTGTCCAGGTGTTTTATTATATTATCTCAAAATTGCATTGTTTTCCAGTGTAGATTATCTCTTTATTCTTACCTTATTCTATTATGTTTGGATATGAAAAATAACGCTAGATTCCCCAAAATAAGTCATTGGGCAGTAGTGGCTGATGTGTTGCTTTCATACATTTTTATGATGTTCCTATAGTAAACATAATTTAATAAAGCCAAAACACACTAAATAAATAATTGCATCTAGAAAAGCAATAAAACCAAATAAAATTAGTACTTTCATAAGTGGAAAA
The DNA here is from genome assembly GCA_013399835.1 of Leptocoma aspasia. NCBI lineage: Eukaryota > Metazoa > Chordata > Aves > Passeriformes > Nectariniidae > Leptocoma > Leptocoma aspasia. Next base: position 702,675 of record VXAX01005064.1, on the reverse strand, counting down.
GGTACTTCAATTACTGCTACAAGCAACAGCACACCATAAAATGTGTAGAATAATTTCCCTTATGCATATTTCTAGTATGTAATAATTTGATTGAAAATATGAGGAAACACACTGGAGGTTCAAAATTGTGAAAGGTATACAGTTTTCAGCAAAAGATGTGTAATAACAGTGCATGGGAGCCAACAGCACTTCAAGTACCTGTGGTAGCCAGGTTTTTATTCCATACACTCTTCTGCACTTCATTTATCAATCACATGTTTAATTTAATTTTGCTAGTTTGTTTGTCCAAAACCAACTTTTTTGAGCAGACAGGGGGGAAAAAACCCCTAATTCTACGATTTCATCTCTCATTAGGATTGGATACTTTCTTGGCAGCGTTAACCTGGAACTGTGCCACCACCTTCTTTCTGGAACAACTGTGTGACCTTAATAATTGGTGTTGTAGGTGGGATGGAGGATAGGGCAGGAGAGGAAGAGACAATGAGTGACTGGCCATTCACCCCTCTCTTTCTGTCCTGGGTCTTCCTCTAGGAGGTCATTGGTATTTCTAGGGCTACAACATCCTTTTCTAAAAAATTCCATCATTGTTCTAAAATAATATTGAAATTACTTTTTCAAGTAGGATTCTATTCCAATGTGGCATTCCTAGATACAGTATTTATCTTGTATGTCTGTTTTCTCATCTTGGGATCATATACTTTGCCAAAATCCTAATTAGGAAGAGTTATGATTTTTCAGTGTATCTTCTGGCAAACGCAAAATGATTCCTCTTCCAGGTTTCTTCCAGTTTAATTTTAGTTTATTCCAGTCACAGGGCTTCCCACTGGCAACTATTCAAAAGAGTTCACTTATAGGAACATTTTTCTTATTAAGCAATCTGCAAGATCTATCGTGCGAATATGTAAAAGAAACTAAAGTATGTGTATATATAGTTTTGTTTTTATCGGGTTTGTCTAGTATATAAATGTGTTAGAAATTAACTAGAAGGGTTGGTGTCTTAATCAAAACTATTCTGAATTTTATTTCATAATTACCAGGAATGTCAATTTTGCTCATGTCAGGCTTAGCTAGTTTGTTTCTTGGCAGCCTCAAAGACATTTACTGTGAGCAATGTCAGACTTGAAAGTTCTTGAAGTTTTAACTAAGACTACTCTTATCCAAATTTGTGATTAGGTATGAAGAAAACAAGCAAATAATAACCTCATAAATTTAACTTCTCTGGAAAAACAGCTGATGCCAACTTGCACTTAGAGACTGCTGCAATCTCACTGTTCCATGACCACACATTATCATGAAGATGGCAAACACAATGTGAATTTTTAGTTTGCTATCGAAAGGCATAAAAGGCCTGACTTCCCAGTTCATTTCAGTCTTAAATATTTTAGAGACTATTGCTGCAGATCTTCTCCTTTGAATTCAGTGTCTATATAATCACATGTAATGTAATTTTTGTTTGAGATATGATACAGAAAGACTTTTACACAGGGGAAAAAAACCTATAGATCAAATGGAATTTTTGGCTCTGAGTTTTCTGGATTTACAAACATATGTCCCAAATTGTGCACATGGCAGTGGGGTTGGAACTAGATGATCTTTAAGGTCCTTTCTAAAGCCATTCTATGAAATTCCAGTCAGAGCTTCACAGTATTTTTAGTAACTCTGGTTTCCTGCAGCAACACTTGAAAATGAAACTCCACCCTCACTGGCATGCCCTGTACTCATGAGTGAATGGATTAGGTCAGCAAGGACAAAACCCTGCCAATTCTGCAGATGTTTGCTGGTGTGACTGCCAGTACATGGCAAGCTGCCACCTGTGGCCCAGCCATGCCTGCTGTTGGGTGGACACGTGGTGCCTGGGGATGCTGCAGGAAGTGCAAAGGGAAAGGTACAGAGTCAAGAGGTGCTGCAAATGTTTGTGTGATCCAGTCTCTAGGAGCTGCACTTCTCCCCAGGTTACTCCACAGCAACAAGCAAGCAGCCTTGCCCCACTGCCATGAAGGAGCTCTTCTTAGCAAGCACACTCTGGAACTACCATTGTTCTTCTCTCCCTTTCTCTTGCAAAAGCCAAACTTGATTCTTTGGCCTTTTTCCTTTAATGTTTGAGAAAGATCCTGTTTTGTAGTCACAGTCGGTAAAAAGCTCCACAGAAAAATGCAGATACTGTCCAGATGGCACAAGTCAGGAGCATCCAGTGTCACTGCTGAGCACATTCCACCAGAAAGTGTCCAGACAGGAATCCCCAGGCCAACTGGTTGGGCTTGTTACCACAGGAAGAGATTGCTGGCTGTCGCTGTATGCATGCCCAGAAGGGTGGAAACTGCATGCTGAGTGCAGCCCAAGGGAGAGGGTTAGCCCATCATCTCTTTCCTATCTCTGCATATCTCCTTCTCAAAACATCTGGTTTTTACAGCTGTGGAGGGGATGGGATATGGCTGCCAGCTTGGCCATTACTGAAGGGTCAGTGATGGAGGTGAAAGTGAGGATGTGCTGAAGCAAAGATCCAGCATGTTTGGTGGGTGGGCTGCAACTCCCTTGCCTGGGCCACCAGGGACACTGGAGAATGCACATGCTGGCAGTGGGGTCAGGCAGGAGAAAACTCATTGTAGCTTCAGAGAGAATAGGATTAATCTTCCACAGTCCTGTTTTTAAATCTACATTGGAAAGTCCCTCTCTTTATAATATGTGGCCTTTCTTGTGCTAAAAACAGTAGTGTTCCTGAGGGCCACAGATACATTTAATGCTCAAACCCTATGAACTTCAGTGGGATGACTTCCTCATTAAGATTGTACCATAACTCAGAAGTCAGAAAAAGATCTTTTTTTTAAGAGCTTCAAGTGTTTACCAATGTCAGTGACTTGATTGCTAGCAGAAAGCCAGAGATTCCCCTGGAACAGAGGAGCTTCAGAAATTACTTCTGCAGAAGTTCTGAAGCTAGATCTGCAAAATGACTTATCATCTAGAAATCCATCTATTGGCCAGCAAGAGTGCTGAAATATCAAGAGAGACATTCAGTGACAAAGCTAAGAAATATGACATTGGAAAATATGGAGAGTAGTAATTATGTCTTTTAGTGGCATTATCAGTTAAAAATGGCAGTTTTTTCCCCATTAAGACTCCTATTTTTTACTCCCTATAAACGTTTATAAAATGTTTCCTACACTCCCTGGGAACAATATCTACAATGATTTGTGAAGACTCTTTCACTATTGCATCTAAATTTTGTTATTGAATCTCACAGAAGTTATGATTACAGAGTCATGGAGATGATTTGATGAGTCCAATTAAATGAGTTTTGGGGGAAGAGAATCCTCACCTTTGCTAACGCTCTATTGCTTTCACAGTTGCAGTTATTCCTAGATTCTAAACCGACATTGCTGGAAATCAGGCTGATTCCTTCTTATCATTCAAAAAAAGCCAACAAAGTAATTAAAAGTTTTCACTTCACTGGTGACACCTTTGTTTCTCCAAATGTGTAAACAAAAAAAAATCATCTACAGTGGGATTTTGTAAATACTCAAGTCTTGACACTGATCTAACAAGAAATTTTACGTATCTATACAAATTATTCCTTCTTGGAAGTAAAGATAGCAACTTCAATCTGAATGGGGAAGCAAGCATAACTCAGTAGCTTTGAGTATGTTGAGTTCCAAGTGTCAACCTGAATGTGCAAATGATATTCATGTCCTATGGACATCTCACATCCTATGGAGAAACTGAAAAAAAAAAAGGATTATTCATCTTACAGACAGAGAAATTATGAGGACTGAATGGAAATATTAAAGAATAACAGGGAGTCAAGGGAAAAACTGTTCACCACTCCTTTGTATATCATACGTATGGTCTTACTGGAAGTCTGTGGAGATCAATAATGCCTTAAGAAATTGGGATCCTAAATCATTGCTCATTGTTACATGTTGTGGAGGAAGCAACTCTTCTAACAGAGGGTGGCACAGCTTTTAATTTAGAGTCATCCAGTAGAAGGGAAGACCTGATTGCTCCCAGCTTCAAAATTCACAAATTACTGAGCAGATGTATTTCACTTCCTTTTCCTTTCTCAAGGAAAGGGCCAATGGTACCTACAGTTAAGACTACTGAGGAATCCTACTAGTTGTGCAAAATACTGACTGCTAGAAATTTCCCTCTGCCTTAGACAACCATAATCCCTTCCTGTTTCTCAAGTAGCTTTTACATCATCATCATCAAAAGCAGATCTCAGTAACCATGTAGCACTGAGCCACTGGTGCTACAGTCAGCCAGTCCCTGCTGAAATAAACAATGCTGTCTATGCTGTGAGAGCTGAAGGCAGAAGGATGCTTCTCTTACATAGCTCAATGCTATGGTCACTGAGAGGACTCCAGAAGTCACACAGGGAACAACATGTACTCAGTGGTGGGGAACAAGAGAAGCCCTCTATTCAACAGAGAGGGTATGTTGGAATCCAGGGCACAGGAGTGTTTCCCTGCTTGTATTAGGGAGCCCTGACCCCCAGTCAGACACTGTTTTTAACCTTTGTCCCAGGGAAAAAATTGCTAAGGCTTGGATGAGTTGGAGAACACAGGTGTGAACTAGGTATGTAGCAGTAGTAGTAGGAATCTATCACAGGGTGAAGAATTTAGGATTTTAGGGTTTTGGTGTGAGAGTGAATGGAAGGCAAGATGGAGGATTTGGGGTGTGGCTTCCTTTCCTTCTTGTTCCTTCTTCTTCTTCATTTTCTGTAGTATTGTTGGCACAAAGTCATTGGTTAGAGATGGTAGCAGCATAATTGTTACATGTGTAGATTAGCAGAAGTTATTGGTAGTAAAGTAAAAACAAGATACGTGTTAAACAGTAATTGGGTCAAATATCTTTAAAAGACCTTGGTTTTGGGTATCGAGGGTCCATTTTGCGCCTTGCTCCTGTCGTGCTGAGTCTGGTGTGGACAGTATATCAACCTCAAGATAAGAAAAGAATAAACAATAACCTGAAGACCAAGAATCAGTGAGTCTCGCTCATTTTTCATCCCTGGCAAAGAACTCACGGCAGGGAACCTCCTTCTAGGGCCCAGGGGGTAGGTGCCCAGCAGGTTGTGGGGGAAACAACAGCCAAAAAAGGCCCCAACAAGGGTATTCAAGAGGTTAGTTAGTGTAGGAACAGCAGAAGCCAACTCTTGTGGACTGTGACACTTACACGGATGTGTTTGAAGAACTAAGCCCAAGGGGATAATTTGTAATACAGGAGATATATACCTGATTTCAAAGTGTGATATTTATATGATATAGCAGAGTGCACATGTGGCAGAATCAGAAGATTCCCTATAGCCTGTCTTACCTGAGCAGGTATTCTTCCCCTTAAAATTTAGTGTGGAAATGATGAAGTCAACAAAAATTTTGCATAAGTAAAGATTTGCAGGTTTGATCCAACCTGAAGTCACATTCTTTCCATCGATTGTAGTGAATCACACAGGAGCTCCTATGATTGATGGTTTAAACTTTCATGAAAAGACACTAAAGCCTTTTCATTTAGATGATGTTCTGTAACTGACACTCCTGGGCTATGACAGCTAATCTCTATGAGGCAATGAAAGCCTTACCAGAAAATTTGGTGGAGGAAGTAGAAGATTTATCTCTACCAACTCAAAGGGCTAAGTACTTAAGGCTAGAGCAGAACAGCCCTTAGAGAGAAGTGTTTGTGGGCCCCCAGAATTTTCTTCTTCATAATGACTCTCTGTGCTTCTTGCATGCTATAAAAAAGATCCCTTTTTGCATTTCAGCATCTCTATTTCCTTTGATCTGTACACATTTCTCATTGATGCTAATAGAGAATGACACTGATGGGGAATACTTTTGCAACAGGGGGAGCATAGAATTGTTATTCTGGCTAAAGCAAAAGCAATATGACTTAAGCAGAGTATTTAAAAGGCTTTACTCAAAGCTGTGCAACTGAACTTGGTATTAAGTTTTCTCTCTCTCTCTCTTTTATTTTTTTTTTAATTTTCATTGAGATTATGTCCATATTTTATCCAGGTTATTGTGTTCTTGTAAAATTATACTTCAACCCACTCTAGCACGTTAACAACAAAAGAAATTCTCTAGCTTATTATAAACATCTTTCAAGAAACCAAAAGCATATGTCCTCTGGAAATAATTTTGCTGGTATTTAGGCTATTACAAAAAAATTTCCCAAAACACTGGAATTATTTTGTAATGTTCCTTTACACTCTAGCTTGTTAGCTTAGGTTTTCCAGAATATTCTCCTGGTGCCCCAATATAGTCTCTTCCTTGGGTTGCACGGAGAAGATGCAGAAGAAGCCCAGAAACTCAGCAATTTGTGTCTGTCTTTGCAGTAGTGATTACATGGTAAGTGTGCCATCAGTGAAAAAAGACCTAGTGTAGACACCAGCTGTGCAATCATTATAGTTGGAAAGAAAGGTTATTTTATCCTGCAGAGATTTGGCAAGATGATGATAATTTTTTTTTTGCCCCAAAGCAGATGGAAAATTTAAAATCTGAGAATTTTTTGAGAATTAAAATGGGGAGAGAAGTTTGCTAAAAATAATTTAAAAATTCATTTAGATATATTTGATATGTCTTTTTCTTCGTATTTTCTGCATTTTTTTCATCTTTCCTTAAACTTTTTAAACTTCAATTAGTTTAATTTTCCTCACTGAAAAAAAAATTAGTTTAAAAGCAGAAAGTATAGATTATTTTTTCCTGAGAATATAAAAACACAGACAACTGTGTTGTAAAAGGAGGCAAGAGGAACAGAATTGGGAAATGGGTCTGGGAAGTGCCCTGCTCAGCTTCTGAACGTGCCTTATAGATTGACTTTGGTTTAGCTTACTTTGTCCCTTAATGCACCTTATTGCTAGGTGAGTCCATATTTGTTGGATCACTTTTTAACTTAAAACTAGCTCATGTCCATAGATTGTGTACTTTCTGGGAGCTCTCCAGGTGCACTCTGAGGTGAAATATGAGAGGGAAGAGAACAACACATGGAAACAGCTGCCAGACAGAAGTCCAACAGCAAGGCATGAAAACAGTTTGCTGTCTGCAGGCAGCATGAGGATCCTCAGTTGTGCTAGGGGAGACAAAGCTGATTTCCTTGTCTGAAAATGCTTTACTCATGCTCACCTCCAAAGTGTTTGGATCTTGACTGGTGATGCATAGCAGGAAGGGAAGAGCAACAGCTATTTGAGGGCTATCCTTGGAATTATTCCAGAAAGAAAAAGTATCTAGAAACAGATTTCCTTCAAGTTCAGCATGTGTTGATGTGCTTTATTGACCTGCAGGAGGTATCTGAGTGCTTTAACTGGTGAGAGCTTTGCCTAAGACTGCCTGATTACTGATGTGCCCAGGCACTGGGATTTACTCCGTGTGCACAGCAACGGGTGGCTGTCATCCCTGGTGCCAAATGCTCTCATGTGTCCTTGTCCTCTTAGCATAGCTTTGGCCTGCCACAATTACCTACGTCAACATAAGGCCTTTTTCATGGGGTTTTAAAACTCTGCCCCTTCCTCTACCAAAGCCTGACCTGTATGAGCAGAGTCTGGCCAAGGAGCAATCCCAGCAGGACCAACAGAGGAAAAATGAGCTCCATATCCAAGCAGTAAAATTGCCTAAGATATTGAGAACAATATCTTGTTTCTCAAATCACCTGGCATTATGCCCAGGCATCCAGGGTTGTAAAAAGTAGAGTTTATTTACTGACAATTGGTGGGAAGACTCCCAATTCTAAGCCTCACCTGAAAGTGAAACCATCACATGACATTTGAGTTATTCCAGAGGCAAAATTTTAGGCACCCACTTTCACCTCATATGGAGAGTTGGTCTCTCTGGGATCTCTCTATTGCCAGAGAAGGAAGAAAGGATTCCCAAAAGGCAACTCAGAGCAGTAGTCTGAATTACCAGGAGCATCAGGCTCCACCTCTAACTCATCTCTCTTTCTATTGCCTACACAGGGAACACAGCAGACCACTGCAGCTATAGGCATCTGAAGTGAGTTGGTATAAAACTGTGTCTCTCCATTACCACTGGATGTCTTGTCCAGGCACTGCTTTGTTACAAAAGCAGAGAAACATCTCACCATCCATCTGATATGTCTGGCATGTATCTGCAAGGGTATTTTTCAAACAGAAACTCATACCCAAGAAAAACTGTTATATAAAGGGTTTTTTCCTTAGTATGAGCTACATATATCCATCTTATTCCTGCAATTCAAGGCATTTCTGACTTACACCAATGAAGTGCAGATTAAGGCTCCCCATTTCTCACTTGAAAAGTCTCAAAAGAAGTGTGAACAGTACAGTTATGATTCTGTCAGTAACTGGTATTTTTTTCCAAAACACCAGCTGCCAGAAGCACGTGAGAATGAATAGCAGGTTTCATTTAAGGACAGGCCAAATTTGTAGACATGACAACTGTTAGAAAGCTGGAAAACATAATCCAGTGTAACATAATGCTCAAAATGAAAAGAACCAAGATAATGCATCACTTGAAAAATTATTGCTTAAAAAAAAACAAAACAGTACCTGTATGATTTTTAAGGTAATATATAATATCTGAACCTAGAGTTCTGGCAACATTACAGCATTTGTACTGAGAGAGAAGAATATGCAGAAAATCACTCACCAGGATCAATTTTCTTTGAGGTTTCAAGAGCTTGGGCTTTGGGAAATTATTGGCAATTGGAGCTACAAAAATAAATATTAAGGGATCATTTCATATTATTATCATTCACTGTAATTTTTTAGTCTATGTATTATCAATTTATAAATTACATATTAATAGCAAATTAGAAGCAAATGCAAGTACTTATATATGAGTTTAACCATATTTCAGGTATTTTACAAGGAAACATAATGAATGTTTTGAATTAGAAAAATTTGTAAGATGAAAGAATCGGATATGCAAGACATGCTTTTTGTATGCAAACGCTACAAAGTTTGAGCAAGTATATCCCCTGAGCACTGATCATTTGTGACCTAACCCACAGTAAATCTTCAGGTCCTTTCCCTCCTCTCTCCCACTGGCTTAGCACTGGCAGTGTTGCTCAGAAAGTACACCCAAGAGTTTGTGAGACTGACCCTGGAGTTGCAAATCCTCTTGGAAAATGAAGTCCCCAAGAGGCTGGTCTTTATCTGCTCAGTTTGCTTGACTTCCCAAGTGCACTGGCAGTTTTAAAGAGTGCAACGTGCTGGCTTCCCTCAGAATACCCCCAACAAGTAATTTCAACTTGCCTAACTTTAATCTTCTCTTTGAGCAAGGTGAATACTGCTGCAGAGGTTCTTCTCTCTCCTCTAGGTAGTGGGAGCTGAGACCTCCTGCTTGGACTCATTGAGTAGCATCTCAGAATGGCTAAAGCTGCAGGGAGGTGACAGCCTGTCCCAGCAGCAGGTACAGGGCATTTCTTCCCACACAGGTGGGAGCAAGAACAGGCCACCTCACAGGCAGACACAGTGAAAGTGCAGGATTCCTGACGTCCCACGCTCTGCTGTCCCTTCATGGTTGTGCTCAGGATTTGAAATACCTCTGTGCCTCTGTTTTCATACCTTTTGCTGGGATGGCTGGTGGCTGCTCCAGTTTCTCTTTCTCTTTCTTTTTCTTTACCTTCTTAGGCTGTAGAGGAGACAGGCTTGTTGCACTGGTCACTGTCTCCCCAGAGCTGCAAAGCACAGGCCCAAAAGTGAGGGGAAAATGAAAGCAATGGAGGGAAAGAAAGTTTGTCCCTGTGAGTTCATGCAAACACATCACCTTCCACTTGTAGGAGTCTGTGCCCAACAACCTGGATCGTGGTCTGGGTATATAACGAAAAACCTCTTATGGGGTTGGAAATGCTGTGGGTTTTGAATTTTTTCAGCTACATATTATGGCTGAGAAACTCAAGGAGCCTCACTCATCCTGGCACAGAAAATGCAAACTGTCAGGTCTAAACAAGACCCATTTCATAGCACCTATTCCTTAAAAGCATGTATGACCCCACTGCTGCACCCAGGTGAACTTCTGGCCGCCTGCCCTCGAGGGTCAGAGGCTCAGACAGAATACAATAGCTGCATAAGCTCCCATGGGAAGTGTGTGGAAAAGCAAAATCTTCAATGCAGATTCTGGGCTAAGACTGGCTGAGGGACTAGGAGAGCATCCAGCATGTCTTCAGGTAGCTCAAAAACCCACATCTGCAAAATCTGGCTTCTTCAAGGAGGCCAGTGTGCCCAGGGAATATAAAACAAGGAGCTGTGCTCCACTCTCTAACTCAGGCATTCTCCAGTACATCTGTGCTGAAAAGGTGCTCTTAGCTATGAGGGAAGAATACAAGTTATACTGTAAACAGACTCCTATCCAAGAGAGCTTCTGTGTTTGGACTATTAGAGTTTAACATCCTTCAAGGCTGGATTTTTACCCTTTTACCCTTTATCACCTCCCAAAGGCTGAGATCAAAAATCCTGCTTTGAGTATTCAGGGCTCAGATACGCAGTCAGGTTGCAGTGACTGTCACTGCAGGTCAGCTGAGCTCTGGTACCTGACTCTGCAGCTAAAGGGGAATAAAATTGTACTGGCTTAAGTGGTAATGAAAGGAATATTAACTTACAGCTGGGCTGGGGGCAGAGTGTAAACCATTTAGATGCTCAGCTGCATCTACCCCTGGGGAAGGTCAGGCAGGATGGCTGTGGGGACCTTTCACTTCTGTGCCATGAGTTCCATCATGCCATGGAACACCACCAGGGTCTCCATAGCCATAACACTGACAACACTTACTTCACTGAATTTTAAATCATTTGTCCCAAGCTTCTATTCCTCTCCAAATTCTTTTGCATAATGAGACATTCTCTTTATATTAATAGAATAAAATATTCAGACTGGGCAAAAGACTTAATGAAAGTTAAGATGTCTCAGCTATTGCCCACACAAGAACAACAAAATCACAGACATTACCATTTTACACAGTTGTAAATTCAAATGAATGTCACTACCACTGGTAAAATCACTCTGGATTTACACTTGTGTGGATTACAAAAATACTCTGGTTTGCTGGTTTTCCTGAGTTCTGTTTCATGTACTCAGTCAAAAACATAGGTTTGCTGCCAAACTTTCTAGAAATTGTTTAAAAAATAAAATATGTTCATGATTTACAAATAGATCACATCTTATGTAAACTGAGGGTTGGATTGAAACAATTCCTAAGTCTGCCTGCTCTATTATGAACCTGTTCCACAACAACCATTGGTTTCTATACTAAAATCAAGATGAAATGGTTTAAAACCAGCAGAAAATGAAACTGTTCTACCTGGCTTCTTTGTACAAACAGCAAACTACCAAGAAGAAAAACTACCAAAAAGGAGATAAGAATGACTTTTTAAAATGTTTTTGGTTTTAATAATCTAAGGCCATTAAGGTATATGTGTAGCTTAATGATGCTGTTGTTCTGATATAACTTCTTTAAGCACAATATATGAAAAAGCTTAGTGTCAATTCATTGCATTAGTTATTATTCCTGCTTTGCCAGGAAAAGTGAAGCTACAAAGAAAAGTATTTGAGCCTTGCAGGTTTCTTTTAAATGCCAGGGCCACACAGGGTTAATTAATTCTGGGAGATACAATAACTATACTTGCTGTCTAAGAACTGGGCTCCTCAAACCAAACAAGGAGGCTCAGAAAAGACTCCTTGGCTTTGAAACACTGCCTCTTTGTGAGCTTGTCTTGTTCTATGTCTAAAAGGAAAGTTAGCTTTTTATCTCCATCTCCTTCTTCAGCCCCATGGCTTCTATTTCAATGGTGTCATGTTGTGCATTTCTTGAAGGATCTAATGAGTTTTTAGACAGCAAGAAAAATATAGGTGTTTGGGAAAGTAACCTGTGGAAGATGTGCAATAATCATGGAACGGGGGCAGCAGTTTCCCTGACGGCCACGGCTGTTGCAAGACCTGGGGAACTACTGAATTTTGGCTTTGCTATCCTTCTTAGAGTCTAGGATGTGGAACTCTTCCTGTTGTCATCTAAGTCAGCTATTTTCTCTCAACAAAGGTCTGCAGGGGGGTGACAAAAAGTTCACTTGAGTGAATTGGGAGTTACTTGGATATTTTCCAGATAGGAGAGCTGTGTGAAAAGGTGGCAGGGATATCTGAATCCTTGTTTCTGGTACGGTGTGGCAGGATTTGCTCCTGTAATGTGAGATTGGCTCTGTGGAACCAAGGTGTGGAGATGGACAGCTTTCTGAGGCAAACATTTTATTTACCTCCAATTACTTATCTCCAGAACAGCAGAGACTGAAGGACTAGAGAGTTCAGGCCAACACAAATATGAAAGACAGAAAAAAAATGTTCCTGCTTTCAAAGCTTCACCTCCTGGGGGTTTCTGGATCTGAAAACTGGCAAAATGATCCAATAACAAAGAAAATAATATGAAGACGGGTATTTAAAGAAAATACCAGAAAATGGAATTAGGAGGTTTGGAAAACTAAAAATAACTGTACTGTTTTATTTAGGTAGTTATTTTTAAAATGTGGTAAAGAAATGGATTTTGGTCAATTCTTTTTTTTTTTTTTTCTTCCTTAATTTGCTATTGGTCAACTAGCAAACCAAAACCTAAACATTTGCTTTGTTATACTCAGGAAATCTGGATTTAATTTTCTTTTCTACCACGGCCATTTTGTGAGACCTGGGGCAAATCACTTAGCCTGTTGTGCTTTAGATTCCAATTAAAAGCAAAAACATCATTCTGATGTCAAGACAAAATATTTTAAGATGCTTAGGTGTTACTGCAGTGGGAATACAGACATTTCTTAGACACCAGACTATTAATGTAATTTTGAAAGTGGATTCTACTCTGTGTTTGAAATATTACTAAGGGAGTTGGAGTTGAGTTTCTCTAATCAAGGCTGAATTTTGCACAGTAGTAATTTTAAATGACAAGAATCTCATGCAAATTAGTTAATCAGTTTGGCCTAATGGATATTTAGACAGTAGGTTTTGGCTCTAAATGTGTTGAATTAAGTTCCAAGACAAGGAATTTGCAGGTGAAGAGCAATGAGTTCAAAGGAAGTGATGGTTTGTGTTTTGAGCAGAGGGTGGAAAATAAATGGTACCAAGTGTGAAACGTAATTATGATGCTGGTAACACTTTCATAGGTATTTAATTTTAAAGCCCCAAAGTCAATGCACTTTAGGCATGCATTTGTGTGATCAAGGATTTCATTAGCATAACTTGTCACACTGAAATACATGAAACTATGTTTTTATCCATATAGAGTCATGCATTTCTTTCTCTTCTAGAGAATCTGTTTTATGGTGAAGAGATCACATTGGCTTGTTTTCTCCCTGCTATTCAGCCTCCTAAGTTCAGTGTTTGCAGCAGTATCCCTGCTACATCATCTATTCCCAGAGAATCAGAGTTTGTGGTATGAGTTTTTATCTGTCATGCTCCATTTTTTCAGTTGAGTCTCATTTTTCTTCTCTTTTTATGTTCCCTACCAATATACTTTGATTTCCTCCCTCTCCCCATTCTTTTTTGTTTGTTTATTTTTCTGTAATTCCAACTTTGTCCCAGCAGTTAATGAAGAAGGGGGAAAGCAAAAACATCCAGGAAAAAATGAAAACTGCTGAGCTGTCTCTAAATTTTTGGGTGGTGCAATGGCTGGTCAAGGTCACAGAACAAAGATCTGCCCATAAATAATGTGGAAGTTTTGGCTTGTACTGGCCTCTCCTGAACCCTGTGCTGCTTTGTTTTGATTTCACTTCCATCTGAGTGCCAGTTAGATTGAATACCATGATAATCCCATGAGAATGCACTAAAAATCACACTGTTGGAGGATCTAGGGTGTGCTATACTTGGCACTGAATCCCAGAGTGTCTAAAGAGACTACGAGAAACAGCATGTGATACCAAGAGGTATTGGATTTAAACTGCAAGGCTAGAAACACATGGTTTCTGTCACTGAAAACTGGGAAACAGCTGTGCTTCTGTGTTGTTATGAGGCATCCCTCTTTCATCTTTTTTGTTTGTAAAATATTTGTCATATATTTTTACTGCAGTTCCAGTCCAACATACATATCAGGAAAATCATGCAATGGAAATCAGTTTTATAGCCACACCATAAAAAACTTTTGGCAGCTGGTGGTATTTAAAGGGACAGTGATTAACACTGCAGCAGAAGAAGAATTCCTCCCATCACTAGCTTCAGGTGGGAGCAGACTGTGGGCCTTGAAAATCTGCTTTTGAACCCCACTCGGTCCCTGGGTGTGGGAATCCCTGGGTAACATTGTGATTTGGTCTATGTGCATGGACAGTTTAAGTCATTACCATCCCATGAGGTGTTGGGAACCCTAGAAACCCACACAGAATGAAAGTAGGCTTCTTCAGAAAGCAATTCAAAGCATCGAGGAGAGGCTTGTCACTGGAACACCTGCAGGGCCTACAGCTAGCCCAGGTAGATTCTCCCTTTTCATGCACAGCAGGCACATTCATGAGTCAGGGATCTGTGGCTCTTTATGTTCCCATAAGCATTTTGAAAATATTACTCCTATTCTTCAGCATAGCAAAACAAATCCAGAACTGGTACCTTGGTTTAGAGTAAAGAGATGTGTAATCTCCTACCTGTTCTGGGGGCATTTCACCAGGTAATGCTTCACTGTTAAAGAAAAAAAAGAAAGAAAATGTGGCTTCACACCAACATAGTTTATGAGTTTCAAATGAGCACTGCAGACAGACCTCTGTTGCTGAGATGGTGGAGTTGCCAGGTTGTTACACTGGGAGAGCTAATAACAGTCACCATACATTGTATTGTGCTTTAAAATGCAGTCTGACTCGAAGACATAGCTAGTCTTGGGAGAGGGGAATGTATTAAACAACACCAAAAATCTGCTGTGGAAATGCTGGGCAACACACATTCCAGTGGTCAGCCCAGCCAAAAGACAGCTTGCTAAGGAAAAGCACAGCAGGCCAGTAATTTTACTTTGAAGACTTTTATTTCCCTTGTGGTGCCTGTGTTTATTTCCAGAAGCCTGAAATAAACCATTCACCCACAGGAGCCACTGCTCTTCCTAAGTCAGATTGTGGCCACAGGCATAAAAGGATCCCTTCTGGGATCAGATCAGAGGTCCGGTCCAGCCACCAACCCATTCTCTGACAGCTGTGTGTGTGAGCTGTGTAAATCCTTCTACTTCATATTCCTTTGAGTCAGTAGTCCTCAGCAAGGGCAGCTGCCCCCACAGCAGCCTTTTAGGAGCCAGGGTTATTAAGATGCTCTTTTGTGGCTTTATGGCTTCTATGCCTCTCTTAAAGGACAGACTCTGGCTCTTCTGGTCAACCCACTGCCAATTTATACCTCAGAAGGATGAGAGAGTGCATCGTTGGGTCATGATGTGAAGTTGAATGCAGCACAGACATGCCCCTCCCTTCTCATTCTCTGTTCTTTAAAGGACCATGGAAACCAGACAGCAGCACTAACATGACTGTGTCCCTCTCTATGGGAAAGTTTTCATATTTGGACTTAGCTGAATCCTCCCATTCTAAGGGAGCTATACAGCTCCCAGGAGGTGCATTTTGGTCCTAAGGAAATGGGTGCTGAGAGCACCAGGAGCTGGGACTAACACAGAGACAATGTTTAAGCCAGTCAAGGCAGTGCTTCTATCTACCTGTCAGGCCTTTTTTAAATGTATAGGAGAACAGCAGACCCGATCCTTCAGGAGTAAGGGAATGCTCATGTACAGTGCTGACACGTTTTTGAGCATGCAAATATTCAGATATTTCAGTAGTGAACAAAGGCTTTAGCAGCTCAGGAGAACCTTTTTCTCTTTGTAAATCTTTATTCTATATTGTATATTATTTCAATATTTAGCTGGTGTTGGTTCAATGTAAATAGACCTTTCCTTCAAGCTGCTTGTATGCTCACAGCAGTAAATTGACAAAACCAAGAAAATTCTAACTCAATGTCTGCTCAAGAAAAACTGGGATACATCAGTCTACTGCTTGTGGCTTCAGGGTGGCTCACCACGACCAACATACTTAAGTGTGGGTACTCCCTTGGCACAAAACCTTTGTCATCACTTAACAGGGTAAGAAGAACATCGATCTTGCTCCTTCCTCTTGGCAAGCAGAGTTGTTGGGTTCAGTTAGAATTAGAGTTACTCTGCTAAGTGCACTACCAGGAAGATGGAGCCACAGTCTGAAATGTGTTTGTGGTCAGGCAAGGGCTTCTCTATACATCTATTTCTGGCTTACATGTCTTCTCACTTGTGTATCTGAGTCACTCATTCCTTCGTGGGATCTGTGTAGGCTGCAGAGGCAGCGAAGTCACGGTTCTCTCCTGTCATTAACAAAGCAAGTCACTAACCAAACTCCTTCTGAAAGCTTCTGTTCAGAGGTGGTCCTTACACTCTCCTCTGACATGGTGGCTGCTAAGTGTGCTGGTATCTCATCCTTGCAGACTGTGTGAGGTCTCCAAATAAACCACTTTTAAACTAAAATGAAAGTAGAGCCTGCACTGGTTGCACCACAGATCTGAAATAGCACTTCTGTTTACAACAACACAGCTTGGATGCAGCCTCTTTGAGAAACCCTCTCTGAGGCCAAGAATGAAACAGTAACCCTTGGTCTTGAAATGTTATTATGAAAAGACAGATTTGAATGTTGAAATTATGCTTCAGTTTCAGAAAATACTGCAAGTGAGAGAGAGCTAATAAAACCCCTCAAATTCCCAAGAATATTGACAGCTACTCAAGAAAGGAGAATAAAATAGAACAGAGTTAAGATTGCTTTGAAAGCCCGCTACATGTTTGGAGAAACGTGACTCATGCAAAATTTTAGCTTCTGGTCAGAATGCAACTTAATGATTCAGCACTTGGCCTCCTCTGAAAGAATTTCCAACTACTTTCAACTTATGCTTGTGCAAAGCTAAAAGATTTTTGAAAAGTCCAAAGCAAATTTAAAGTTTTGTTTTCTCCCTATTTAAGGGGAAGAGAATGCCTTTGTTCTAATTTGGCTGGGCAGAATTTTTCTCTTCCTACCAATTTTATTTAAAATTACAATCAAGGCAAGGAAATACTTATTTTTCCTACTTTCTCTGCATTCTCTTCTCCCCTCCCCCTGCACCCTTTTTTGGCAAGGGATTTGCAGTCATCAGGAATGGCATTTCACTCACCTGTGGATCTCCTCTTGTTCAGAAGTGACTGACAGAGAATGACAAATGTGAAAAGGAGGACACTGATGATTCCTATGGAACACACAAGCACTGCGTACACGTACAGATCTGAAACACAAGCACAGCTGATGGTCAATGCTGCAGCTGATGCTTCATGATGATAGGACAGAAAAAAGTTACATCTACAAGATCTAAAAAGATTGGTCCAACAGATTTAGGGTAACAGTTCCGAAGTAGTTCAACTTGAAACCTTCCTATAGTATCCTGCTCAGTTTGAAATTTGGTTGAAGTCTGCATAAATGCAAAAAGGCATAACTGCACTTACGAGTTGTGACTTTCAGGAGCAAACAAAGGACTGGTTTGGGCTTTGGGGATTTTTTCAGCAACAACTCAAAACCCAAAAGGACTTCAGTTGGGTTATTTCCCAGCTCAAACAGCTGTACTTTTTTTTTTTTAACAAAGGAAAAAACAAACACACAAACAGTGAAACAAGGAAAGTGGCAGTGGGGAGCATACTGAGAGGCTGGGGAAGAAGGAAGTAAGTCTGCAATTGCTTCTTCTGCTGGCAGCACTGGCTTGAAATTTTTGTATGATTATTTTTTTCTTTTTTAAACTACAGCCTTAGTCTCGCTTCATGGCCTTTATTCAGGTGTTATAACGTTATTTCCTGTGGTTATTTTCCCATTGGCCATAACAGATATACGAGAAACTGAAGCTGGACTCTTCTATTCTCTTTTGTCCAGTACCCCCTGTACTTTCAGGAAAGGCTGGGTTTGCACAGGAATTAGCAAAATTGGTCCTGATTTGGGGCACTTTAGTTGTCCTATCCATTGGACTAAACTAACATCATGTATAAAAACAGTAGCAGTTAGATTTATCTTTACCTTCAAAAAACTTCCAAGCTTCATGGTTTTTCTTGAAAGTGGGATGATCAGAAGATTTTGATGAAATCACTGGAAAAAACCAACAAGACATGACAAGAATTGAAAAATGTGTGGCATAAAAAGTTTGAACCTCTTGAAGTAAATGTATTCTGCCTTAGACTTCAGTGTCCCAAGATCTTGCTTTGTCTAATTGCCTTTCGAAGAAACAGTTCAGCTGCACAGAATTGTCCTCTCTGTTTCAGAAGGATGGATGACTGTCAGTATCATAACAGCTGTACAGCCTAGAACCAGAATCCAAATGCTCTGACTGCTGAAACATTGTTCAAAACCCTCTCTGCTCTCCTCAGCCAGATGGTTTCTGCATGCTGATATTTTTTATGACATCAGATAAGACAATGCCACTTATGCCAATTCCATGATTTTTCTTTCTCTAGCAATCACTGCAATGAAATGGGAGTCTGGTAATGTCCCCCAGATTGCCAGTGAGGTCTGAATCTCCAAGAGAGCTTCATGTGGAAAATCATTAGAGAACAAGTATCTCACTGGCAAAAGAATTCGTTATGGAGTGCCCTGCAGGGATGTGAACGGTGGGGCTAAATCAATTGATATACAACTTTCAGGACTAATGAAATCTTCTCTTCAGTTGTAATGGGAAGCTCATCCTGAATATTTTAACTAATTACTCATTTGTTATATGAAAGCATCACGTGTAGATTTTTGGCAAGTATTTCAGGATAACTTCCCTGAAAAAAGGGCTTTTGTTCATTTTGGGAAAAAAAAATAGTCTTGTATTCCTGTATCTTGCAACATTTTTACTGTTAGAAAATGCCACATGCGACTAATATTTAAGAACTCAGACTTTCTTCTATGGGAAATTCTGATAAATAAACTTCCCAACAAGACAGATTGTTGTGATCATCTACTTGTTTTTGTTGTCCATGCCAGTAGGACTATAGTTGGACTGCCTAATTTTCTATGTTAGTCCTCCTACAAGTACTCTCTTCTCTTGGATTGTAAACCATTTGGAACGTGTATTGCGCTTCCCAAGAGATGTGCAGTATCATGAGGGATTGCCTGATTGTAAATGATGTTTTTGGGGTGCTGAATACTGTTCTGAGAAGAATACTGATTATTTTGAGTTTTTTTATAGGAAGGGAGTGGAAGAACCTTTTTTGTGGGTTTGTTTGTTTGTTTGTTTGTTGTTTTTGTCTCTGATAAACTGGTTTCTTGGTGTATTCTCTACTATAATTAGCTTGGTTTTAGGCTGACAATGATGACACAAGCCCAGGGGGAGATGCTTTTAATGAGAATATGGGGGAAGGGGAAAAGGTTGACCTTATGTTAGACAAAAGACATTGCATGGCTGGATTAGGAGACACTTCTTGGCAACACTGGCACATGGATTTCTCTTGGTTTTACTAACAATATTTAACACTAGCCTTCCTATAAACGCTATCTGATGTCTTGTATTCACTGAGGGGCACTGAAAGGGGCAAACTGCAACAGTTCAAATTTCAGGTGGACCTTCTGAAAACACTACAGAGTTGCTGTAGTTGACATGAGTGCAGGAACAGAAAACTGTAAGGACTTCATCTCCACAACAAGGCTTCTTTTCCAAAGAAATGTATTTTGCCCCTAAAGTAGAAGCCATAAATGTAGCTAATATTTAACTGTCATCATTACACAGTAAGGAATTGTAGCCTGTAACTCAATTGTTTTTCTGTAAGTCAAATATGTGTATTTGTACAAATTTATGTGTTGCAATAAAATGTATTTGCAACTTCTTAATGGCCTATGCAAATTTATATGAGCAAACTTGCTAGCAAATAACAAAATCAAAAAAGCAGTAGATACTACAGATCCAGCTGTCTACTTGCTTCAAGAGCAAGTTACATTTTGAAGAAGCAGAATTATCTTTTTCTTTTCTCCCTGGAAATCTGTGTCTTGCACAGTAACCTCGTCTTCGTGTGAGAATAAATTTAAAAAAAAAGGAGGACTGCTCTATTTCTGCCTTTGCTTGATGTGCAAAGTTTTAAGAAATTGCCTGGTGCTTTAGCATAAAGATACTATTTTGAATTTGGGCATAACTGCAGAAGCATTACTGGAACAAACTGTTAGGCAGCACAACAACTGTGATGTGGAACACTGCTACCTTATGTGATAAAGCACAAGCAGTACAACTTAAGTATCCAAATGCTTCAGGCAATTTGTATTGCTCCTTTTGTTGCATCCTGGGTCTAACTGTAATATAAGTAAATCCCTTTGCAATAAAAAGTGTAACTGATCATAATATAAAAAACAAAATGTGTTTGGACTAAAATTTCCTTGAAAAGCCCAAGTGTTACTGTTGGGAAAACTGGAAACTTTATCAGTACTTGGAAAAGAGTTACCTTCCCTCTCAAGCACAGCAAGTACCATACACTCAGGGTGCATTAGCCAAATGCTAGCTAAGGTGGTCCTTTGTTTCCAGTCAAGAGGCTTTAAGTGGTAAAACAGTTGCTATGACATTTAAAGATATGCAATATTTCAGATATCCCTTGGTATCTTTAATCTGGATTTAGAGTTAGAATAAATACGCTTTTAAGGGGCCAGGGTGGTTGTGGTGTTTGCCTCAGATCCCCACAAGGTGTCAAAAACTCTCTACAGGCTGGGCAGCCTTCCTCCCTTGTCTCAGGTTTCCTGCTCTGCTCTAGGTCATTTGAAGTGGAGAGCAGCAATACAGCTGAGCAGACAGTGTGAAAATGAAGTCATGAGGTCTCAAATCCCTGTTCTGATTATATGTTCGTGACTCATACTAGAAATCTGGGGGAAAATATTATTTAAGGACTGGACCGAAAACTATGGATTTCCTCCTCAATAATTTCACTGATCTGAACTCCATAGTTTAGCTATGAAAAGTAATGAGTGGTTTCGTGTTATAATTAGCAATAGCCTGAGAAGCTATGAAAGATGTGGTGTGTCTCTTTGTGAGGAGGGATATGACAGGTGGCATGACAATATTTTATATTGCTTTTTCTTCTGCTGCCACTTACTTGGAACATGCCATTCCCTCTCCAAGAACTCCTGACAAATCCATTTGTTTCACTACAGGTATTTAGGAACTTACATCATTCAGTGAATGAGAAAACACTCTACAATGCTTTCTGGCATTACCTTTAAAGTTGTCCCTGTGAGAAACCAACTTTTCTGTTTATAAAGAAACAAGCAGGGGGGTAGTTTGCCAGCTAGCACTGATGGCACAGCTGCTAAGCAAAACCACCTCTTCAAAGGAGTCTATTCTCAAAATCCAACTTCACCCATCTCTGAAAGCGTGGGTGTGGTGGCATAAGATTTGAGCTAATCCATCCCAAAGAAATGGCTTTTTTTCAACTTGGATCGTGTCTGCCACTTGTTGCAGGTCATTTTATCCGAAGTTCAATACCAGCAGGCTGGCCATTGCTTTTCTAGCTCTGCTTTCTGGCTACAAGTGGTCTAAACAATAGTAGTGAAGTGATAGTAGAAGTGCTACTTACCAACTGCTGCTAGACTAGAACTAAGACCAAGGCAAACACCAAGAGAGAGGCAAAATGTAAGTTGAGTATGAGGTTTTCTTCTCCTATCCACAGATTACACTCAAAAATAATCTAAATTCAAATGTCTTATGGATGAATTTACAAGGAAAAGAAAAGGGATTACAGGACAAGAAGAAATTATAGACTTGAAATCAGTAATCTCTCACCTCTTATTTCAGTAGCTGCTGTACCATTTGACCACGCTGTCCACTTATTTCTGTGTTTGCCAATCTCCTGTACTTTGCATATATAATGTCCTTGATCTGTTTGCTGGAGGCTTAAAATAAGAAATTTGTACATAGTTCCATGTTTCTCTTTAAGAAGATGGAGTCTCTGCTTGTGAAAATGATGAGTATAATTTCCATAATACTGGACAGACCCAAACTTTGTCATTTTGATCATCAGATGCTCCTGGGTAGGTGATGCAGCAAAGACCCACCGCACAGCCAGCAAATTGTCTGTCTTTCTCTTTTCAGAAATGTGGCAGTAAAGGGTAGCATTATCCCCCTCGGAGTATTGCACTGTTGGCCCAGGAGAGACCGTCACATTTAAAGCCTCACAGACATCTGTAAAGGAAAGAAAAGATGGTGAGAATTCTCCATACTGGCTCAGCAGCACCATAATCTGTCCCAGCATGCAAGCCCACAGCAGGTAAACTCGTGGTATCTGTTTAGAGCGTGGTAATTTAATGACCTTGTAGAACCTGACATCATCTGCCTCTTTGTGAATGGTAAGGATGGCATGAGGCCCTCCTTCAGTGAGTCTGCTCTAGCATTTTTCTGTCACTAATCAATAACATAGAGGGGACATGGAGACCTTGCTACTGTCACAGAACCAACTGCATGTAATTTTTTATCAGTCTTTTAACAGTTTTGGAAACTGTTCCATGACCAGCTCTTCCAACAGCTTACATCCTTCTTAGGACTTCCTGGCTAAATGGTTTCAATAGCCAGTTTATGCTCATTTGTTCCTGTGCCAGCTTTAAACTTAAAATAGCGTTTTCTTCTCTAGAGCTTACTTCCTGAGTCCATATACAAAGCAATTATCTGGCCTCAGCCTTTGCTTTGTTGAGCTAAAGAAGACAAGCTCTGTTAGCCTCCTCTAGTAAAGTAGTGTCTTCCCTATTCACCCTAACAGCCCTTCTCTGCATTGGTTACAGTTTAAATTTTGGGTTTCATTGTAATTAATTATTTTTTAATGTAACTGACCGGAGTTATAGGAAGTGTCTGGAAACAAGTTCTCCAATGTCCTGTGGAGTACTCCGAACACTTCTCAGATTTCACTGGGATATACCTTTTATACCAGAATTATCTTCTCCTTTTTCATTATACTTTCATATGTGATTATATGTCAGGTGACAAATAAATAGCATATTTGGGTGTTTTCCCTTCTTTGTCATTTGCGGTTCAGTTACCAGTGTATCAAAGAAATTCTTACTAATCCCCAGGTATGTGACTTCGCTGTACTAACTTCTGTTCACTTCTGTCACCCCATCCTCAGTTTTTCGTATGTGCTGTCCTCGCCTCATGCTGATTTGATAAGGTCACAATTTCAATGTGCATGCTTCTGTCTATTTCTTTTAGATATCATTTGTGCAGACCTTACATCATACTGTTCCCTAGATTATCACTGGAAGACCAGTGAATTCTCGATATGCTACAGTTTAATGTCCTCTGTTTTAAGTAATGTTCTCCTTGTCATAATCAAATGGTCATCTCAAACCTGGGTTAAATTCATCAGACTAGTTTTTCTGACTACAAATTCAAGTTAATCTGACAGTATTTGCATGACAAAATATGACATGAGATCATATCGGGACAAATTATTATTCCATTGTTCCATTAATTTCTGATTCTTGTCTTTAATGTTCTTCATTAACTAAACCATCACTTAGACCAGTTCTTTATCTTTCTGCTTTACTTCTATTAATAGCCAGTATAGGTGAAGGCTGAAAAAAGTGTCCATAGCTGTTCAATAGAGGAAGATTTCCCTTTCCTGACCTAACTGATTTACACTGATTTTCTGAAGCATGGGAATCAACACTCATTTTATTTCCTTCCTAATGCACATTAAGAAAGTCCTGATTAGTCATATCAGGGAGTGATCTATTTTTGACCACTGGTGTATTGTGGCAATGTGTTCCCTAAATGACTTGTGATGTGTAATCTACCAGTCTGAGGGCATCCACTGGAGAGAGAACCATATTCCAGCAGTGAGCAGTGCACTCTGCAAAGCATGAAATGTCCTCTGAACTCTGAACTTCCTGTTATGTGAATACTGTACTGTACTCAAATACTAATGAGAATTGCAACTCTGGGAGAATGATTTTTTCACTTCTGGACATTTTTCTAGCACATCAGCAAGGAACATTTTAACAAAGGGGATGAGTGTTTTGGCAGAGACTATTGTCTGACATCAGCTCCTGAAACACAAACATATATTTATCTTCAAAATAAGCAATAAAGTATTTCCATTCTATTTCTGAAGGAGTTTTGGAGAGAGAGACACTGGTTTTATGGTCCCAGTGAAGCAGTGAAATAAAGCAGTGAATTATATCACCTTACTTACAGTAAATCCACTAAATTAAAGAAGTTGCATTGCAACTGTTTGAGAAGAATTCTGAAAATTAATAGTATGATAATTATTTTGTGCTACTTCAGTCAAAATCTCTGCTGAATTGCATGTTTATTCCAAGTAGACATCATTCTTTTGTTATGAAAGAGAAAATATTTTGCATAAAGTACAGTTTGGTTTTTTTAAAAAAAATTCTTGAAGAAACTACAGTTAAGCATGGATGAGGTTATTGATAAAATTATTTGTGCATTATGTTTGTGTCTGCAATTCACGTAAATACCAAAGAACGAGGTTATTTTTGGATTATAGAAAACATAAAAGTAGAACAGGATGTTGAAATTTAAAATTAAGGCTGAATCCCACCAAAAGCTTTCCAGGCATGAAACTTCAGTTATTACTCTCTGGACATACTGGCCTTGGTGGTTTACTGGCAGAAGGGAAGCCAGTAAATGGCTGTCTCTGCCATCAAAATAAGATTAAGTTTGAAGGTTGTGCTGCTTAGTAAATAAGGAATAACTTTGAGATTTTCAACACTTTTTGGGGTCCTCAAATGTACTTCAGCAATAAATGTTTAATAAATCATTTATAAAATTATGGTTTGGGTATATGAAAAACACAGACCTTTTTTCTACTGAAATTATGAACATCATGAAAACTGTAAAGAAAAACAATTATGTCATTTTCCTGACATGTGAATTTCTTTTTTGAAAAAGCTGGCTAGGAGTAATTGTGAAACAGTCCCAAAATAAAAGGAAAAAAAAAATTTGCTTAATTCCAAACTAGGCAGAACATAGTACCAAGAAGTCCCCAAGAGAAAATGCAGAGAAGTCAAATATGGTGATGATGGAAGCCTCTGTGAGAAGATAAAGCAGCATTGTACATGGAGATTCTGATCCCTTTCTAGCTGTTTACACTCATACAAACATTGGTATTTTATACCCAAGGCTTCTACTTTTCCTCTGGGGACATGCCTTTTTATAGGGACAGATCAAATTTTGCATCCTTCATGTTTCTGATCAGTGGGAAACTATCTCCTTATCTTCCTTCTGTGGCTCCTATAGGAGCAGCTGCCCAAGTACAGCAATGGGGAAAGTTTTGGAAATCTCATGCTGCTTTTATCATGGTATCAGCTCACGTTGAACAGGTTCAGGTGATGCTTTATATAAAGCAGAAAAATAGTATCTATTTGACTTTATCCTCCTACTGCCATTGGAAGAGGAAGAGTGGATTTGAAAGGAAGGAGTTAATTTACCTCCTACGTGGAAAGCAAAACCCTCATTCAAGGCCCTCAGACACTAGTGGACATGTTCCTCCTGTCTTTAGCAGGCACTGGTCAGCCCCAACATGAGGTTTACCCTTGTAATGGGCTCCTTGCCAAGAGCAGGAAGACTTCACAACTTAAGAGCAGCCTTGTGTGCCAACACAGCACTGAATTTCTAGACTTCAGATTGCTGTTCCAAGTGAGGAATCACTGTTTATCTTCTTCTGCCTTCCCAGTATAGCAAGATGTAGCTGTTCAGGTGGAGCTCACCACAAGAGTTTCAGTCTCTTTTCTGCTTGGAAAGGGAAATTATTTATAGAATGGGAGAGGAGAGATCGAGTCAGAGACTTGGTGATTTCTTTGCAGTGTGCTTAACCATCAAACTTCTCTCCCTTTTGCAATGAGTTTGCTTAGTTGCTCCCATCCCAGCATTTTAGCTGTTTGCTTCTCTGGTATGTTCCACCAGCATGTCTCAGTAGCCTGTGGGGAGTCAGGAAAAGTGACTGCCACCTAAGCTCTGTTTTAAAAAAACCCATTCTGAAAATAGTCTACGTCTGCTTACACCAGTTCAAGTCCAAGAATTAGCTAGATTTGAACTTCGCTGTCTGCCATACTACACAGCGAAACACTTTAACAGCACTGTCAGGAGTACCAAACTATACTTCTAGCACCCAGAAACTTGTTTATGCCAGGGCCTCTTCCATCTGTCTGTGCTGGAACAGTGCCAGAGGACTTACAGTGGCCACTGGGTCCTTACATGTGGCGAGCAGTTTCAGCATGGCTTTGGTTTTGTGGGAGAACCCCAGTTACTTCAGTTGAGAGAGGAGTGGAGTTGTTCCTGTGCACAGCTTCTCACAGTCCAGGTTTAGTGCTGTATCCAGGCCTCTCCTCCTTCCTCCATGGAGACAAAGGGCAGGATCAACAACCCAGCCTCCAGTGCTGCAAGGGCTGATAGCTGGGGGACTGGAGGGGCACACAACTAGGGTGGTTATCTTCTGCTCTCAGCTTTGCATGACCAGAAGCATATGGGATGGCTTTTTTCTGTGTTGTAGTTTGTTCAGTGAAGCTATGCTGCTGTCAAAGCCCGCTTTTGTTTGATTTCTTTACAATTAAAAAGACCAGATGAGCCAAGAAAAAGTAATTAGTTTAAATGAAAATGATTAGGAGCTGGCTAGCAAGAGCACCAAAAAACAAGCAGCCAATTTCAGTAGAACAGATCCGTCAGCAAGTTTCACAAGTGAGAGGCTCCCCCTCAGAGAAAGCTGCTGCACCGACTAAAGATGGACTTGAACCAAACCTCTGCCTCCACCATCTCCTGCCCTTCTGCGGTGGAATTCAATTTCAACTCTTTCCTTAGCCTTGAAGGAGCAAGGCTTCCCCACCCCTCTAAGCTCACTGCACCTGAAGTTCAGATCCAGACTCTGTGTGTGTTCTGCAGCTCCAGGACACACAACGCTGTCCAATATACCTTTGGTTTTGGAGGCATAAAGGTCTTAAAGCGAGGACGCTTTTTACAAGTGACCTACAGGTTCCATTTCCACCTGATGCCAACGGGATCAGGGCACCTGTGGAAAAAACAACACCAAATCTCCCTTTGCTTCGGCTTTGCCCGGCATAGAAGACGGCCGAGGACCCACTTCCATGAACTTGCATGGAGAGGGCTTTCTTTTCCAAAAAGGATCCGATCGCTGCGAAGAAGCGCTGCTGCCGGGAGCCCGGGGGAGCGGCGGCGGAGCGGGGCAGGGACCGGGGGGCGGAGGGGCTCCCTGGCTGGCGACCCCCG
>VXAX01005064.1:652805-675468 GCA_013399835.1 Leptocoma aspasia | reverse complement strand
TTCCCCCGCTTTCTTCCTTCCTTCCCTACTCCCTTGCGCTTCCCAGCGTCCTGCCCCCCTTCAACTCTCCGCTTTTTCTCGCCCCCTTTCCCCGTCGTTTCTGGCCACACCGTGCCTGTAGGGTAGCATTAGGGCTAGACAGGGATTCTCCATCTCTAGCCTCCGCGATCCTCTCTGGACACAAACACACACACACACACCCCTTGCCCAAAGGACACGGATCGGTGTCGAGGGGAAATGAGAAACTCCCTCCCTGAGTACAGAAAACCTCTGTACGAGCAGGGGAGGCAGCCTGGCAGCTGGAGGCTGTAGGGTAGATTGCTGGGATGGGGAAGGCTGTATTAGGCATCCTCTCAGGTTTCCTGGACGTGTTGGCAGTTTTGCAGGTCCTCATGCCCATTCCACTGATCCCATTCCATAACTGGAACAGGACCACCACTCCCTGGCAGTTCTAGTTAACATTATCTCCCATTCCGTGGGTTCAGGTGATGGCAGCCTGGAGACAAGGAGGTCTGGCAGGCAGGAGTAGCCCATCAGCAGGCATGGGGATGAACGCTGTAGGCATTTAGGACACCTGTGCCAGGACATTGCATACTGTGCTCTGTGTTTGCCCTCTGCTGTGACAGCATCTACTGGCCACTGACACTCAACTTCTCTAAAACCATCCTGCATTAATCGACATAGTAACTTAAGGTGCATCACCCTAAGGTTACTGTCCTTGTCTTCACAAATGGTACTACAGTGCTAGGCCAGAATGGACAAGGGAAGTTGGCATCTTGCAGTCCATTCCTGCCTTTCCCCTGTGCTCCTTTTGAAATGTTTATCACTTGAAAGCCTACAAATCTCCCCAGATATGGATTTAATACTTTTGCCAGCAGGTATGATTCAGGGTTATATATTCAGGTCGCATGAAGTATGGATGATACAAACACATTGGCATTCCTGCTTCCCTGGATAGGGCAATTAGTATGGATTTAGCTGCTCCACCCCTCTCCTAGTCATCACTTAGACAGGATAATACATGTCTGTTTTTAAGCATCACAGATAATTTAGCATGTGCTAAATCTGATCCTTATGAGACTGAAAACTGCCTTTAAAATCTTGTAATTTGTTTCCTCCGGGGAGAGACTTTGGTGTCCATATAGCAAACAATTCTCATAAGAGAGTGACAGGTCTGGATCATGCACAGAGCAATCATCAGGCTGGAGGAAGCAAAAGCAGTTTTTAAAATTTATACTACCTGTGGAGGTAATTAAAATTTGTAGGTTCAAATCTACTCCTTTAATACAGCAAAGGGAAATCCTATAAAAGAGATAAGCTAATTCAAAAACAGACAAATTCGCCAGAAACATTCTACCAGCAATTATGTAGTTTGATGGTCCTGATGGAAACTCCATTTCAGGATGTCCTTGGACTGCTAATAGAGAGGAAACCAGGGATGACTGATTTTGCATGCCCTTCCAAAGTGTCTACTCCTTGCCATTGCTTGAGAGAAGATATTAGGCTAGATGGACATCTTAAACCTTCTCATAGAATTCTGCTAGGCTCTTACGTGCCTCACTCCATGTTTCTCATAAATCCTTCAGCCTACTAATCTTTTAATGGTGTGTACAAAATACTGGTGAAAAGACATCAGTAAGGGCTGCCTAAGGTCTCACGAGAGTGCTTGGGCCCTACAGAGCTGAAAGATGCACTGCAAGAATCAGTATCAATTTTTGTTGTTTGTCAACAATCCCCATTCCTGTTTGCACCAACAGTTTCTTTAATTGCATCGAGAGGCCTAACAAGCTTTGGGACAGAACTGGATCATTTAACTGGGGAGAAGACTTTATATAATGTATTTGCTTAGGATGGAAGACAGAAGAAGAGTCAAAGGCACATCTGGACTTCTGAAATCTCTCATGTCTGACAGTTTACTGAAAACATACTCCTTCAGTTTTGAGCATGTGATCTCTGTACTTTTGACAGTTCCCTCTGTGTTGTGGGTTCTGTCTTTTGTGTAGAATCACTTTTACTGCTCTCTCTTGTAAGTTCTTCAACAAAATAAAAACATAGAAAGTGATTCTTACTCTTAAAGGGATATTTATTCTAAAGTTCCAAAGGTACTTTTAAAAGTGGTCTAGGCTGAAAGTTTTTACTTGTCATTGCATAAAATGAGCTCAGGTGATGCTGCCCTTTTAGGTTTTTTGCTAAAGGAGAGCTTTTCTTTGCACAGCTAGAACAGGACCCATAAATCTATGTACACATCTCTTGCTCTCTCTAAATTGCTGCCAGCAGCACTCATCAGGTAACCCAGCACCTAACACACCTGAGTAAATCTACATTGTGCCAATCTCTTCGGATATGTGCCAGACAGCACTAGTCAGGCTAGTGAGCTGTGGACAAACATAAACCTCTGACTTCCCATCTGCCCAGGTTTGATGCTGATTTGTTTGATGACTTTTTACAAATCAGCTGTCACCTCTGGGCTGCATGTGGGTGAGATGCAACCTTCCTTTGTCCCTCTGATGGAAGGGTTTGCTATTGGAACTGGGGCAACCAGCATGAAAGGTGACAATTGTATGATTTGACTTTCTTCGCTGCTAAAATCTTACATCCCTTCCACCCATTTATTGCTGCTGAGATATTTCTGCTTTTATAAAATGTTTTTTCAAGATTTTTGATGTCTCTTACCTGATACCATCACAGTTTACCAAAAATCCCAAAGGGCAAAAGAACATACAGTACAATTCCCTTTTTCTCCCCCAGGCTGGGTGCACAGCTCTCTCTGTAAGACTGTGCACCTCCCTGTGCTGCTCTGGAAGTGTGCTGACGCACGCGAGTGGAGCCTCTGACCCGCAGGATATGGCTTTCTCAGCTCTGGCAGCACGTATGTGGCCTCGTTTCCTGCTGAATGGGTCTGCTCTGAGGAGAAAAGTGCCTAATCAGCACTCCAGTGCAGCTGACACAGTGCAGATTGACTGTTTGCAGAGCCTGGAGCCCCTCTCTCCCTGGGGCAGTGTTATTGAAATATCAGCTTTAGTCACTCGGGGTGAGACCTGCTGTGCAAATTCCTTCTCTGCAAACCCTTTGCCTCTCTGCAAAGTCACATCTGTCAGGAGAGGTAACCACAGCCTCTTGGCTTTTGCTGTCCTGTCCTCCCACTCTGGCTGTTCTTAACCTGCCTTCTTTCTTTGAAAGGTCTTACTTGTGTTCCCAAATCTGTCTCCAGAATGCACTGCAGGATTCCTGTGAGCAGGATTGTGGCTTGCCCTTACAGTAGTGTTGCAGTGTGGCAGAGGGACACAGTGGCATCCACTGCAACTCACACTGGGCTGCTTTGGCTGGGCTCTAGCATGGAAAAAAGGATTTCTCAAGGCTGCAGCTCTCACCATGTGTTGATGGGCTGTGGTGGGCTGCCTGCTTTCACACCTCATATGCTCTTAAGGAGAGCTGTGCTTGTTCTGAGTGATGTATGGGAGTTTGCTCCCCACCTGCAGCAAGAAACTGTCTCTCTGAACTTTTCATCTTTCACCCGGGCATCGTCTTTCAGGGCACCTACACCTTATCACCCTTCCACGCCTCATGCAGGCAGCATGCAAAGATGCTCTCTGCCTGCCTGGAACCTACCATCGGAGACATGAGTTATGGCCAGGTCTTTTTCTGAATCCAGCAGCTGGTAGTTCCCATGGCCCAAGGAATCCTAATTAAAAATGAATGTTCAATGATTAGAGATGGATAAAGTCCAAACTGATTCAATGTCACCAAGCATGGAGGGTGTTTGGATCTGTATCCAAACTTTCATATTCCTTTAATGGGCCAAGTTAACTTTGAACTGTAGCAACCCAGAACTTCTGAACAACGTGGTTCTGCCCATGGTATTTTTCTATGGCTATTTGGTGGACCAGCATGTGGAAAATACTGTTTTGTGAACCCAGCTCCTTGTCAACAGAAAAAACACTATGTAAGGGCTTGCAAATTGTGAGCATCATGCCTTTTATGTCTCTGAACATCATGCAATGTTTACACAGTTCGTGGGGCTTTGATCATATTTCCTTGTGGCCATTTATGTCTGACTGATAGGAAAATATCTAGATAGTTAGGGTGATGTTGTTAACTGCAGATTTCCTTTCCGCCTGTGTAAAGTGTCCTTCTTCCATTCCCTTTGCCTTTTTTCTTTCAGGGTTATGAATGAATGGTACTGGGTATGGTCTGAGGTTTTGTGGCTGTTGTGCAGCCACTTACTATTGATGCTGTAATGCATTCTTCGTTTTCTCTTTCTTCAAATAAGAGCACATTTTGTTTTGGTACAGGAAACTTGCTTTTGTTATTATTTTTATGATTATGTTTGGGGCTGCACAAAAGCAGAGGGGATTTAGTATGTTTTTCTTAGCTTTTGCTTCAAGTTTGATCATTCCAATTTTCAGGGCATTGCTAATCCTGAGAAAAAATGAGACCTTTGGGTGTTTTGCAAGAGTATTTAGAGATTTTGTCATGTGTACTTCCTGCATAGTTAGGTGTGTGCAAGAGTTGAAGAGTCTTACTGTGATTGTCATATACAAAGACACAGTTCCAGCTTCATGTAGTTGAATATAGCAGTGTCAGCCTCATAGAGTGGTAGGTGGCTGTGTCATTTGGTAACCATTAAAAAGCCCATTGCTGCTCCAGTTCTGTTCTCCAAAAATATTAAAATGTTAATTTTAGCCGGCCTTATTTCTGGCAGTCAGTGAGCAAATGTCATGCTAAGATGGATTTCAAAGACTTTTCAGTGCATTGGTATGTTCTGGCTATGCATTCTCCTTAGGCACCTGTCCCAGTTAAAACATTACTGACAGACCTTCAAGCTAGCCCCTGTGAGTCTGCTGAGCCCCCTGTGCTCAGCCCAGAGAGGGCACAGACTCCAGAGCCACACAGTCAGTGAGAGTTGTCCTGACAACACACGGTGCTGTTGCCTGTTCTGGCTTGCCTTCCTCCCCAAATAAGTATTGCAGACAGGTTGGGGGAAGGACAAATCTCCCCAAAAGACTGCAGGATATGGTTTATCTGTGAAGTCTCATGGAATTCAGTCTGTGCCTTCCACACAACCTGTGCTGGCACCATATTTTATATGGACTTTGTGTCTGTAATTTGTCTCTGGACCTTCTTTCTAAGGGACTGACTGATACAAGGATGACTCTACTGAGACAAAGCAATCATCCTTCTGGTTCAGTGCCCTTTTTCTGACTGTGGCTGGAATAAACAAATACTTAAGGGCAGGGCAAACACACAGTACTGTGTTCCCAGGAGACTTTTCCAGCTTTGTATGGTTTGCAGTATGTGCTGTCTCAGCAAGATGTGTCTCAGAGCCTCACTGATCAGACCCAGCCACTCAATGGGCTCTCTTGTCACTGAGTTCTGGGCTGAGGAGGCAGAAGTTTTCCAGTGCATCCCTCCTCTGTGGACAGGGTGGCAGTGTGGCTCCCATGGTGCCAGATACAGTTTCTGATAGAATAAAGCTTGATGGGAGGGAGAACATTTTTAGGGGAAGCTGATCATTAAACAATCACTGTAGCCACATAGGGATGGTCAAAGAGCTGCTACATGGCTCTTGGAAAGTCACACTACAAAAGCAGTGAACAAAAGTCAGAAGGTGTAGTGTACTTGTTTCAGATTTGTTGGGTTATGCTTGGATTTATTGTCCTAAGTTTTCAAACATCTCTTCAACAAATTTTCCAAAGTAGCACATTTAGCCTTGATGTATCTTAAGAATAAATGCTTCCAGATAAATTCTTTTGACCTATCTGCTTCTGTTCAGAAACCAGAAATATTACAAGAAATGCACCCTTTCCCCCTTCCTGATATTTCTGATCTGCCCTTACCCAGTCACCTGGATTGAGAAAGATTGAAGTAGAGTCCAATTAGATGGTCCCAGGGTTGTGGACTGAATGGTTGTGGAATGCAAGGTTTGGGTGAAGTTGAATTAAAGGGAAGAATGTTGGACTAAATGAGATCTAAAAAACTCTTCTAGCCTTGGTTTTTTTTGGTTGGGTTTTTTTTTTTTTTGAGACTGCTTTATGCTTTCGGTATGTTGTCTCCTTTAGTAAAAATACTAAATCCTTGAACACACCACAGAAAAAAAAAAAAAACCATTTAAGGTCTTCACATCCCAAGGAACAACAACATTTTGTCTCTGACCTACTTTGTCCTTCTTGGACATAGAATCATGCCCTCTGATCTCCATTTTCTACTATGTCCACCAAGAGTTTCTTCTATTTCTACTTTTCTTAAGGATAATAAATCCTTGACGAAATTTCTTATTTGAATAATAAATGCTGTGACTCTGAGTTTTGAGTTTTTTAAAACATTCCAAGCTGAAAACAAAATACCCATGCACATACTCACAGCGCAGTTTGTTGTCAGAAAAGCAGGGAATCCTTCCCTAACCTCAGGAATGTCCCTGGAAGATGTGGTGCACTTTTGCTCTGTTGTCAGGAATGGTGTCACTACACTTTGGCAGCTACTAATTTAAAAACAGATCCTTTAAACTCAAAAACAGAAGTAAAAGCCTACTGTTTCTTATTCTTCCAGCAAAAATCTTTATCAGAGACAGTTTAATCAGGGAACTTCAGTCAAATTTTGTATGCTGTATAGGTTTGAGTAGTGGTCGAACTTTGACCTCTAAGCTTCAGGAGGATTTATGGATAAGACAAGTGGTTATGTTTCCTGCTGAGCAGCAAAATAATGAAAAAGTATTTATCCAAATATCCCGTAGGTCTGTGAACTGCTTAAAAAGTTACCTCACTTGTGTTTCTATGATGATCTCTCTGAATAATTTTTGACCCAGCTTTGAATAAACAAAAGATTTGTTTCATGTCCTTCAAATACTGGGTATTTTAGAATAGATTGTCTTTCATGTTGCAGATGAGGACATATGTTCCTCAATACTGCATCTAAGTGAAACACAGGCAGATGTTGCACATTAAAGGCATCTCTTTCATGTAGCTGTCAGGTACTGAACATTGTGTTCTTCATCTTCTTTCCTTTAAAGGTAAAAATAAGGAGCAAAAGAAATACGTTATCTGTTCTTTTTCAAAGTACAGAAGCTCAGGTGCCATTTGTTAAATGATTCTTTGAAGAGAAAGAAGCCACATCTCACATACTGCACATACCGTAAGCTTGGATGCATCCCTTAACCAAAAATAGATATTTTTCTTAGCATTGTTGTGGCCACATGGAAAAGATGTAGAGATGTCATATCACCAAATCAGCTTGTATTTCTTCTGTCTGAAAAGTTGCTTTGGATAAGCTCTCAAATATGCACTACCTGTTAAAAAAAAAACTGAATTTTTTCCTGCATTCGTCTCCTTACATGAGAAGGCATAAAGTTTGTCTCCTAAAACAGGAAGAAAATAACTGCTTCAACAGCAGGCCTTCAAAAAACACCAAATTATTTGCATTGTTTGATGGAAGAGGAGAGGTCCTGACCCATTAAAAACTAGTGATTTTGATGTGGTGAAGTAGCAGCCAGATCCCTTTTGACTGTGTCTGGTGTGATTTGCTGGCTCCATGGCTACGTGGAACAATAGTCTGTGCAGGGCAGCTGGGACGTGGGCAGAATTACAAGTGAGCACCCGTCAAATTCCTCTGTACAACACTAAGAGGGCTTTTCCTCTGCACTTTCTAAATGACAGAAAACCTGTGTGAATGATTCTCTATGGCTTGGGATAGGCAACTTTGAACTCGGGATTGTACCCTGGAAAAATGAAAAATTATTTTTGTCACCCATGAAGGTATTAAAAGTGTACTGTGTTGATGTTAAGTCAGATATTGGCAAAGCTCTGGTGGTGGGTCGGTTGGTTTGTTTGTTTTAAAGAGAATACTAATATTTACACAGTTTGAAAAAACAAAACATCTCTTTGTGGAGAGCCTATGCATAGACTATTTCTATTCTGATGGTTAAAGTCTGTCAAAAGTTATTAATAAGAATAAGTGGATGTTTCTGATGGGAATTGTTGATGAGGAGTGCCAGTAAGCAGTGGCTGAGCTGCTTTTCATGGGTTTGTGAGATTATATCTAGAAAAACAGTGCAGTTTATTGGAGTTGCAATTTTATCAAAATTGTTCACAGCAGACATTGAGCAAAGGCTTCTGGCTGGGGAGTTACTGCTGAAGGGTGTCCCACACCTGAGGCTGACTTCACCAGGCTACAAGGTTTGTGTGTGCCTGAGTGGCTGTGGAGAGACACAAATGGGAAGGAGAACTCACCTCCTTCCCTGGGACTCACAGTAGACATCATGCTGATCTTCAAGGGAAGTCTGTATTTGAATCTAGGAAAAAGTTAAATCAGATGGGTGAGTGAGAGCATCTAAATTCTTCTTGACTGGCACATAAGGTATGTTGTACCTAGCAGTATCTTGTTAAATGTCTGCTGCTGATTCTGCTCTTAAAGTCTGATTTTTTTTTGTTTTGTTTTGTTATTCAGACTCCTCAGTGCAAAGGCAGTCAACACTCTGACTGAAAAGAAAAGCTAGCCAGACAGGGAATGACCACAGTGCTAAATGATCATAATATGAGCCATGGCATAGGCAAGTAATTTTCCAGAAAGAAGTGTATTTGAACGTTGCTCTGAAGAAAAAAAAAAAGATTATAGGGAAACAAAGGAAGCAGGATACTATCTTTTAAAAGTAATAGCACACGATGCAGGCTCCAAAATGTTCCATAATTGTTTGTGGTATAGCCTGAGAGTAAGGAAGTATTATCATTAAAAAGAAGTAATTTGAGTGAAGCTGGAGATCATAACATTCCACTCACCCATTGAAAATGCCTACTGTCAAAACACAGGTTTCCGATAATACCCAGAGACTTTCTCTGCTTCTTTTGATCTTTTAGCCTGTAACAAATATCCTTTCCTTCTCTGACACTGAACTTAGGAAAGTAAACAAAATCAAAACCATATTTAAAGCACTGACGCCCAGAAAACATTATGCTTATATATATGTCAAAGACCTATGTTATATTAGTCATTATAATTAGATTAATACACATATCTGTTTTACAATGAAATGTGAGTAAGGTGTCACTAATTATTAGCATCTGTAGTTCTTTCTAGTGATGATAGTTCTATTTTTAAGTGCTGCACAATCTCTGGATTAATAAGATGTGCAAAAGCAGATTTTAAGTTTAAATTGAAAATTATAATACCCTGAGTTGTTCTTTGATTTTGCTCATATCAGTATTTGTCATCAGGGACATCCTGGCTTTCCTTGAACTGTCTGTTTTGCCCCTTTCAGCAACCAGAACAAATGTTCAACAACTGGACTGATATTTCTTCCCTGCCTTCCCAGACAAATGTGTCTAAGCTTGCCCTCTCTTTACAAAAGTATCTTTCCTGAGAGCCTGTGTGTTAGAGCAATTGTGTCCTTTCAGCGCTGCTCAGCTCTCTTTGAGAGCATCCCAATTTCCCGAAAGTGTCATTAAAGCCTTTTTCAGTTGTTTTGGTCACTCCTTCTCTAATGAGTGTACTCTTTTGACCAGACCTAGAATGTTAAGATCAGCTATAAGATTATCCTTCTTCACTAAATCTTAGAAGACACAATATTATTAAGCAGCCCACAGCTGCAGCCAAATCCTGTTTTGTAGCCATGCTGTCCAGACATCTCCAGAAGCAGCAGTGTTGGTGTTGTCATCATTGAACTTCCTTGCCATCTCATCAAGAATTAGGGCTCTAATATAATTTTAAGATCTGAGAATGGTTTTGGCTTGTGTGCCAAGTCATGTACAGTTGTTTTGTACTCTGAATGCCATGAGCAGGTCCTGTCTTTATTTCTTTACTTATGGTGTATTTGCATGCTATCATGGCCACAGTATCAGAGCAGCCTGCTCTCTGTAAGCTTCACTTAAGTCTGGGTAACTTCCTTTGCTTGTCAGATTCCAGATGTTTTGCCAGAGTTTATTTCTGGGTCTTTTATGATCCTCTCTCTACCTTCTCTGTGCATGTGCGTCTTCACGCCTGTGATGAACTCTGCTCTTATCAGGGTTAGTCAACTACCATGCTCCCCCAACCTCCTTCCTCCCCACTCCAAAGAAAATTTTCATTTTTCAAGTCTTAGATCTGTTACAAACTCCTCTAATACTTTCCATTCCCCCTGCATTAAAACAATCTTGCTCCATTTTTGCAGAGAATGCAGTCCTCCTTAAGGTTCTGCAATCCATTTTTATTGTGAGCCTCTTGGCTGTCTTAATTGAAAACTAATAAAACTCCAAGTGACTGAGAACCAACTTTTATCAGAAATAAATTGACTTTCTGCCCATTATCCTTCTGATAGCATTCACTGTAGCTGTAGAAACTGTGCAGGCCTTCTCTGAGGCTTTTTTTTTAGTAGCAGGGAGTTTACCCCCTCCATTATTCATTCCTGCAGAATAGTTTGATTCTCCCTGATACTGTACTTTGTCCTGAGCTAACGCCAAGTCTGAGAGCCTGACAGCCTGTAAATGTGATATCTGAATGTGTCAGCATTGTTCTGCATGGAACACCATCGAACTGAGCATTTCCTTCTACACGTCTCATACCAGCAGTTTTTAAAGGCACAGCTGCACACATGCTGTGAACACATTTTCCCCAGGACATTTACCTTTCCACCCCTCACTTTTATGCCCCACAATGGCATTGTGGAGGAGGAAAATTAAAAGAGCTTAATGCACCCTGTAGCCCAGGGCTGTGAATTCATCTCAGCTGCTTGCAGAGTGTTAATGGACACCATGCAGGCCAAAAAGGCACAGAGGGATTCTGTCCCAATAGTTTTTAAAGCTTCACCTCTGTTGGTAATGTCACCTTTGAGAGCTAATGAAACAGTTTTCAGATGTGGGTCTGGTCTCTGCTAATGCTTATGGTTGTGAGCATACAAATAGTATTGCACACTCCAATGGGAAGTTTACTTGGGCAAAATTCCCACTGAGGTCAGCTGGGCTTTATCCAGAGCAATCCTTGCCTAATAAATCCCTTAACAGCAATAAGCATTGAGTTTGGAACTGTGGTTAAATATAGGAATATTTTAAATTAAAAAATACATTGGCTGAAGTCTCCTCCTGTCTTTACTGCTCTTTCCTGCAGTAATTCCATCAAGTTACTCCGAGTCTTTGCTGGTGTACAGCTGAGAGCAGAATTATGCCTCCTATTTCCACATGAAATACTTCATGAAAAAACCTGAGTTTTATACTATTTATTTCAAATATGAATTTAGGGCTTTAAACTAGTGAACAGCATGACTTCTAATGCGTCCTGCAGTATCTTAACCCTGAAATAAAATTGAGGGAAATTCTAATTTCTCTAAATGAAATTGTGATGGCAGAGTGGTTGCAACATATGGCATTTTGTCATGGCAGCGATGAGTGTTTTCAAGACAGGTAGAGAATCAGATTGTGCTGCTTTGAGGCTTTTCTTGGTCAACTTGGCTGTAAATGGATACCAGTATTCCAGCTGAGAATCAGGAAGGCTGTGATAAAAAGGTCTGTGATGACCACCTTAGTGTTTTCATCAATGTGGCTTACCACAGGGTTGGCATGTGCCAGTCTGATGGGTTGAACTGCCTTAGTGTAAGTTGTGGCCATTTTCCTACTACTTCTGCTGAGAGATGTGTGTTTCCAGTGTGAGCAGAATTGTCTTGTGAGAGAAAGAAACAGAACTAATGAAGTCAGCTTCCCAACAGATTTGGTTATGTGCTTGGTTGATGTTTGCTAAATAAGGCCATGGATCTTAGTAGGTGTCAGGGAACCTGCAAAATGAGATCTAGAGAAGGCTGGGAAAAAGCTTGAAATGGAGTTTTGTGTCCTCTTTTTCTAGTTGCTTGCCTTCATGAAGCACTCTTTTGTCAAGTTCTGATAGAAATCGGCAAATCTGTTCCAATGGTGGCAGGAGGCTGCCTTGGCCTGAGCTCCAAAATTCTCTGAAAGAAGAGATTCTCCAAATAATAGCAGTTTTTGGTGGGTCCATACAGTCAAACACAAGCTCTGAAAGCATCTGGGCAGGTTACTACTCAGTATACTGGGAAATATCCTGAGTTCAGTTGTTCCAGGGACCAGTCGGGAAGCTCTGGATCCGTGTGTGGCCGGGCTGCAGCCAGCAGAGTGTGGGGATCAGTCTGCTTTAACTGACTCTTCACTTTCAGGTCAGGCAAAGTCTGGCTGTGGTAAAGCAATTAACACTGCTTTAAAATCTGCTTCTCCACTTATGCCTTTTAACATCCGTACAACTCAATTGCTTTGATTTTCTCTTGATTTTCCCCCAGCACAAAAGATGCTGATTTTTACTCTCAGTGTGTAGTTGCATCGACTTCTTTAATGCCACTACATTAGTATCAATTGGCAATGTCCAAAAGGACTAAAAGGCCTGTCTCCAGAATGAAACAGAATAAATTCTCATCAAACAGGCCGCAGTCAGGTACTACTGTTAGATATTGGGATTTTACCAGAAAATTGCAGGATGGGAAACAGGAACTCTGAGAACTGTGAAGAGGGTTAAATTCAAGTTAAATCCATACATTTCTGAAGTGTGTAGAAATTCTGCAAATAAATATGTGAATATTTGTCTTTTACACTGAATTCTTGGAGTTCTTACCCACACCAGAGAAAGCCTCCTATTCTCCAGAGTCCTGAAGCATGTGCTTAACTAAAAGAAGGGTTTTTAAGGGGAATTTCTGTGGAGCTCCATGTATTTCCTATCAGCTGCTTCCATGTGGGAATCAAGCCATTTATGTATACAGTTCCTGACTCTGGGGCAATTAAAATCTCAGCCATAATGTTATATTAACACAGAATTTGGTGTGCCTAATGACATATTAAATCTTCCTAAATTATAGCTAAATTACAAAAAGGACTAATTTACCAAAACCAGTTACTAAACATTTAGAAAAGGAAGCTAATTGAATTATCTCTTGTTTGTCAGAGACAGATAATCTCCTTGTGAGAAATCTCATTTTTTCTGAAGCATGATTAATTGGCCTTCCAAGTCAGAGATTATGACAAATTATGCAGGAGAAGATAATAGATAATAGTAGGAAGGCTTGGGAGCAGAGAACTAGCAGTTGTTGTATGATTTGGGTCTAGGTACCATTTCTGGATTCCCCCTGATACTTGTATGGTCTCTTTGCTGCTGCTGCTGCTGCTGCTGGAGATGAGCCTTGCTGCTCTCACAGCCACCCTTTGCTCCTCTCCCTGACATGCTCAAAGCCTCAGCCCAGTTCTGATCAATAACATCACCTCCCCAAGAAGGATGCCTGAAAAACCCTGTGCTTTTAGGTCAATGAATTGTTTCTACTGAATAATCAATGACATGAGATGTATTTTTAATTTTCCCTTAGTCATGGTAGGAAGGCATTTATGACTCCTACAAAAGGTCCAGTCACAGCTTCAGCATCTTGTTTGAAAAGCCTGGCAGGTGCTGGATCTGAATCAAAAGGCTATTGGTTATATTAATGTTATGTCATTTGGTTATGTTAATCATTGGTTATGTTAATGTTACATCATGGTTTGAGAATAATTTTCCATTTGCACTATCTTGTACATGTAGATCATGCTGTAGTAGGAACTAGATTTGAGTTATTGTCTCATTAACATTATTTGGAAAATGTTATGAATTAGATCTGCATTATTTATTAATGTGCTCAAAAGCAAGGTATATTTAAAATTATAGTGGGTGTTGCCATAGCCATATGACTTGAAGATTGATACTCAAATAGAGTATCAGATAGTGCAAAACTCCCAAATTAAATAATGACTGTTGGCACCACTCTGCTTTTCCTGTTGTTCTGACTCCTAAAACAGTGATTTGACACAAGTATAACTTCACATATCCTGCCTTTTCTTCTGCAATCACTTTTTACCCCTTCCCAACATCAGTTAGTTCTCTCCCATATTTAGTTCTCCTTTATGTCATCAGTTGCCTTATAAAAAAAGCAATTTCCCAGGCATCCCCAGCCAAGTCCCTGTGAACCTACCACTGTCCACAGTCCCATCCCACACACATCCAGTTATCTCCTCTCACCAGGACCTCCTGAGGTACCTGAGAGCCATTCCAGCTCTACTTTGGGCACTGCATCCTTTTGGCAGGAAGGAGCACACAGTGACCTTTTCTTCTGAGTAGCTATTTTGTGTTTTGCATGCATTTCAAGGTAGCAGCTCCTTTGAAGGGGTGCCTTCAGGAGCCCTTGGGCACTCAGCACAGCTTTCTGTTGCTTCCCTGGTGTCACTCTAATGAGTTTAAATAGAGGCAGCTTAAAACAAATAGGGGTTGTTCCCAAAACAGGTGAATAGTCAGTGATTTATATTCATTGGAGCATTTCAGTCAGTTTTAATCACAACAGAATATGTTTGCATCTGGTCCCAACAGTGGAGTCCTCCCTCAGTACTGTGGAGTAATGAAGACTATGATTAAAGGTAATTATTTTAATCACCCATTGACTGAGGAAGATTTCTGATAGTGCTGTATAGGATCTGATCTGTCAAGGAAAGGCCTTGTGGATTGCCTGCATCAGGACAGATCCCCATCAGCAGTGGTGTGAGGGGTGCAAATGAACCCACTTGCATCCTGCAAGCAGCCTGTGGATTATGGCATGGAGAGAGGGGTTGTGGGGCAGGAAACACGAGGCATACTTTTTGTCTGAATGCAGAAGACAGAATGGGTGCACTGTGCCACTTTGCTTACAATGCATTTGGGCTTGTTATTAGCTCACACAGTGTTCAAGCCCAGTGTAATGTCACTGACTTTGCTGAGGCTCCCTTTGGTGCAGCTGTCAGTGACAGCACAAGGTTTGTCTAGGAATTAAAGCCAGAAATAAGAGAATTGAAACCATATATATTCAATAAGATGAAATACTTAACACCTAACCATTCCAAAAGCAGCATTTTTGTTGGAGGCAGTAGAAGAGAAGAATGATGATCTACTAGGTAGCTCACCCATGTTGAGCTTGGAAAACTTTGTCTGTATTCTTTGCTCTGCTGATCCTGCACTGGCCTTTGCTGCAGCACTTAGGCTGCTCCATGTCTCATTTCCCCTCTTGATTAAGAGTGAACATGCCTTCTTAGGACTATGTGAATTGCTTTCATGATGTGTTAGCATGAAAATTTGTACAAATTCACTGATGTAATGATAGGGAGGGCAAAGGCCTTTGTGATTTTTTTGTTTAAAATTCCATAGTATCTATGGAATTAACCACTTCTGACAGTGGAAGAAAAATACATCAGAAAACAATAAATTCAACACTTTTGGCTTAGTGCCACTGAGCAGCAGTTTGCTGTAGGGTAGTAGGGTCTTTTAGGAGAGCACTGGCACATGCTTGCAGTGCTCTTAGGCTTCAGCTAGATGTTTGCTGGGGCAAAGAGGCTGTCAGAGAAGATGGACCTCTGTCAGACCTAGGCTAACTATTGTAATATTCCCTGTGTGTAATGAGAGCAATTTTCAGAAGTTTGAAGCCTCTATGGGTCCTATTTGTATAGTATAAACATCCTTTCTTTATCAGGTCTGCTAGCGAGATACTTTCTTTGCTTGTATTTTCCCATAGTTGATTGGTGAGTCAAAGAATTTTAATATTCTTTTTTATTTGATTAAGTGCAGTTGTGAGAAACAGAAAAAATATTCCTGACCAAAATGATCTGAGTTTTCATTTACAGGCATGAGAGAAGCCAAGAAAAATTCATATTGCAAATGTTCTGA
Organism: Leptocoma aspasia; assembly: GCA_013399835.1. Classification (NCBI taxonomy): domain Eukaryota; kingdom Metazoa; phylum Chordata; class Aves; order Passeriformes; family Nectariniidae; genus Leptocoma; species Leptocoma aspasia. Next base: position 659,805 of record VXAX01005064.1, on the reverse strand, counting down.
CTACTGGAATTTGCCATCCTTTCTGTTTGGGAGGAGCTGAATCAGATTCTCCTCTTCCTTATACTTTTTAGAGTGGATTTATATCACTGGAGTCTGATTTCCGGGACTCCACCCACAGGCACCTTTTTATTACCCATGCAGCTGTACTGAGTCCAGTGGATTTTTGCCTGATTTATTATCATGTGAACAAGGGCTGCACCAAGCTGTGTGACTCCTGCAGTTTAGTTTTGATTTGCACTGATGCAGCTGACAGAAGGAATTGACTTGAATGATCTCACTGTTGCTGTGGCACTTGCATTGTAATTAAAGCCAATGGTGTGTCGTTATCTCTTTAGGAATGCATGCTGTGCCTGCACCTCTTAGCTCACTTCTTGTGCCTACGACTGCCTGCTCTTCTGAATAACTCTATTCACGAGCATCATTCTCTTGCTGGGCATCTGCTGTGAAGGGACTGAGGTCCAACAAGACATGCTGGGGCATGTGTCCAAACCCTGACTCCAAAGAGCTTCCCACTGTTATCCATTCAGGGGAATGCCCATGGGCTCAGGGAGAGCGTGGGGTGCTCAGCAGGGACAGGCATAATCTGAGCTGGACAGGCAAACAGGCAGTGCAGATAGATGCCTGTTGTGCTGGACGTTGACTGTCTGGGCTGAATCCTTGATCAAAAATTCAAATTATAAATGTGGAGCTAACAGTGTCTTTTGTTCAGTCTTTTGACTGAATGCCTCCCAGACGTTCCTCTTTCCTCTAGTTTTCCTTCACTGATTATTTCCAAGCACTGCTGTGCAGCTTGGCCTGAATTTAGGAGCTGCTGATGCTCCAAGTGGTGCTGGTAAAGCTGGTAAAGTAGGAATGGGAACAACAGCAACTCCCTGAGGTGGCAAAAGACTGCAGCCCTGTGTAAGGGTGCCCAAACCTCTCAGTGGCAGCAGAAGCAGTAGCTCTGAGGGTCCCTTGTGCCCAGCTGTCTTGTCTCAGTATTGCTCATTCTTCTCCCACTCCCAGGGAGCCAAGGCACACACCAAAAGATTTTGAGAAATAATAATCTATTCACCACCCCAGCACATTTGCCTGATCAAGATTACCAGCCTTAATTCTCCAGGCCTTTCTCCTCTACTGCTTGTAACTTAGCATTTCTTGTTTATTTTCATCTTTATTTCCCATAGTATACTGAAATGATGTGTACTGAAACATTTGTTCACACAAATAAGGGAAGGTGATAGCTTTCCTCCCTGACCACATGCTCTCTCTTCTGTTCCAAGTCTTAATTAAAATGATACTACAGGAAGCAAATCAATTAACAGATACCTTACAAGATGCTTTATTCACTTACACATGTACACAAAATTACTTACAAGTATCACGTTACTGCTTTAGTTTATCTGTTAGCAAATGCTCCTAATGAGCTGCAGTGTTACTGAAATGGGCAACAGACACCTAGGAAGCCAGGGAAAATATTCCAATATATCATTCTTCTCTCAAAATAAATGTTACATTTTGTTGTACAAAATGTGTGGAAAAATTACTATCCAGTTTCTTTGCATTATCATTTGACAAATGACCTGCTTTATGAAAGTAAAAAAATGCCCATATTGAAATCTCTTTAGTTAGTTATAAGTAGTACAGTAGCTTATTCTTTATAAAAACAAAATTCTGATATATCTGCTCTTATGCTCTAACAGCATGTTTCCTCTAAGTCCCTGACCCAGCACATCAGCTCTGCCTGAAAGTTGATTACTGGATAGGAGGCTCTGGTCTCCATGATTTTTCTGAGTGATATTTCTTAATAACACTCAGAATTTCTAGGTTGGACTTCAGTCTTATTATTGCTTTTTTTTTTTTTAATCTCTTATATTAGTGGAGAGCTGGAAATAACTTTATTTATTATGATCTGCCATTATGATCTGCCACACTGAGAGCAGAAACAGGTATAAAAGTAAACTTTAAGAATGTATGTAAGGGGAGAGATTTAAAAAACCCCATATGTCTATAGACATTGGCTTGAGCTAAAAGGTTATGAATATCCTGTTTATTTACAGGTTGTGGTCTTTGGAGCTATATAATGGTAAGTTGCAATAAAATAGTGTAACATCCTGTTGGAGTCATCCTGTAATGCTACAACATAAAGCTCTGCCTGTGAAATATTGGGATATTACTTAATTAAGCTGGGCATGCTAACTGAGGTCCCCAAGCCTTGAAGTTTTGCTGGGTTTCCTGAGAGAAGCTGTAGGAATAGCAGAGGATGCTGACCAAGGGTTCCCAAAGCTCCCACAGCTGACATTGGCTGCCCTGCCTTCACAAGGTGAAAGAAAAACCTGGGTAAAAATCTTCCTGTTTTCTTGCACCTTGTGATGACAATATGTTATATACAGCATTCTTTAAAGAAGAGGATTAAACAGAATAGAATCTACAGCATTATTTTCTGAACTGAGCTTTGGTGAAAGTTAGAAAGTGTTTACAGAATAACTTGGGTTTAAATTATTTGAAATTATTTAAACTACTCGAAATGTTCTAAAACAAAGCTCTAATTTTTCTTCTCATCACTCCGACTGTAAGAAGCTTGTAATTGGAGCCAGGCAAAGCAATTTTGATGTAATCAAGTCCACCAGAACATATAAGGCTAGAACAAGGATGAAGGTGCTGGGAAACGGAAATTATTTGCAAATTCTGATTGAACTTAGTGCATTGTTTCATACTAAAAACATTGGGATAGGAAAATTCTGGAAATAACAGATTAGCTTGTTTGTACAGTGTTGACATAAAGTGTCAACTGAACACAAAAAGCATTATTTCAAAAAGGAATTTTTAATTTTAAATTGCCATAATTAATTTTAAATGGTTGAAATCATCACTAACACCTACAAAAGACATCAGTTCTAGATCTAAAAAAGGTATAACTTTAAATTAATGAAATGCTTTCTTACTAACACAAAACATGTATTTCCTGAAATAAATAAGAAGGCTTTTTTTGTTTTAACCTCAAATGAATGATTTTCCAAGTTGCTGAAATAATTATTTACTTATCTTGAAATACAGGTGTGACCATGAATTCTGCTGCTGAATTATATTGCCACCTTTCTGATTATCTGGTATTTAACTGACTTTAGAAATCAACCATATACTTATCACAGAATAAAGAGGATCTATTAGTGAACAGAGCTCATCTATTTTATTTTCCTCATACATCTCCTTCATACACATGCTGAGGGGGATTGCAGGCCTTTTGGGTGCAGGTGATTGAAGTTAGCTGCACTGTAAGCTCTTCCTGTAAACAATCAATCAGCCTTTCAACTAAAGAACAAAGGAAAGGGTTGGTATTGGTAAGATTCCTGCCTGTGCACAAGAGACTTCTATTGATCCTCAGACCAGGTAACTGTTGATTGCAAAAGGGTTATTGATCTCTTGTGCTTTGGTTTCTTATTGCATTGCTGTCATCTGTGAAAAGAAAGAAAAATCACAGGTTAACTGTAACTCTCTGGCTATGGTCTTACCTGGATTATTCCAGGTAAAACATTATTGTAAAAGCTGAGCTGGGAGATACTCAGATAAAAATCACAGGAATTCTAGAAAATTATTAATGGAGATGCTGGAGTTATATGAATGAAGTTCCTTTCACTTAACTTTTCTTTTACTAGATGTTTCTTTGTACCTTTGGAGGCATCTGTTTTTCCTAAGTGAATTAGCAGAACAAATGCATGCTTGTGGCTGTTGTGGTGACTTCCAGATACACTTGTCAGGTAGGAATCCACTAGCAGCAAGCCCTGCATTTTCGGGGACCATGCCAGTGCTCCCTGCACTAAAATTGCAGACACTGGACTATTGTCATTTGGGGTGCTTGCCACAGAGTGGGGAGCAGCTGAGCAGCTCCTGGATCCCTTTTGTGGATGCATCTTCCCAGGAGTTTATTACTTGGAGTGCCTGCTGGGGGGCAGCTGCACGGGGCAGCCAGCCTGGCAATGTGCCAGGGAATTCCAGGTAAAGCACTGGGAAGCTGTGGGACAGCACAGTTCAGTGACCTGCCTCAGCCCATGCAGAGTGCCCAGCAGATCCGGGCTGTCAGTAGGAGCTCAGGGTAACCCCACAGCCTTTATTGCTGTGTCACCTTTCCCTAGGTGGATGTGCCTCTGCAACTGTGGGTCTGCCCAGCACTGTCCCTCCACCTCCCTCTGTGCCACCAGCATCCCTCTTCCCCAGAACATACCTGTTTTGGCTTGATCCCATGTTTGACCTGCAAAGAGTGGAGAGTGAGCTGTTAATTGTGACTTTCAGAACCATAATCAAAGGTGAGAATTCAAATGAGTAACACATTAGAGTTGCAGAAATGCAGGAACTTTTTTATCTTTTCTTCACTGCTCTAAATCTTTTGTTCAGTTTTGCTCCATCTAGTGTCAGTGTTTGGGAACACGATCTTGTCTTGCAGCCCTCGACTTGTTTATATTAAATCGCACAACTCCACAGGGAAATGAACTTTATCGTAGTCCCATTCCTACAATACTACTTAAACATTTTCTGGTGTCTTTGCTAAAGAAAAATGTCACAGGAGATTTGGTGGGCAGGGATAATGCTTCACATAATTTGCCTCAGCCTTTTTTCCTTCTCTGAGAGAAATTTTGTCACTCTTGTCTTTTAGAGTGCTCTGCCAAAATTTTCTGTTCATGTGAAATTCACTACCCTGTTAGTGTCTGTTTCTCATCTTTCCAGTCTGACCTGGGCATTCAGTCCATGGGAGACCATGTGCTGAGACATAGATAGGCTGGAATCAGAGGCATTTTTTTTCTGTTCTGCTGCTTTTCCTCCCTTATTTTTTTCTCTGGTTTGGGGCTGGGCTGAGCCAGCAGAGCTCTGTAAGGTAGCAGTGCCTGCACTGTCCTGCAGCACAGTCACAGCTGAGTTCCTGCTCTGCCCAGCCCTTGGGAGCTTCCATCTGGAATGCAATGACAAAGGCTCACCTGTACCTGCCTGCTTGCCTGCAGACTGGTGACCACACTGGAGGTACCAGGGGCTTGTCTCAGCCCTCCTTTGCCTGTGCTGGTCTGGCACTTTGCAGACACAAGGAATTTCTTTTAGTGACACAGCTCTGACATTACCCAAGAGGTAACAGTTATGCAATAATATTTTTAAGCTTGCTCCAGTTTGTGGCAGCTCTTTCCCAGAAAGGAGAGGCATTTCTAAACATAACATATAGGCTGTGCTTATGAACTTGTCAAAAATTTCTTCACAAAAAAATAACAGACTTTAGCCTGTGAAGTGCTACACAAATTTCTGTCTGGATCTGTAGCCAATTTTAAAAATACTGTATTTTTCCCACTTCTAACAACAGACTAATACAGAAGTAAAGGGCATAGTGATATGAGCTAACTGAGGTGAATCAGCAATGAATAAGGTTCAGGGATGCTCTCCTGCCTGTGTCACAGGAGAAGAAGCTGGCAGGGAACTGGTAGGAAGGGCAGTTCCTAAGTGATTGCCTAAGTGGCCTAATCCTAAGTAACTCAATTCTCAACTCAATATAAAAAGAGAAATGAAGAGACTGGTTGGGAGGCCAATACTCTTCTCCACGCAGTCCAGTGCAATCAGTAAGGTACCCCAAGATAGTGGCTGTCTTGCTGATGCTCTCAGGCAATCTTCCCATTGCTGACAATGCTAATTCCTGCAAGACAGGACAGTCCAGCCTTCCCTGGCACCTCTGTTGTAATATTTTACCACTTCTCTTGTGCCAGATGTCCTTGAACAACCTGATAACTTTGAAAATTATTTTTATGTTCTACCACATTGATTTTTGGCAGGGTCAGTTCCCTGAGGCAGTAGAGAAGGGTGACTGCCTGGGCAGAACATACAGCTGTGCTGGGAAGGGGGGGAAGTGAAGCAGGCCTTTCTCTAGAGATGGGACATCCTTTGCTCACGTGCTTTGCTCTCCTCCAGGGAGTCATGGAAGTTCATTCACAAACACTTTAAAACTTCCATTTCTGCCTACAGGGTTAGTTATTCTTCTTATCCCAGCTTCCACCTCTCCTGCACCAGCACAAGCATTTCAATGTCTGTGTAGTAAATAAGACTTAGGAGTGGGCCAAGTGTTGTACAACCTAATTACTTTTCAGGCACTGGTTTTCTGTGTTTTTCCTTTAGAAGACCATGCAAATTTTCCACTGACTCTGTGAGCCTCTGCAAAGTGTCTTTAAACCCCATTTAAATCCATATGAAAAGCCTTTAAGCCCATAAATTTCTGTGAACTGCTGAAAAGTACACCACGGATCCCCAAGCATTTGCAGCCTACAAGGCAGAAGTCACCATCACTTTGTGGTACTCACTGATTTCTTTCAACTTGCTATTTGTTCTCTGACACCAGGCTGTAAAGTACACATGGAATATGGAGAGTGGATGACTATAAGCAACAATCAAGAGAAAAACAAACAGCTGTGCTGATAATTAGTACCGGTTGTTCACAGGGCAGAACTCTTGGACGGTAAGAGATCAGGGAACTGAAATAAAATGATGCAATAGATTGTACATGTGGTCTTAAAAAAGGATCTGTAAATAATCTTATTTTCTGAGATGGCACTGACAAAAGTTCTTAGGATGTGAAATCAATGATTCCTTTTTCGTAAGTCTAGTGTGAACTTGTGTGCAGAAATTAAATGTGATACAGGAAAACCTGTGAACTGGAATATGCAGGAGCTCTAATTTGATGCTGTTCTTGTCTGACTAACGCCTGTGGCACTCCTGAGTCTCTTGCGTCAAGAGGCCTTGGTTTGTGTTGGTTTTAAGCTGTCCTTTAGCTACCATAGCAGCTTTCATTCCTAGCTAATCCCATGTTGTCACTTCTCTGACAAGCCCTAGGCAGCACAAAGCTACTCAGTTTATTTGGCAGACTGGTGCTGCAAGGGAGCAGGAGGCTCTTTGCTCAGTGGCATCTAATATTTGAGCTACCCTGGGTGCCTGTTGACAGGGGTGAAGAGGGTACTTTTCCAGAAATATTTCTCCTTTTTTTTTTTTTTTTTTTTTT
>VXAX01005064.1:563977-652751 GCA_013399835.1 Leptocoma aspasia | reverse complement strand
TTTTTTTTTTTTGTATCCAGACTAGCAGCAGCTCTAGGGAAGGGTAGAATTACTCGTTTAGTGCTGGAATCATTTGCACCAGCAAGTTTGCCAGCAGCGACCACGACGGCTGTGGAAGGAATTGCCTCTGACAGGTGTCTGAATATTACCAGGAAAGCATTCTCCTGACTCAGCAGGTCTGGCACCAACTCTTACAATCAAATTATTTAGAGCTATTCAAGACTAGCCTCAAACAGTTGTGCAGAGGGGTAGGAGGAGTAAGGGTTCTTCCCTGTGAAAAGGTCAACCACAAAGGCAGTCCCCAGATCCAAGAGGAGAACAGGCGCCCTGGACCAGGTGCTCTCCCAGGGAATGTGGAGGGTGGCCAGAGAGGGGCAAAAAATAGCCAGAAGTGTGGCTCTGCCCATCAGGCTGATAGCTGGCATCAGTGAGGTATGCTGTATCCTGGAAATGGGTTTAATGAATTAATCTCACCCTAGCAGTTTGTGCCATACATATGTGTGTAGTGTATGTGTATATATAACTGTCTTTTAGGGGCTGTTTGTGTCTGTATTCCCTCAATCCAGGAATGGTGCTAAGGGAGCTGAGAGCCTACAGAGTGTCTTACTGCTGCATTTTAAAGCCTGCTGTCCCCAGCATAGTGCAAAGCTTAATGTCCTTGATTTTGAAGTGTGCGATAAAAAGATTAATTTCATTTTATGGAAAGGGTAACCTGAGCCAGGGACTTGTCCAAGGTTGTTCAGAAGAACAAGTTCAGCTAGACAGGGCAGTGACAGAAGTAGGAAGAAAAACCAGTTTATTACTCTAGTCACTGGTGACTATTGCCTCAACACACAATGGGTATTGACATTTTGTTTATGCAAATATATATGTATATAAGGAGCTGAGACAGCCATTTCTGCTGAGATTATTTGCCCATTTTTTAACATTTGCACACACATGGAGTTGTTTAGATTATCTCTACTCGTACTTAAATTTATTTGCAATAGCATGCATTATTATGGCATTTGTGAAGCTTTAAATATTTTCCATTAAACTCAATTCGCAGGATGCATGCTGAGGAAACCTAAAGCAGTGAATACAGCCTTCAGCCTATCGACCACCCACTAATCCCTACAGTGCTGAGCAAGGAATTGGGCCTGTTCTGGTGTATCAACAGGGCTAGACTCGTCTTGTGCAGGTGGTACCTACCCAGTGAAGTGCAAATGCATGTCTGCCCTGGAGGACTGGAGCCCTCCAAGTTGTCTTCCACTCCCATTCTCGTGACAGTTCTTCACTACTGGTTTTAGGCCATGGTGGCAATGTGAAGAGAGGCTCCGTAGTCAAAAGAGACCTCACAGGAATAATTTGTGACTGATTTTGCAAGGCTTATTTGGATCATTTAAGAGGTTAAGTGTTGTTGCTCAATCTGTTTTTCCTTATGTGTAAACCACTAACAACTTTGTTGACGTGATGATTGAATTGTATGTAGAATATCCTACTTTATCAGAATGAAAAACCTTGTGAAGGTCTGCTTGGGAAACCAAAACTGGCAAGTGAAAGAACGGCTTAGGGCATCACTGGGGGATTTTAAGAGAATCCATTCACACAGAGGTGTCAAAGATACTGCTGAAGCTATATGACTGCTCTGCTACAGATCCAAGAAGATCAAACCAACTGCATAGTTTAAAATATTCCTGGGACAGGAAAAGCAAAAACAGGCTTGCTTTAGGAGAGTAAAGATAGATGCAGGCAACTTGCTCCAGGCTGTGGGCTGAACTTAGAGTGTTACCTGTGAATAGCTGGCACAGCATCTGAGGGGCTGCAATGCATTTCAGTGCCCAGCATCCTGGGAAACCTGTGCTCTCCATATTGACTCTTTTCCCTTGAGCACCACTCTTCCAGTGACACTCTCAGGCAAGGCCAAAGTCTCTTTTGTTTTTTTTTCAATTTGTATTTAATTAGGGATTTTGGTTTGTAAATTTTGGGACCATTTTCCACAGGACTCCCACAAGCGGCTTTCTCAAGTACCCACTCTAGCATCAAAACTAGATCTCCAGTTAAGTTTATTTGTGAGCTCAGACTCCAGTTACTAGACAGACTGTGTCTTTCATTTGCAGGTGATGGGACTCACGTCTATGTTTTTGGCTTCCTGTTTGTTAAGCAATGAGTTCTGCCATTCACAGTGCTATAGACCAAGTTTAGGTCAGAAAGAACTCTTCTCATCTCCAAAACAAGATGTTTGTCTTTCTATCTGACTTTAAACCTGTTTGAAAGATATGATATTTTTAGACTGTCAAGCTACAGATCTGAACATGACAAAATGCTAGGAAAAAGGTTCCTGATTCAGATGTTTAGGCTGCCACAGTTCTATAGTTGGAAGAAACTGCAGCTCAACCTGCATACGATTGCCCAAACCTAGGCTTTCCCATGCCATCCATCTCTGATGTCTATATTTTCAAAGTGGATGATTTCACCTCCTGTGCAATGCGTGGCACTGTTTTTAGTCGTTTTTAGAACATATTAGGGGCTTTCAAAGTGCAGTTACATTCCAAGACCTCCTCCATTCACCTAAAGAATGCTACAATTCTCAAAAGTATCCTGTGTTTCTCAAGCACAGTCTAGCAAAGGAGAGAGAAGTTGGTCCCTTAGAAGTCAGGAGGGAAAATATAAAAGGATATTTAGATGAGGCTTTGGGTAGGAAAAGAAAATCATCAATACACTTGGCAAGCACCTCACAAGCTCCCCCTCTCTTCCATAAAACATCAGAAGAACTTGTGTATTGCATTTAAAACCTGATTTTCTACTGAATGATTTACATGGAGTCCCATAGAACCCAGTGAGTGGCATGGGGAATTTTGTGTGTGCTGTTGCCCAGGATGTGTTGACAACCAAATAATTTGCAGCAGGTTTAAAATATGTACCTTTTCCATTTTTAGTAAATATTCTGTTTCTCCACCCTTCTCCTTGTCTCTGTATGTCTCTTTCTTTGTCTCCTGTCAAAATAAATCTGACTGACATGCACTGTAGTTAACTCAAAATATTGCTAGCATTAAATGTGCCCAGACATTTTTATGAATACATTAAACTTGCATGAAATTTTTAGGCATTATAATTTACCAAGCTTACACCAAGATGGCATTTGATACTGACATGAGCTATTAATTAAAAAAGAGGACGTTAAATAATTGTCAGTTGACATATAAATTGCTGCTTTGTTGGCTGACAGAATCTTGCCTCAAGCTTTTTTTTTCTCAAGTGTTAGTAAATATCCCATTGGGTTTAAGGGCAGCCCATTGTGAATTGATTGTTTAAATCTTAATATTATGTACCTGACTAAATAAAGTGGTAAATTCTGTTAATTATTTCACAATGAGCTGTCAGTGTCACATGGGTATCGAAACACTTGTGTTATAAGTATTGTGGAAATTATCAAGGGGGACGCATCCAAATACTTCCTGATTTTAGTGAAAATCTGTTCTTGGAAGGGGTCAGTTAGGTTCAGTACCAGCTAATTGGGGTTCTGACACAGAGGATGATTATCTGCATCAAGACCTTCAGCTGGTATGAGGCTGAGCAACTCCATTGGCCATGAAAGTACAGTGCTGGGTGATGCCCACTCCGAGTATTTCCCAGCTAGGGAAATATTGAGTGGCTGTGGCATTTGTAGGAATAATGATATAAAATTTAAAATAAAATTTGGCTGAAGGTTAATCTGGTTGAGTGTTCTATCAGATGGATTAAATATTTTTTTCCTGCACAAGAATTAATAATCATCTCTGGTCAAGAAGAAAATGAAGCTGTTTGCAGAAGATTTGCCAGTTCTCCTCTCCAGTCCTAAAGGGATGGTGTCTCTTAACACTGAACACTGAAGGTTTCAGGTTACCTTTCCCTGAGGGATTCAGCATGGCTACATGGTTAGTTGGAATAAATCAGGTGATTTCAGACTTGACTTCACTTTATCAGAGGGTTTTTTAGGATTGGCCACTGGTATAAAAATTCCATGAATTAGAATTCCCTAGGGAACTGAAGCAAGTAGGTAAAATCAACTTAGACCTAATTATCATATGTGTCTCTTGTGACCTGAATAAATCCTACTAAGGATTAGTTTATTAGGGGCATTTTAAGATGTTTCTATGTCTATGGCAGTATTTTTACTGCCAGAGGTTTCCTCAAAACCAGTAGAAGGCAATATTGTTTCCACAGATTGTTACCAGCATAATAGAAACACTTAGTGACCTACCAGAGAGTAATACATAGATGCCCTGAAGTGAATGAGAAAAAAAAATTTGCTAGTAAATTACTGACTACCACAGCAAAATTGAAAAGTACGCTGATTAAGAAGTGACAATGGATTTCTATGTTTTTTCCTACTTAGCCATAAAAGTGTCATCTTTAACATAAATATTTTTGCCCCAAAATATTGTGGAATTAGAGTTTCTCTCACTGGTCAGTGTCAGTGCCTCTAAGGCAAAATGTTTGTGTATTGTGTCACAGTTCCAGCCTTAAGACCAGAATTTTGCCATGAAACTGGAAATTTCACTCTACCTTTTAGCAAATGTCTGTAGACTAGGATAAGGAAACATCAAAGAGGTCAATGTAAGGTCGCCATTAAAGACATTACACTTTGCTGCCACCACAAAGTCAGTCACTTCCCCTGGAAATATCAGAGGATGATGTAATAAATGTTCAGACTGTCTCTGAACGAAAATATGACGCATAATAAACAGCAAAGAGAGCTAGAGAAGTCCAGTGTGGAACAGTTCATAGATCATCCTGTCTGCATTTCGCCCAGGCAGTAAATCTACCACTGCCTTCTATATTTCTTCTTGTCTTTGTCCCTCTCATGCCTTTATTCTCTTTTCTCTTAACTCTGGTCTCTGGCTTTTCTGTTCTGGCTTAGCTCTTTATCATGACTTTCCCCTTCATTGTTCTCTCTACACTGTCCTGGAAGCACCATAAAGTTTACCAGGTATTCTATGTTTGTTCTTCTGACCTTATCATAGTCTTAATCTATTTCAAGTTAACGCACAGAAATTGCCAGAGTCTTGTCAGAGAATAGTGTGTTACTAAAAAAAGGAAACATTTTGTGCCAGTTGCCAGTGAAGGAGTGGAGTCTCCCTGGGAAAATAACACACGCTTCAGGACTGGGGTCCTTCTCTGTCAGTCATACAAAACATTGAAGCTGCTGCTGCAAAGGGTGTCCTTGCTTTGGTCCTTAATTCAGTGTTTACATATGCTGTGCTCTCTTTATGAGCAATGGCTGTGGTGGGGACATTTTTCTATCCAGCTCTCTGAGAGAGGCCAAAAACCATTTCTGAGTTCAGCGAGTACAGCTGTTGTCTTCACTTGATGAGAATGCTCGTTAATTAATGTTTGGGGTTTTTTAGTCACTTATAAACTGTATCAAAGGGACACAAAAAAGTGTCCACATCTGTAGGTCACCATGAGCCAACAGACAAGTTGCAGTCCAGATTCTCTGCTCCTGGGCATCCCTTCCCCACTGCCTGTCCTTGGGGGAGATGCAGAGTGGCCATTGCCTAAGAAGGCTGGCACTGCTCTCCTGCTGGTGAACTGCTCAGGTGCTCAAACCCTAAAATGGCCTTGCTCTTTCTGGATAAAGGGGAGGAAAGTGAAGGGCAAAGAGGCATCCCTCCCAGCAGGAATGATCACTGCATGACCCTGACTTGTAAGAGCCCAGAGTGAAGGGAGTTTTCAGAACTGAGATGCAGACACAGTAACTTAGATGAAGCCATTTACCCAGAGTTTGTTGTTATTATGCGTAGTACAAACAAACAAACAAAAAAGAAGCTTCATTGCAAGTGTTTCAAGAATTTTCATTTTAAAAAGAATCTCAGTCTGCTGGGTTGTCTTGTGTATTTCTGAACTGTTGAAAAGCTGTTAGAAGAAGATTCCTTTTTCCATGCAGATTCACTGGATATCCCAGTCCTCTAGAGACTTACCATGTGTGTTACATGCAATCATTCAAACCTGGGGAAGCATTATGCATAACGAGAGAGAGAAATTCAAAGTTGTGCATAACAGAAAGCACAATGACTCTTACCTTCTATCCATTTTGCCATCTGACTCTAAAGTGAGAAGAGGAAAATGTGGTTAGTTGAGAAACAAGGAACAGAGTGGTGATAGGCCTCCACAGAACTTATGAGGAGGCAACCAGGAGTACATAGCTACAGCTGTTAAAGATCCAGCCATCCTTTCTGATGCAAAACTCTTTGATATTAGTTGTGTCATGCAACTTTCCTAAAGCCCTTCTTGATTCTCCCAGCTGGAATATCTCATGACAATTTTCTCAGAGCTGTATCTTAGCTAATACTTTGTCTGGTTTGAGTTTGGTTGTAGCATATCCCCAGTGTATCATGAGAAACAGCTTTGAGGCTAAAGAGTAGACTTGGTTATAGTGAAACGTACATCTACAGCTCTAGGCAGTCCAGCAATTCAGACACTTTTAAAATAGTTCTTCACAGGAAAATCAGAGCTGTTGTACATACACAATTGCTAACACTGAAGCTCAGATCTGCTGTATCAGAAGATGAGGAGAGCTAGATCTATGGAAAAGGGGTCAGGAGTATTTTTTTCTTACCTCCAGAGACATTGTCAATCATTTGGGCTTTGATCATGCAGATTATTACTGCTACAAAACCGATTGCTAGAACTGCTCCCAGAGTAACTCCTATAATAACATATGTGTAATCTGCAAATATTGAAAACAACTCAGTGAGTATACATCGTTAAATAATAAACACACTCTCTGAGTTTCAGATGTAACAAAGTTTAAATGCATCCCTAAAAAAAATGCTGAGCCAGAGTACCTCTCAGCCAGGTAGCTGAGAGGAGTCTGAGTCTATTCTTTCAAATCCCTGCATACAATGAAGCCACGTGAACCTGTGGCTAAGGGGCTTGAGGGTGTTTTATGATAATGAACAACTCCAGCTTTTGGTGTGTGCAGGTCTCAGCTGAGTTTCAGAGCCAGGGCTTTACTTTTACCTCAAAAGCAAAATGCCCCATCTGCACTCCTTTGGCAATCTGCATCCTTCCAAACTGTTACTGCTGCTTCCAGAGATGCACATGCACATATCCACCTCCCAGTCCCTCTCCTCCTGCCTTGCCCAGCTGTTCCACCTCTTAAGTCTTTGCTGGGAGGAAGGAGAATTTAAGAGTGTAAACTGTGTGTTGTGATTTGGCATTACTGTGTGTACATAAGGGTCATATGTCAGGCAGGAGAGTGCCTGTGTCCAGGATCTGAGTCCCATGCTCTGTCCTCATACACATAATTTAAAGTGCCAGTCACATGACAGGACTCTGCACTAGGCAGTAGGCAACTACAAACTAGGCAACTACAAACTCACAGTGTTTATCTTCTACACAGAAAAAGTATACAAAGTCTTCTAAGGACATTCAGTTTTATTATTTTGCCTCCAGCTTCCTGTGTGGTTGTGAAAATCCCACCATGAACTCACCTATTTCCTCCTCTGGGTTTCCAGAAGCATGTACCTTTGCTCTCCAAAAATCTGGAATGGAAATATTTTAGTCTGTTAGGACATTGAGCAGAATGCCATTTCTGGCTTTTTCCAAGGGGAGAGTTGATTCTAATAAATCTTAGGATAGAATCCAAGATTTCTATTCTATCCTCCAGTAGTGAAATGTTATCAGTCAAGTTAATGAGGGCACCCTAAAAATGTGGCCACATTCTGCCAGTTTTTGACCACAAGAGAAAATACAATTCCAAAATTGTATGTTGCCTTAGCACTGTTTCCATTCCATGGTTTTGTCACTGCAAGCCAGAGAGCTCTATACAAGAGAAGCTGCTCTAAATCAAGGAAAAGATTACAGATGCACTAAAGCTAATAAAACATGCTAATAAGTGAGGATATGACATAGCCCAACACCCCTTTCCCCATGAATCCCAATCCTGCCTGTAGTTCCAGTCTTCAGAATGCGATTTATTGCTGGCAGGGAAGAGTCTTTTCCTCTTGCAAGCAAATTTTGTGGGCTGGAAACAAACATTTCCAGAGAATTCTACTCCAAGTTCCCTGTTCATGAAAAGGACACCTCCTGGCTCTTCCCTTATCCGTAAAGCCACTGAGCCATGGTGCCTGATGCTCAGAGTGTGCAAGCCCTCAGAATGGGGAGGCTTTGGAGAAAACAATTCATTCCCACATACTTTAGAAGAAAACAAAATCAACATTTTTAAAAAATGAGAAAAAGGAGAGGTCACATTTAGTTTTAATGTTGCTTGGTTATTATAGGAAATCATTAAAAATGTACACTTGAATGTTTTTTCAGTGCAAGGATATTTCCACCAAAGCCTTTTCAAGGAGCTCCAAATGATGTAATTGATGTGTAGCTGCAAGAAGTGCTGGACCATGAGGAGGCTTTAAAGGCAGATATGACTCCTGCACTCTAAACCTGTGTGCTGCTAAACTCCTGCCTCCTGCACATGCTTCAGGCAGGACACAAAGTCACTGCTCTTTGCCCAGGGTGACAGCACCTGGTGGGAGCACAGCTGCTTTGCACACAACATCAACTTTTCATTGGCATTCCCCACCATAGCAGGGAGTTGGGAGGGAGTATTGTCTGGCTGAAACCCAAGTAGAATTTCAGTGTCTTAACTGAAGTCAGTTTTCCTACCGCTAAGGTGTCCAATATTGTAAGTCCCAGCTCCTCCCCTCCATGTTTTGTGGAGAAATAATTTTATTTTCTTGAGGTTTTGGGGTCTGTACTTTCATTTGTTGTCCAGTAAAATGAATGCTAGAAACATGACTGCTTTTAAGCTTGAAGCATAGTCCTTACATTCCAAAACAAGGCATTTTGGTATCTTTACAGAAATAATCTTTTGTCTGCTTTTCAGACTGCTAAAACTCTTGAGCTGAGTGTGGGCCCTGGAGCTTCCAGGCCAAAAAAATCTGACATTCTGGGTGGCTTACAACAGATTTGTTTTTATTTCCTGGTCTTAATCACATTTCTGTTCCCAATTTTTAATAAATTACAAATCAAGCTTCAAAAATCTGGAGAAGAGCTTAAAAAAAGCTTGAGTTTTAAAGCAAATATATTTTGGGAACTATAATTCAGAGCTGAAAGTCCTTTTTTTCTGCCGAACTTTTCTACATAATGAAAATGTCTGGAAACTTATTCGGTACAAGCAGAAATGTTTTCTTTCCAAAACCTCCATGACGCTCAGAAGAGGAGTTGTAAGGGATAGAGAATCTATGCTTATACTGGCTATACTAAATGACCAAAATCAAAGTTATAAAGATAAGGAAATTTGAAGAGAACAAAAAGCTCTAAGGCTACACAGTGGGCACAAAAAGCATAGCTTCCGTTTTTTTCCATATTAAAACCCAATCTCTTTGCTCTTGCCTGTGATTTTATTTCATTATAAATTTAAAAAAAACACCTTTCTTCCATCCCCTTAATTATTCTTTGTGCTCACATGAAAAATGTTTTAAATTCAAGCATAATAAAAGTGATATTGTATTACTTTTATTATCCTAATGATCATAATACATAGACCTTAATGTATGCTTTCTAATGGAATTAAACCAGTGACAGATTATGCATTTTATGGCAGAAATAATATTTTACATGGAATATTTTATGTAGGTCAATTTAATATATTGAGATTGAATTATTAGCTTCTTTTTAAAAAGGGAGGGAAATTCCTGAAAACTCACAAGACTAAAGAGAATATTTTCAATTCATACTTTCAGTATGCTTTTAATTAAGGTTTAATACCATTTACTGGATGCTGCTTAAATACCATTTGCTTTCAAAGACAGTGTTAGGTGTATTCTATTTGTTTCAGTTTTTTCCTGGGTGCAAATAGGTGGATTAACTAATTCAAATACAAAATGTTTGATCTTGATCTTATCTGCAATTTAGATCTTTCGGGGATGTACAAAAACCTCCCATTTGGAGGGATTAGAAATGATGCCTTAAACTCCGCAGTGCTCCAGTCCCAGTGCTGGATTTCTGACTCTCTGTAGAGAGTTTAGACTGGCACTCACGTCTCGAATAAACCCTCTGGACTTGCAGAGTATTTACTCCTGTGTAGAAGAGCCTAGCAGATGAATTTGATACCCACGCTGGAGTGACTTGGGGATCATTTTTCAAAGAGCCTCGGAGCAAGTGACGGTGCTCTTTGCCCTGTGCTGTGTGCCTGCCTCGGGCACGGGGTGCGGCTGGTGATGGGGATGTGTCCCCGGGCTCCGGAGCTCCAGGAGCCTGCTGGGACACCGGGCTGCCTCTCCAGCCGCGGGGGAACACCTCGGTGAGTGTGCTGTGGGCAGAGCAGGTGAGCCTGCAGGCTGGGTGCTGGGCACAGGAGGGGCACGGAGAAGGAGGAGCGGGGAAGGTGCCGGGAGAGCCGCGCTGGGTGCGCTGAGCTGGGGCCAGGCTCCCAGCTTGGGAAGCGCTCACTGCCGCCGGCAAACACCGTCCTCTGCCACTGTGCCTACCCACGGCAGGGCAGAGCTGCTGAGCAAGCGAGGGACCCGCAGACAGATAGGCTGGGAGCCTCTAGTCCGCGATCGCGGTGTAACTCTGGGCAGACTTAGACCTGCCCAGGTCTTAGACACCTCCCCAGACCTGCTGCACACAGAGCTGAGCCACCAGAGAGCAGCTTCTGTGTCATGCTGCTGTGCCCGGGCTCTCTGCGACACGGTGACAGCCTTGTGACAGCTCTGCTCACGCGGTGCCTTGCCCAGAGGTCAGCTCGGCCAGGAAAATGGTGCAGGATGCAATTTGGGCATAAGATCAGGGAGCAGGAAGAGCTCGATTTCCCCACCGGATTAGGTATTGTAAACCATTCCCAGCCACAACCCGATTCCCAGCAGTGACAAACAGCAACGTGTGCCTCGTCTTCCCAAGTACACAGCACTTGCCTTAGTCCCTTTGCTTGTTACCTCCTGCTTCCACGTGACTTTTTCCCTTCCTCCAACAACTCATATTTCTCCTCATTGCAACAGATAGTGGCTGGTCCTGTGGCATTGCAGCAGCCAGGAGCCCATGCCATTTATAATTGAGGCAGCAAATAGGAAAGGAAACAAATATCTGGGAACCGCATAGGCAGGGTAGAGCACTGCTGCAGATCTGTGGACAGCTTTGCAGAAGATGAGGCAGGAGCAGATATCCAGTGGATGCAGACTGGAATAACTGGTCTGCATGTCTCAGGTGGGGCAAACTGCCCCTGTGGGATTCCCCAAGTGCAGATGGTGATTTTTCGGTGAATGTCTGCATGAAGCAGGGTAGTATGGGAGGAGCTCATTAGGTAAGAGCTGAGGCTTTTGCCACCAGAGGGTGGTGCCTGCCCCCTTACCAAACGCCCAGGGTCGGCAGCAGCCCATGGAACTGCTACCAGCTCCCCGCTCCCTGTTAGACCACACTGTCCCAGCGTTCATATGGCCCCTGCTGAGGCTTCCTAGCCATGAGCTCCACTCCTTCCCTGCACAAAGTGGAGATGAGTAAGAATGAAGTAAGAAACAGGCTGTGAGAAAGCCCTGCTTTGGGCCAGCACGGAGCATTAGAAGCAGCGTGAGTCAGGACCGTGAAAGTCCAGCAAGGGAGAGTTGCAGAGTCCAGAAGCGGCTTTCAGTCAGCATGCACGCAGGTCAATTTTCCCTCAAACTCTACTGAACTACTGTTTCCTGTACAGGGAGAAGCAAACAAAGTGGTAAACAAGGTGCTCAGCAGGTGCACATCTCATCTGCAAAGCTGCAGGCATTTAACTTCACCGTGTCTTCTGCATTGTGCACAGCTGAGCCCTCTGCACCCAGAATAGGAAATGCAAGCCAGAAAACTCAGCAAAATACCCCTATGGCTCAACAAATGTTTTTTCTCCAAGAAACAAAGTTTTACACAAGATATAGACAATTAAGCTGGGGAATAAAAGCTCTCAAAAAGAATGGAAAACAAATAAGTTGGATCACTTACATAAGAGAAGAAATGCTTTTGGGGCTGATCTCCAGCTTGTTAGTAAGGTCATTGTGAAGTTGTGGCAACAGAGCAGTTTCACCCAAGTTTTCATGAATTTTACTCTTCTGCAGTGTCTGAAAAAAAAAAGCTGAAGCAGGTCACATGATTATTGAGAAACTACAGTCACATCCTGAATAGTTAGATTTGCAAACAGAAGTTCCCTTTTTTGGGTTTAAGTTCAATATATAAACAAACCTGAAAATGTTTTGCGGAGAAGGTGGACAGCCAACAGTCACAGCCTGGTTCAGCCTGGTTCAGTTTTGCTCTCTAGGGGACCTTTAAACACTAACAGTTATTTTTACATATTGAAAACGTCCTACCACAGTGAATTTGTTTCTGCTGAAATCTTCCAAATCCATGGATAACCAAGTGGGTTTCCTGTCTTAGAAGAAGAGTTTTCTAAAGCATTCTCTTTCAGTATTGCTAACTTTCTTATGAACTCAACTTGAATGCTATCATAATGTTTTCAGCAGAGTACTTATTTGAATATTTCCCTTTCATAATCAGCTTTTTTCAGGAGTAGAGAAGCAGCACACTATGGCTTCTAAACCATTGCAAGCCAGTTCCCAGACAGTAACTTCTAGCTAAGAAAAATGTCTTGATGTCCCTGGCCTATTTTGCTGTGTGAAGCATTGGTCCAACTGACTGAGTGTGGCAGATGTCATAGAAAGTATTTGTTACAGCTTTGAACTGTAGGGTTGGTGTGCATACACATGTGTGTGTAGTTCATTTTTGCTCTTTCTCTGCTCCTGGTTCTCTTTGGGATCAGAGTTGGAAATGCCAAAACCAAGCAAATAAAAGTTTCTGCACTAGCTGGATGGGAAAGATCAGGATCCTTTTAAGAAGCCTTCAGTGTTTTTGTACCTGGTGTTTCATCTGCAGATGATCCCATGCTTCAAGGTTCCTGAAAACCTCTTCTAGAAGTAATAACAGAAATGTCAGCTCATTTGTTTTGTTTTGGGGTTTGGTGGTTGGTTTTTTTTTTATTTGGGGGTGGTTTTGTTTTATTTTGCTTTGGTTGGTTTTTGTTGCTTCTGCTGGCCCAAATCAGCAGTCTCAAGTAGTTTCAGTATTTCAGAGAAGGAACTAAGCATCTGAGTATTTGGATGAAATCTCTAAAGCTATTTGCTTTATTCCATTGCTACTTTTCCACTAATGCTTCAAAGAGCTTAGCTAGGTGACTGCACAGAGCCAGCTGCGTAGGCTTCACTGTTCTTGTTCACAGCACACCTCCAGTGAGGAAAAGCACTGACCAGAATAAGGCAGACTTAATATAATCCTGCTTTGTAATAGGTTTATTCTGATTCTTGACCAAAGTGGGAAATGTGATTTCAAGCACTGTCATCATTATCAGCCTTTCCTCTGTTCTTCACCATCCAGCCACTGGGCAGGATATATATGTTTAATTAATTCTGCTTTTACCTTCGACCTGTAAATAGTGGGAGTAATGTCAGATTTATACATTATATGAATAACAAGGATTTCTCAGGAGACCCTGTCTTGGTGAAAGAGGCTAACTGTAATTTTCAGCTGTGAGTAATTGTATATAATATAATCCTAAATGATTTTTCTTCTGTAATTTCATTAGAGTTTAGAAATTTAATTAGATTTTGAATCACTCTGAAATAAAGTAGCAAAACACCCAGAGACTAAGTGCAGTGGTTATTTTGTCCTCTGAGGCCAGAATTCTTGGTCTCAAATTGGCATGTGTTCATTAGGAGGAAGTTTGCAGAAGTTCTTGATATATTATTGTCTTTCAGAATGGACTCTGAATAGGTCTTTGGAGAGCATTAGAAGAGCACACAATTATTATACAGACTCTTTTTGAGGTTTAAAATCATCTGCCTTTCATATACTTAATAAAAATACGCCTCTAAAGTTGTTTAAGAAACTGTGGAGATAGGAAAGATGCTACTCCAGTGCCTCAGTGCTCTTCCTGGTTTATTAGCAACTCCAGTACCTGTGTATGATAATACAGAGAGGAGCTGTTTGCTTTACTTTAATGATTAGGTAGGTTTATGGTTATTTTTATTGCTACACATATGAACTGTCATGGTGGCTATAATTAGAGACACACTGAAATGCTGTTCCTTCTATTCCATCTGAGGTTCAAAAGGAATCTGTCCTGGCCAACCTTGATTCTCTGTGGAATTCATTCTATGGGCAAAAAGTGGACTCAGATGGCACTGAACAGCGTGAAGCAAAGACCAGTGCAGCAGCTTATGGTAGCATGGAGTGCCAGGATAGTTGTGGGTTCAAAAATGAGATTCTCTTCAAAAATGAAAAAAAAAAAAGACCAAATGTTGTGAAATGAAAAATTTCAGCAGGACAAATCAGACAGAAAAATATAAAGAAGCTCTCTCAATAATGGCAAGCCAACCTATTTGAAAAGAAAATCATTAAGTCCAATGCAATGGGAGGCATGTCAGTCCCAAAGTTAAAAATCAAAAAGAAACATCCCAGGTGAGCAGAATATTCTGTTACAGACTGAGCCATGCAAACATTGCTGGCTGACTCATGTCAACATCCCATTGACAGGATTCCAGCATCCTCTGGGCTGGCCACTTCACCTGGACCAGAGTGAAACAGCTCCTTGATCTGATCCAAGGGGTCACTTCCTTCGTTTCATGAACAGCTCTTGCTGAGAGCTCATCATCACACAAATCCAGTCCTCAGGCTCAAATATATGCTTTCAGAGTGTGGCCAAGTAAATCTTGAGTCCAGTTGAAAAAGATTCTTGGAAAAAGATTGAAAGATTTTGTGCACTTGCTTGATGGATACCAAGGGTGATTAGACAACCTCAGGCAGCCTGGTGTGTGTAGATGTGCTGCCTTCCATTAACATGTCGTGTCACATCATGGAACAAATTGAAGAAAACATGTTCAGGCTGGCTACTGCCAAAAAATCAAGGTGCTTTTGCTATGGGCATCCAGAACAAATGGAAACTATGCTTGAAAACTCACAGCTGCTCTTCCTTTGCTATTTTCTCCATCACCCCCTCTGTCAGGACTCTGAGCTGCTGGGACAACTGGAAGGGATTCCACACCGCAGCAAGCAGCAGAACCACAGATGTCGGGTGTGTTACCAAAGGAAACATGCCTGCACCAGTTATTTAATGCTTTCCTCCCTTGGTCTTAAGGAATACTGTGGGAAACCATTCAGCATTCCAGCATTGCTCCTTTTTTATTCCACTCCATCTCTCTTTCATTTTCTGTGTAAAGTAATATGTTCCAGAGATGCTGGTACAGTTTAAAAATGTGTTTTCTGGATTTTACTTGAGGGACACTATAGCTTGGCCTGGTTACCAACTCAGAGAGGTGCAATGAGGCAAAGAAAAAAGCCTTGGGACAAATCTCTTGTGTACATCAGGAAGGACAGTGCTGAAGTAGTGTCTACATTATTTGTCTCATTGTTGAAAGATGAGTAAACACCTGGAGGAGGAGATTCTTCCACAGACTGTATATTCTCTGAAGCACTGTAAGTCCCAGTACTGTACTGTAGAGGTACTGTAGTATTTGTAAAAGTGCCAGAGGAACTGGGATGCTACAGGAGGAAGAAACAATCCCACAAAGTTCATGAAAGAAGTCATTGTGGGAGAGTTTGGCTGTCTGAGCAGTGAGTTTTGGACTGGGCGACCCTAAATGAAGGGCTCCAGTATTCACTGCATAATATTGTCTGGTCCTCTGGTTATCTCAGTCACTGGAGGGGTGTTTGTTGATAAAGTTCCTTTACTGAGGCAGCACTGCTGGAATTTTTCCTATGTATGTATTCATACAGCATGAACAAAACATGCCAGGCAGCCTGGCTTTGTCATTGTTGCATATTCTGATACACTCAGCTGTGTCTTAAAATACCTTTGACGTGTATGATGATAACTTAGAAAGTTCCTAAGCAACCTCTGAAAGTGGCTAGGTGGTTACTCTCTGAAGGTGGTGTGTGTGGTGGAGGAGCAAAATGCAGTAGCTAGGAAATTTCAGAGCAGGAGGAAAGGGTAAAGTATGTCCAATTTCCATCCAATATTGCATCTCCTGTCCATCTGTATTCTGTATAAGCATGTTGGACTTTATTAAAGGGAAACCACGGTGAGTTTCCTCCAAATGATCTACTAAAGAACATAGGTATTGGACTAGAAGAAACTTTTTTTGTGTCTCCTGTTCCAGGTGTAAAATAGGATTTTCAACAGAATAAATCTTCCAAGAAAATATGATGTAAGTGTTGAAAGGTTGAGCCTCTTTATGAGGAATGAACTGAAAAACACCAGCTGTTCCTTTGTGAAAATGTAGATTCAGTGCTCCATAAGAGTGGTAATTCAGGTAGTTCGTGTCCCTGTTATCCCCTCTTGGCTGGGTCACCCACTGAATTGCATTCTCATGATGTGCTGTAACCAGAGAACAGAACGATCCATTGCACTGGCACAGCAAAAATTTGAGGTATCCAGGGATTTTTTTTTTTTTTTATTTTGCTAGTCAATTCAACCATCAAAAGAGGGGACATGAAATGTGAGATAAGTAACTTCTACAAGAAAGCCTGGTTAGTTTCTGGGTAGAAATGTTCAGCTTGTGGTTTTGGGTGTGGGTGTGTGTGTTTGTTTTAGTGATAAGGAAGCTTTTGCTGTCAGACTGCTAGTCAAGGGCAGCTATGCCTGGTGAATAATAGACAACTGGGTTTCTGCAGCTCATTTATATTATTCTTTACATGTACAAATGTTGCACTTTACTTCTGAAATCCTGTTGTCAGAAGCCAATTTTTAATGTACACAGAGCAGAGTTATTTGAACAAACCATGCAGTTCCTATTCAAAGGAATTGCCACTTTCTTTATAATATGAGCAATACTGGTAACATGATATTAGACTTAACTGTATGCCATTTCAGTGCCAGCTGATATTTGCACTTACACAAGACATTGAAGAAGCTGCGACTTCTCTTGACAGAAAGCAAATGTTACATCTTTAATGGAATATAATAGGTGTAAACAAGCTAATTCCCTTCTTTGGGATTAGAATTGTGTTTTTTCTTCTTTTACATCTAGAAGCACTACAGGTCATTAGACATCTTCATAAACACCAGGTTAAAGTAAAACAAGCATTCAGCATTCATTTCCATGCAGATTCCCCCAAAACAGACTACATTATCTGCCTGGGAAAACAGTCCTTTTGCTCATGTGCACTGTTATGTGGAAAGCTGAAAGCTTTCAGCCTCTGACAGTGGCTTTCAGAAATCTCATCTGTGCATGGTAGGGCAGTGCCTGCCAGAGTGGAAAGATGTTTATGGACAAAGGAAGAAGGGCACTAAAATTCAAATTTAGATAGCTGAAGTAAGAGAGTTAAATATGTTACCTCCCTTCTTTCTTTAAGCCCTTATGTATAGATACAGGGATGTAAAAACCTGTTTTAACTCCTTCAATAGGAATTTAAGTACCTACATTATGGTTTAAGATAGTTAGAATCTTACAGGATCTAACCTATGCTATTTTTCTGATGGACGAGGCCTGAAATCTTTGCTATGGAGGTAGCGTTAATGGTAGGCAATTAGCAGAAACAGCATCTCAGTGCAGAGGCACTTTGCTAGTAAAATCATCACTATGCCTGATCAAGTGACAGCCAAGGCATTCAGCTTTTACTGTGTACTAACGTCTGCCTACATCACAGCCCAAATTAATCTTGTGGGAGGGATCTGAAACAAGACTGCCTTTCTCACTGAATCCTTGCGGCCCCACAAGTTCTGGTAGATGCCATTCCCCTGCATTGTCCATCTCTACTGAGCTTCCTACACCCCTGGCTCCCCTCACACAGAGCCCTTAGTGAATTAGATTAATTTGAAGATATCCTTAAAAGCTTTAGGTGGTGGACAACAAATGTGAGGTGGTCACTGATGGCAACTTGTGTAAATTTGGTCTTCACTGCTCTGTAGAAATCAAGACCTCGGCCATAACGTTTCTTGATTTCCTTCCCTTTTGTTTGTCACTATCCTTGTTTATCAGTCTAAAGCATATCAGATGAACCAGGTCAGGGGCAACATGGGGTTGCTCAAAGGTGTTGATGCCATAGGGGGAAGCAGCAGAACCAGCATGTGAAGTATTCAAGGGCTGACTTCGAACTATGTGAATTTGTGATATGCAAGCTGCACCAGGAAAGGGAATGTGAGGTTACTGCAGTCACTCAAGCCTGTGAAGATATTTGTCATTCCAAAACCATGCTGTTGAGGGCTTTGGTTGAGGGGGCACATCAGGGAGGGTAAAATAGAAAGTGGAATGTAGGTTCTCAGGATTGCTATAAAGAGGCACAAGTGACATCATGACAAACTCATCTATTTCTCCCTCAGGGATAAGGTGGAAACAGTACACAAAACATTACCCCTGATCTCTTGGTGTGAATTTCGCAGGGTTTGTATAATTCTGTTCAGTGTACATGGATATCAGCTTAGGTTGGGACTCCTGTGTTCAAGGGAAATCTGAAGTGCACTTTTGCCTCTCTTGGGTTCTTATTTTCTCTGTGGGCTTGCTGGCACCTGAGCCTGGCCCAAGTCTCTTTGTGGGTTCAGCTAAGCAAGGGATTGCAGAATGAGGAGGGAGGAAGAGATCACATCTACATGTCCATGTTTTGGCTGCAGAAAATCAAAACCATCCCCTTTTGGTGAGGAGTATCCTTAAATGCCACCATTCACTACTGGGATGCCAGGGAGAGTGGTCTTTGCAGTGGTGCCACTCCTGCAGCCTGTGGGGCTGTTTCTGCCTATAGCTCACAGCTCTAGGTTCTGCCTCGACATTTCCAATGTCAAGACATGTCCAATGCCTCTGGACATTTTTCATGTCCAGAGATTAATTTTTACTTTTACAGCATTTTTCCATTATTTTCTTCTCTGTGGCTACCTAAGGAAGTCATGCCTTGATGACACCTGCCTGGAAATGCAGCCTGGGCTGGAACTGATGTCCTCTTGACTTGCTTGGATCCATTCTCATCTCTTGGGATCTTCAGTATTAATTGTCTGTTTTCTCCTTTTTTGAGCTTTTGCCCTTTCCAGTCCAGTCCTTTGGTTGTACCTGGCAATGAATACAGATGCAACAAAAGGTTTTGTTCAAAATTTATTTCCCTGATGCCCAAAGATGGACAAAACTAGTAAAAACCTGAGTCAGCACCTACTATAGTGGTGGGAAATTTCTGACTTAAAAATGGAAGATTTTTCAGTGATCCACATGTTCACATAGTCTGACACTGCGATTAAGGGAGGCAAGGGTTCCTTTGGTAGCATCATAGAATGGTTTGGGTTCAAAAGAACCTTAGAGATCACCTAATTTCAACTTCTCTGTCATGGGCAGGGGCACCTTTCACTAAACCATGTGAAAACCTGGACCTCAGAGCCCCATCCAGCCCGACCTTGAACACTTGCAGGGGTGGGATACCCCCAACTTCTCTGGGCAACTTCTTGCAGTGCCTCACCAGTTCCAGTGCCTCACCTATCACATTCCTTTGGCATTCAATTGTCTAAATCATGTAGGAAAAGTTCTAGTCTGAGTTACATGTGTACAGTTTAGTGGGTCACTGCTTTAGTATCTTATTCTGTTTTCTCTGTGACTGAAGGATTTCTAACTTTCTCAAGTCACCGGGTAGGACCACCTGCTGGACCCAATCCAGCAACATTTAGACATTAGTAAAATTACAAGGTATCTTTTGTCTTTCAGGACTCTCCCCCATGAAGTCCTTTATGATCAGCATTAAGAGGCCATTCCTTCATCCTGGCAGCCTCTACTGGAGAGAAATACAAGCACTTTTACCAGCACTTAGCATGGATAATTAACAGCTTAGTTGAGGCTTCAGTATTTACTTGAAGTTGCAAGGATGCAAGACTTAGGGAAGCCCAGTCTGATCATTATCCACTTCTGACACAAATGTCTGTGGAAGAGGTTAGTTTAGTCCTTGGCTTCTGTTTGAAGCTGGGAGCAGGATTTGAGGGGGGTAGGGATGTAGGGAGGCCAAGGGAGAGGGAGGGAATGACAGTACCAGAAGTGAGAAGATTTAAATAGCTGTAGGAGGATGCTGATGGCCACAGAACAGGGGCAGGGACACCTTTGGCTACAGCAAAAGTGGCATGACATGTTAAAGGAGAAGGGAAAATACTGAGGGTCATGCTTAAACTACGGACTATGAAGTGCTACGTCTGGGGGTGGGCATGTAGGCACTGATGCTAAATGAGTAGGTATATTTTGTAAAGCATATTTGAGGGCTCTTAGGCTAAGGAAATTTTAGATGAAGTTTCAAATGTCAGGTCAGACAAGGGGACAGAGGTATAGCATAGCAGCAATGTTAGTCTGAGCAGAGAGCCAGTGAAAGGGCTTGGCTCGTTCTGCAGAGCTGCAAAGCCCACGCAGCATTTTCCAAAGAAGCCCTGCAGCAGTCAGGTACCTCTTGCAGTTGCATCCCATGGGCTGGGCATCCATATCCCCTTGGCTCTTCAGACTATCCTCATCTCTTCAGTGAACTCTTGCTATCCCACTTGGTGTGATAAAAGAAACTGCTAAAACTGGAGGCTGCTGAGTGTTATGCTGCCTCTATTCAAATCTCTAATGAGCTCCTCCTTGTAGCTCTAGGTTTAATTAGTTTTCATTGCAATATTAATGATCCAAACAAACCATTTTAACTTTCCTGTTGCACAGCTGGAATCTTCTTATTTAGTATTGTACTCTATAAGGGAATCACACCAACTTCCTTTCCCCTCCCCCATTTCTGCCATTAATATGCATTAAAATCACAGTCTCACTAGCATAGAATTTCAGACCTGCTATAAAACTCTAATAATTTCTAAAAATGGCAAAGCTGAACTAATGACAAAGCCTTATCCAAATAATACAAAGATAGATTTCTCCTAGAGTTTGATGGAAATGATGATTAATATTTCATGTATTTATTTACAGTCTATCCACATTTACAAAGGCTTGTTCATTCCTTTGAGCATACATAAAATCTCTCCTGAACTCCTTAGTATTAGAGAAGAAATGCCTAATCTGTCAATCTTCAGCAAAAATGCCTGCTTTTTTTTCTCTCTTTATTTTCCTCTCAGGAGAACTGCCCTTCCCAGTGTAGGTCTGAAGACTGCACACCTCAAACTCTTCTCCTATCCCAGTGGACTAGGTGCAACTCACATTTCCCCCTGAAATCCCCAATAGTGAAGATGTAGAGGGGAGTCCTTTTGTTACCCTCTGGTGTGTTTCACCTCCTGGACTCACTGTGACTTGTGGAGGCTTAAATAAATTGGATTGTAGATAATCTGGATATCTTCTGTTGAAGGATGCTAGAGAAGACTAGACTCTCTGAAGGACTGATGTGGAATCTTGTCAGCACCTTCTTTTTTCTAAGCCATAGAAATAATGGAAAAGTTGGTAGCAAGAAAGCTCCACAGTGTCTTGCTTAAACTCCTCCTCAGAGCTAGTCTGTTGCTGTCACCAGATCTGGTCAGTTTTGGCTTTGTCCTGTTTAGAAATGGATGTTTTCCAGGAGCCTGAAGAGCTGTGCTCTGCAGAGAGGCTGTCAGCAGCTGGATAAAAGGATTTGCCAGCTGTACTGCACAAGAGAGGTCAAGATACAACTGTGAAAG
This sequence comes from Leptocoma aspasia, assembly GCA_013399835.1. Taxonomy (NCBI): domain Eukaryota; kingdom Metazoa; phylum Chordata; class Aves; order Passeriformes; family Nectariniidae; genus Leptocoma; species Leptocoma aspasia. The sequence goes on along the minus strand of VXAX01005064.1, from coordinate 631,192 downwards.
TGCAAAATAGATTTAGTACCACTTGCAAAAGGTAATTTTCATTGGGACTTACTCTCATAAGTGCTCATATTGTTTTTGAAAGTAGGACTTTGGAGTGTGCCCATGAAGATAAAGAAATGCTGTGTGATTGCTTGCTTTGTCATTGCCTGCAGTGTCTAAGTTCAAGAGAGGAACAAGTGACCTGACTGCAGAGCACCATCCCCCTGACCCAGGTAGTGGAGAGCTGGAGGTGCCTCCCCTGGAGCCCCTGCAATGTTTCCTCCTGCATGAGCCCAGCCTGCCCCTTCCCCAAGAGGGCTGTCCTCACAGAGCACTTTCCTTTAGGAAGTCATCAAGCCACATGGGAGCTAAATTCACAGTTCTATCCTTAAGTCAAGCATTTATGGTACTGTAGATTTGCTTGAAAACTAAAGCAATTCAGTAAATGCAGGAAAGTAGTTGTATCATTGAGGTCTCTGGCTGCTGCTGGTGTTGGGAGAATCATCCAGGAGAGAGGTTGGGTACTGAGGGTCAGGACTTCACTCAGTGGTCCCAAGGTTTCTCCAGCTGTGTAGTGTTGTAAAAATAAAAATCTCCACCTCCATCTATCTGTGTTTAAATACCATTTTTTTCTGCCTGCCTAGCTGCCTGAATAGAGACTTTAGTGTGTGAGTATCCTGACTGATGGGATTCATGGCCCATTTTCTTGACTTCTGTGATCTCACAGAGGGAGGGGAAAGACTTCAATGTGTGGACCTTTTTGCCAGAACATTTCTCTGCAGCAGGATTTTCTTGAAGATTCATATCAGTGAGCTGATTTCGCTAATGCTCTTGTGCTGGTTTACTTCATATTTGTTATTCATTTGTTGAATAGGAGCATAAGGGTGAATGGTAACCTACAAAAGCACATTGTCAACAGCTGACAGGTATTTGTCCAAAGTGCTCCTGCTGAAAAGTTGAAGATAACTAACTTATTTGCTCCCACGTGGGAGAAAATAAGAGGATGTGTTATCCCTTCAGAAATCATGAGAGTAGAGGAGCAGCCAGGGGAATGAAGGATGCTATCTCCTTGCTCGTCTGCAAAAAGTGGAAATAAGCTCCACATGAACTGAAAGCACGATCAGAATCATATCCTGACAGTGTGACAGGGTTTTACAGCCTGCACCCACAGGAACAGAGGATATAGGGATATCATGGAGGATATAGGGAGCACAGCTCCTGGCTGGGCTGTGCCCAGGTTGGGAAGGACACCATCAAGAAAGAAATATAACAGCGACAGGGAGATAACTTCTCTGAGGTTTCATGTCACCAGAGTTGCCTTCAGTGTTTTGTTGCAGTTGACAATGCATGAAAATGCATTGAAATTAAATGAAATTAAAATGAGCAGTTTAAATGCACTTCTTACTCTAAATGCAACTGTTACTTAAGATTAAAACTGGTAAGATCTCTTATCACTGTCAGCTAACCACAGCTTACTACACAAATATCTCCCTTACTTGGTTTCCAGGGGCTTATTGTCTTCCCTTGCCTGCTGACATAATTATGTGTTTTTCTTCCTAACTCAGTTCTACCAGAAAGATGAAGTTTAGTTTAAGTTCTTATCAGGAGGACTTTCAGTTTGTTCTGTTTCTTCAGAGTCACACCTGGGGCATCCAAAGAGGTCGGCAAGATCCTGAGAGGGGAGATGGGGCATTAAGGTTAAGCCAGAAAACTGCTGGGCACCAACACCCTCACTGGCTTGGCAGCAATCAGCACAGCATGTGTAATTGCAGCTTCAGTGATCTGCTCTGCTCTTTCTTCAGCCTGTAGCCCCTTAGTCAAAATACTGCTGTAAAGTTAAAATCAAAGTGATTATACCAAGGGATGGATCTGCTTTAACGGAATAGTTTTCTAAATTTAACTAAATTGCTGTTCAAAGTGTGCTTCCTTCAGTGACAGAAGTGATTTTTACCTCTTTCTATTTCTTATACCTCTGCAAAACTGAACCACCTGAGAGGGGACTGCTTCATGCCTCTGCATATCCAAATATCTGGACATTTCCACTAAAACTGCACCAATTTTTCATAGCAAAATATATATTTTTCAGTGATGTTTAAATTAAGAGCCTTGGTTAATTTACTGCTCCCAGACTAAATCACATGGCACTTAGAGAAACATCACTTTATCTCATACTCAAGCACATCTTTCATTGCTGGTGGGACTGACAGCATGCCTTGAAGACACAAGACTTCAGGAGAGCAGATGCTTTGTAGAATTTCTATTTGCTTGGCACTTTGAGTCTTTGCAATACCAGCTAGCTTCAGATTTTTCTTCAGCAGCTGTGAACATAACTCATGGTTTTGGGGGAAACTGAGGTCTGACAGGCTTATGTAGAAAACATTTAATGGCACTTTTCTCCCTTTAAATGAAGGACTCATTTGTTGTGCTGAAACAAATGTAAAAATTGATATGTTTTGGGCATAAGTTGGTGTTGCTGCATTAAATGGTAGATCTTCTGTCTCCCCATAGAAGTATGAGGGCCAACAACCTTGCCTTAGGTACAGGCACACTGAAAGAGAGAATTGCAGACACTCACCTGCAACTTCAGCAAGGGCATTTCTGAAGACAAATAGTACTGCAGGAACCAGGTGCATTTATGGTTGGTGATGAATAAAGAATAATTGTATTAAAGGTGTAGGGTTGACTGGGCAGACTTCCTATTCTGGAATTGGAATCTCCTTTTAAAATCTTTAGCCATTTGGCTTGTGATTGAAAGCTGCATGATGTTTCCACATTGGAGCTCGTTGCAGGGAAAAGCTTAAAGCTGTCAGTTGTTCCAAAATCTAATGGAGACATTAAAAATATAGCAGCTTACTGGGGAGAAAACAGGGTGTGTGGGGAACACGTGTTACTAGCATATGCTGTAACTGGACTGTAAGTGGTCTCCACATATTCATGAATGATGGCTGACCTCTACTCTGCTAGGGCACATCTGTGCACGTCCATCATGACAACACACTCTGAACTTACTCCATCAGAGGCTCTTGGGAACATAATCCCCATATCTGTCTCCAAATATAACTCTGCTGGTCTGCAATATAAGGCAGTGAGGAGAGCTGCTGCATCGAGGAGCCATTTGGAAACTGCTGCAGTGATATTCACAGAGATCTCTGTGCCTGACCTTCTTCACTAAGAGGCAAATGTCTGCAGCTTGTAAAAGAAAAAGATGCCTCTGAATGCCTTTCCACTTTTAAAAGCTCCTCAGTGCCGGCTCAGCAAAGCAAGTGGAACCCTCAAGTGGCAGTGCTACTGTGTTTGTACTGTATGAATGTATGCAGCCATGCACCTGCACTGGGAGGCTTGTCCAAAGCAGGGGACTGGGAATAATTCTTGGAGTTGCCTTCAGCTTAGAGCTAGAGCTTTGACCTGAGCCAAATCACTAACTAGGACCCGTTTCAAAGTTAGTTCCTGTGGAAATAAGGCCAGTAACACCTCTCTGCCTCAGTGTCCTCCTTTTTAATCTGTGTAAAACAAAACCACAGAAGAGTTCACAAGGGATTGGGAAAGACTCATTCATTTGTATTTAAAGAACATTACAATCCTTGGAAAAAAGTTCCTTATTAGAGCAATAATGAATACAAAAAATAATAACAATTCTGTTATCACAGGGAAATTGCAGGGATTTGGTCAGCATCACTTGACTATACCTTTCTTTGTCCCATGGATTACAACAAAAGAACAAATCATCCTCTCTAAGTATTTTTGAATATGGAGGATGAAAATTATATATTGAGATCTTTTAAAAGAAAATTAAAACTTTAACTCTGAGGTGTGTGTAATAAAATGGCACTTTAATTCTCTAGTGAGCCATCCAAGCTTCTTCTGTTAATTTATTCACTTCTTTTCTTTTTGTGCTTCATGTAATATTCTGAAATTATTAATGTGGCAATATATTTGACCACAAAAACCTGCCTTCTAGTGTTGTTAAGATTGTGAATTAACTCCACAATGGAAGGCATTTCTGACTTCAAGGCAAGGAGATCTTGCTTGGGATAAAATGATTAAAAACATCATGATAGATATGCAAGAACTTCTAGCAGAAGGTTTTCTCAGGTGTCTTGCCATGATATGTCTGTAGGCTTAGGTCTGTCAAGGCTGTGGTATTCCAGCTGTCAGTATTGTGTCTCTGTAGTGCAGACACCTGTGAACACCACACCTGAGCTGCCTCAACCCCTGGGACACAGCACAATTCCCCCTGAACAGCACTGCAAGCACTGGTGTGTTTGGGATACCTTCCAATGGCCAGTGAGGGTGCTGGGTGCCAGGCTGAGGTCTCTGCATCACACCTCCCAGTACAGCACACACTGCAAAATCCACCTGGTAAGGAGGCACCTCAGCCCTTAAATGACTTGTATGTCATCTCTCTCAGCTGGGTAACCCAAAACCCAGCAGCAGCCAACAGAAAAGAGTTTGGTGGGATGAGTTCAGTTCAGTGCAATCTAAACCATATCTTCATAATTCTGCAAATACTTCCAGAACTAAGATGTGGTCCTAGAAATGCCCCATCAATTTCATTTATATCTCTGAGCTGCATCATCGAAGTCTGACACTGCACCTTGTAGTGATTGTAGCATACAGCCTAGGCTGTAGGTAACTTTTCTCATCAGACTTGTTCCATCATCCCTGTGTTTAGGCACTTCTAGGACTCATCCTGCATCAGTGGTACAGTTTACACTGAATGCACAGTGTAATTAATGGGTACAAGTTCAGGACTCTCTCTCTGTGGGGTTTTGGCAATAACAGGCAAAAACTGGGAGGAAACCAGGGTTTTGTTAGGGGTAGTGGCTAGGATTAATATCAGGTATGAGGAATGGGAGTAGTAAGGAGAAGCTAAGCTGAATGGTGTATTCTACACCCAGCATCAGGAATTACTGAGACCTTGGCTCTGCTGAGGGTGTAGCACACACTCCTGGGGCAGCCTGGAGAGGCTGTCCTGGCAGAGAGCTGTAAAGAGCAGGATTTTCCAAAATGCTTTTCTCAAGCACAGTATTGCTGTGTTGGCTCTGGGATGAGTGTCTCCATGCTGGTGGGATACATTCACGCCTCCAAAACGTCTGCTTCATGCTCAGTGGTTAGAAAGGCACACAGAAGACTGGGAAAGGGACCAAGAATAGTATTCTGTCCCCACATAAATCCATTCTGAATAGTCTATGGTGATTGCTGTCACCTCAAAGCAGTTGTAAGAGCAGATTAAAGAAGGTCCAGAGAGTAGAAGTGTAGAGAAATGCAGAGTATTTTCTTCCATCAGAAAGACCATCAGCTCCAGTGCTGAGCCTTCACTTGATACCTGAGCTGCCTGACTCTTGGCACAAGCAAAAGAGTGTTTGGTTGGTGCTGTCTTTGCCAGGGGCTGGGCAGAGGCAGGTTGCATCACCCTAACCCTTTGCTGGACTTCTTTTGGAGAAGAATGAGGTAAACTTAAGGTGAATTTTTCACTCAATGAAAAAGAGTTGAATTATAACTACTCACTCCCCTTACTGCTTTCAGGCAGAGAGCTGCTGAAGTGGGGTCAAGCCATGGGCACCCTCTCCTCTGTCCTCCAATCCTTGTGCTCAGCACACTGAGACCTGAGCACATGCACTTTTTACAGGGCTGTCAAATGAACAGTGAAAGGAAACAGACTTCAAGACTCATCTAATTGGAAAAGAGCACCTGTCTTTTTAGGCAAAGGCAGTTTGCTTGTCACTGCTATCAGCACCAAGGGCTCTGCCCAGCAGGCCTTTTAGGCACCTGATTGTGTTAGGAGGAGCTGTGAGGTCATGATGCAGCACCCATAGTGCTGGCAGCCTGGGGCAAGGGGAGGTGGGTTCGTGTCAGCCCTGGGGTGTCACTGCCAGCACCACTCAGCACCCCTGGCTCACTCCAGGCGCCGTGGCTCGGCCATCTCGCACTGTCCCAGCCACAGCAGGAGAAGGAGGGCCTTGGTACAGGCAGATTTCTCTATGCAGACAACTGGGTATGTGTCTCTTTAGTTCTATTTTCTGGGTGAAATGCTGTTTCCTCACTGATTATGAAATTAAATACGTGCTTTGCATATATGAACTTGTTATTGGTGAGGGCTGGCACCCTGTCTTGCTCAAACTTGCCAGCAGTTTCAGTGTCACCACCTCTCTCCCTCTTTCCAGCCTGGCTCTGAAATCCTGGTGCATTGCAGAGGTCAGGAATGACACTCAGGTCTCAGGGCAAAAGCTGAGGGCAAAGGCTGCTCGGGGTGTGGTGCATGCCCAGCACCATGGGCACGACAGGGCTGTGCACAGGGCTTCTCCAGCAGGGTGACAGCTCAGCATGGCTTGCTGTGGAGGGCTGGAAGGAAGTCACTTAGAGGAGAATACTAAATTTGTTTAGGTGCTTTTGATTTGATCCTATGCAATCTTAACCTGCTCATATTTCCTGCTGGAAAATTCACAATGAATACACAGATATAGGACCAGACCTGTAAATTTTAGAGGAAAAACAATGACTTTGCTTCTACTGCTGCTCCTAGTTTTCCCTTTATTATTTTCTTAAATTTTTAGAATTTTCTCATTATCCCTACTCCCTTTAAATCTCCTCTGGTGTGTGTTTCATTTGTATTTCCTTGCTCAGGGGATCTCAGTCATTTCTGTCCCCTTTCTAGGGCCAAAGTCCTGCCACCTCTCTTCAGCTGTCTCAGCGCTTGGTGCCTGGGCTAAGCCACTCAGGGAGGCTTCCTCTCTTGTCTGCCAGGTGTCCTGAGATTGTGATTCTTCCTTACTGGAAGAAAGGCATTTCAGACATCCCAGAGGTGTCTGCTAACCTCCAGGGGTGAGGAAAGGAGCCAAGATCACTTTAAACTCACAAAAGGCAGTGGGTGTGATGGGTTTTGTCCACTGGATCTCACCTTCTTGCTCATACAGGATATTTGGCATTAGAGCTGTTCTCTACCTCACACTGTGAACCATTTGTGCATCCAATACTGAAGCAAGTGTTCTTAAGTATCTCTGTCTCCTGAGAGTGAATTGTTGCATTCCTGTGCCCTCCCAATAATAATAAATAATATCTTCTATTTATAGAGCGTCAAAGTTTCCCAAAGAGCCACCTCTGGGATGAAACATACCAACAGTTAGTGCATAGCAGCCCTAGACAACAACTTAAGACATATGAATATATCCAATTGAAGCTGAAGCTGAGATTTCTTTTGGCAGAAGATAATTGCGAAAGTTATTAATTATTATTGTTGTTGTTTATGCAGCTCTAGACTCAAGAGCAATAGGCACTTTTAAAATACTACCAGCAGTTAGGAAAAAGCACAAAGGTATTACAATCATACCACAGTAATTTGCAGAAGGCAGAATGTGCTAGTAAAAATCCTCCCTTGGAGGTTTTTCCATCTAGGACTCAGCACAAGGTATTGAATAGTCCAAATGCCAGCAGAGGAGAAAGATGGCTTTTTCATAAGTTCCCAGTGTAAACTTGAGCATCTAGTTTGGTTGCTCCAAAGCTAACAACATGTCTACAAAGCATGTTTTAGGTGTTTAAAGGTGAGGTCTGGAAAGAATTCCAATGCAAGTATTTGGTATGAATCTCTGTGTATTTTGCAGGATGATTTTGTTTGAATTGACAGTAGGATTGACAGGGATTTTTTGTCTTAAGCAACAGGACCATGTGTACATAGGCCTGGATTTACAAATCATCTCTAATTGCAAGGTTAGGTGTTTGCTCATGCTGGTACCAGCCACAGTGGAAACCACTGATATACTGGATAAGTATTATTAAAATCTCATTAACTTTACAAACTAATGTAGCTCAAATAGTAAGTAGAAGGACTGTGTGATTATATTAGAAGTATTTTATAGGAGAAGTGAGTCTGCAAATGATTTTTGAAGGAACTATGAAATTTCATGCTATAATTTTTTTACATTGATGCCCAAATAAATGGTAAAGTTGTGAAAGGTGTGAAGGAAAATATGAATCATCATACTGGAATTAACCACAAGGAATCTAATGCTGAGCAATATAAAATATTCTTTTTAAAAAGTGTTCCATTTTTCTGCATTTTGATACACAACACCCATTCCTTGCTTTCTTCTGATCTTGCATTACTAGCATGGAAAGTTTGTAATTTTTTCTTCGTTTTCCTAAAAATCTGTAGCCTTTCAGAAAGGGTAGAGATGGTTTTTTTTCAATGGAGATGTTTCATGCTTGTCCTGCTCAACTAAGCTGGAAAAAGACTAGCCCAAGGTCTCATTAGCATCCCTCCTGTCTGAAGCAATAAGCAAGCAGAGCATGTTTCAGCTCCCACTCATGTCTGTGGAATGGTTTCTGTTGATTAGAGCTGGCTCAGCTGCATATGCCAGGCTGCTTCTGCAGTAAACATCAATTTCCAAAATATCCAGCTTTCGTGCACCTCTTTGAAATGTGTGAGATGCTGCTGTCCTTCAATAGGACTGGAATATTGAAATCAGAGGGACTTGCAATCCCAAATGACATGGGCACTGTTAATAGTGTTGCCAGAGACATCAAACCTTGCCTCTTTGTTCAGGCCTGCCTGCATATGCAGACATATTCTTAATGGATGTGGGAACACTGGATGTGGGAATTGCTGCTGTGTTTGGAAACAGCAATACTTTCTGTCACTTACTAAAAGACTGCAATGAAAATGCAGTTTGAGCTTGCAGTGCTGAAACGCTTCAGTCTGTGCTCTGTATTGAGTGTAAACACTTCTGAAATCAAGGACAGTATCTGTATGAGTGTCACTATGGATCAGATAGAAGCCTTGATCTTGTGAACATGTTTCGTTTTGTTCCTAAGAGAAGAGCCCCTAATCTCTGAAGGAGGACAATTAATCATGTACCTGTTTGCCGCATTAGAATTTTCACCAGTAATAATTTCATTATTGTTTTATGTTTATCATATTTTATATAAAGCACTTTTGTAAAGTTTAAATGAAACCAGTTGTGACTTTTTTGAAAAGACAGTATTTATCTCTTTATTCCCATTATATTTTTATTCAAATATTTGACAGCATGAGTTTTCTAATGAGTTTAGCAGACTAGAAACAGTCAAAAATGCCTGAAGGCAGTGGTTTATATGATCATAATTCAAACCACATGCCTTTTCCTTAATGGAATGAGATTAAATAATTTTTTTGTTTGCATTTGTCAGTTTATTGATACCAGCCACTTTAGTACATTTTGTACAGTGACTTTCAGTCCCAGGAATCACTTTACTATTAGGAATAGTCTCTGATTACCTGGGACTCATCTAATTAATCATCATTAATGGGTTGTGACATAGTTTTTAGGCCTGGGGGAATTCTTAGGGTGTTCTCTGATGGCATCTTCCTATCTATTCTACATATATCACTGACTCCATTTTCCAAGTTCAGCTGCAGGGAAAGAATGAAAAGCCATCCCTAGCTGCCCATTTCACCCAGTTCCCTGGGCAGATGTTGCCCAGGTGTGTCCTGGGCTGTGTCAGCCAGCCCAGGTGTGCTGCACAGGGAGGAGCTGGGAGCAATCCCTGCAGCACAAAGCAGTTCTGTCTCTGAACGCCCTGCTTCCACTCCCTTGCTTTTCTGCAGTGCTTGCTTTTCTGTCCCTCCTTTGGCTCCTTTCTTCTCAGTCATTGTTTAGCACTGTTCTGCAGAGAAGCACATTTGCTATCTTTCAGGCCAGGTTTTTTGCTGCTCTTGGCCTTGCTGTGTTTGCATGAATTCCTCCCGCTAGCACTGGTAATCTCACTGCTTGGTAATCTTCCATTCCTGACATTCAGCAAAACCTTGAACAATTACACATTGGCTTTTTCTGAAAGGATGGGCATGAACTTCTCATTCTCTCTCTAGTGCTTTCTGGTTTACTGAATGACGATTTTAGATTGCTTACTTTTCTTAAATGTGATTTAAAGTCATATAATTTTGGAGAGGCAGTATTATAATTATTCAGATTACTGGAATGAGAAATGCAAACAGCTGTGTTGCTTCTTGCAGTTAAGGGGTGTGCTCTGATCTGCTGGTGGACTGGAAGCAGGTTAGGCAAATGTGTTTGCTGTGCCTTGCATACTCCTGGTACCTGTTCATCTGGCAAGACAGGCAAAAATTGAATATTTTTCAAAACCTTTGTGGTTTCCAATAATCCTTTCCTGAGAAGGATTCTCAGGAACTAGGAAGAAAGTTGGTTTGAGAAGAAGTGCAAATTTAAATTTCTTCCCGGTCTGATTCACATCTGGGCTGAAACCTTTCTCCTAAACCAGCTGGCCTCCCCTTCACTGTCCACTGGTGCTCCAGTACAAAACCATGCAGGGAGACATTTTGCACCCCAATATCTTCAATAATATCTTAACATTTTGCAGGACTCTTGAGATTTTGAGATAATGCAGACATGTTTTGATACTTCATTGACTTCTGAGAAATAAAATTGTATTATAAAACTATTTTCTTCTGCTGTGCTTCACCTTTTCTTCTTCTTGACCCATAGAAAGTATATTCAAAAAACCAGAAAATGAAAGCCCATGTAATTCAGGCAACTCATTAGACTATAACAGGTTTTAGTGTTTTATCTTTTCTTTCTTCACCTCTCTTCACCCAGAGATAAACACACATTTGTACCACAGTACCTCTGCAGTACCAGCTGAACTGCAGCATAACACAACTTCCTCTCATAGTGCAGCATACCACAACATCCTCTTGTCATTTCCCAGCATCTGGGGGGAGTCAACCCTGCTCACACTGCCCAAACCCCATCTCCCTGCTGTGAAGGAACCTGGGACAGGATAAGGATGGCGATTCTTTGGAAACTTCCATGGGAGTTCATCCCATGTGTTGTGTAAAATGCAAAATACTGCATGAAATCTGGATGGAGGTATGTGGGGCTGGAACAAATACCATACTGTCTGGTTCACCTTGTCTGTGGTGGGGTGAGAGAGTGCAAAGGACTGAGAGCAGCCATGTGACACCTCTGGATTGACTAGACTTCTAGCTGCCTGGGCTCTCATACGATCCCCTAAAAATAGCCCCTTATGGTTGCCATCATTGTTTGTCCAGCTATTTTAATTAGCCTGTGCTCTCCGGTTTTTGCTTTGCAATTTGTATATGGGAAATATTTACACTAGGCCAGTAACCCCACATTCTTCCAACCTTTTCTTAAATTAGATGGATTATAGCTATGTTTATAAATTACCTAATGCATTTGGCCTAGCATCTTTAAATGTCGCTGACTTCTACATGATGTTTTTAATGAGAACTAATTTTAGATCACTCAGACTATTTACAGGTATTTTTTCCCTCATCTGATGTGTCATAAGGGTGCTCATTTCTTAAACTTTAGTTGAAAGACTGGTTTATTCCATGTCCTGGCACAAGCTGAACCTCTCCTGCAAAAGGTGCTGTCAGGTTTTGCTGACATATCCTGAGGAGAAGGGAAAGATTTCCAAGAAAAATCAATGCCCAGAAGGCAGATAGGTACTTAGCATTGTTTTTTGGCTGCTTTAGGTAGTGCAAACCCTTTGAAAAATGGGCTCAGGTAGAAGAATGCTTTGCAGGTGTAATCTTTATTTGGAGAATAATTTAGCCCTCTTCTGCTATTTAACATCCTCTGTAGTTAGTTTCTTTATTGCTACATCTGTCTTCCATTCTTGGCAGAGTGTTTAATAGTGAAGCAGTAATGAAAAAGCATCTTTCTGAGGTTCTTCAGGAGTGATCACTGTACTCGAGGTGGCTGTGTTACTGGTAAAACGTGGCTGCTCCTGACTGAAATGCCAGTTTGATTTGAGAAATATGCAGGATGAGGTTGTGACTGACATCCCAACCAAAAGTGTCCCTGAGGCTGTGTTTTTAGAGTCCTTCTAGTCTGCATTCTGTCCCCAAAAGCCAAAAGAGAGATGCTGAGCCCCAGACGGGTGCCATGGTCGGGCACTTCACAGAGTTGTAGGATGAGTGTTCCAGGCTGGAATCCAGACAAGTTGTTTCTGAGTCAGCTGAGTCTGGGTGCTATTGATGGCACAGCAGCAGGGAGAGGAGATCAGGAGATCAGAAATTCTTTTAAAATTGCATTTAAGCTCTTATTCGCAGATGGACAAAAAGATGGTGGAACCAATGTCTTCCAGTGATCATAAATGCAGTCAAAGCCAAAATGTAGCAAAGTTTGTTGGTTTCATAAGAAATCTGATTTCAGAGAAGAAACATAATTTTTTTTTAGGAAATAATATTTTTTACTACTTTCTGAAGGCAGGATGAAAATAATTTTGACTTTTTATTATATGAAACACCATATTATAAAATTATGAAAGATGAAATTAAGGAAATCTTTCTTTTTCTTGAACCCTTCTCAGATTTCTTCCAGAGCTCCCTTTTGCAGAGACTTTCTACTTTGCTAGGCTTCATTCAAAGCTTCAATAAGGACAAATAGGGAAAAAATGCAATGGCTTAAAAAAATTCTCTACTTGTCAGAATTCTAGGAGTCCCTAGAGTTGGGACCAATGAACTTTATCTTCTGGCAAGGTTTGAACCCTAAGGAGTAGACCTGGAGAGAGGCTGTGGATGAGTCCTGCATCCGTCTCAGAATCGCACAAATTCTGCAGGAAGGGGATAAGCGACTCTTCCAGAAAGGTGGAGAAATGTCCTCAAGGAAAGAGGCCATGGTTCTCAGGTACTGGGGATCTTTATGTCCTCACATATGTCTTCTCAGCTGGGTTTGTCAGGACAGAATCTGGTTCCAACCAGGATGTGTAAGGGGCCGGACACAGACAGAGAGAATATGACCTGTCATTTCCCCCGATACCATGTGCAGCACAGTCTGTGGTGGCTAGGAGGAGGTGCTGAGCAGAAAATGCACCCTTGATCTTGTTCCCCCTTGGCAGAGAAAATACCTGTTACAATTCCCTGCTTTTGTTCAGCTGACAAGACCCAGAGGCTGCTCTCTCCAGCCAATGTTCTGCACTCACCTACAGTCCTTGTCCAGTGCCCAGACATCAAGTTATTCCACTCATCGTCATAATAGCCAACAAATCATCCAATCTGTGGCTGCCAGGTAAGAACTGAACCTGTGTTGCTCTGCTGGACAAAAAGTGCTGTAAGCAAACAACTGAAAACTCTATATAGTCCTACTGCTCTCATGGGCTCCTAAACAGACCCATTGCTTGTTAATGCCTTGAGAATTATAAACCATTTAATTTCTACAACCAAAACAGTTTGATGCTTGCATTTTCCTAGTCCAGGGTGATGTTTTCATTGCTGTTTATAATCAGTTCCACTTTTTGGTTTCCATGTACCAGGGACTTTTTGCATGTGATTGGTGCATTGACCCCTTGGGGTTGGCATACTGCTTCTCTGGGATTTGCAGCTAAGGTAACAAAGGAAAAAAACTGTCTCTGTCAGTAGGGCAGAACTCCATTTATTTCCCTAGAGAAAGTATTGGGATGGGATACAAATCAGAAAAGGCTGAAAGCTACTGCTCTTGCATAAGGCTCTCTTGTCAGAATTCTCAGCATTGCCAAGGACACAAAGTTTCAAGTGTGTGTGTGAAAGACGGAGCTGATTATGCATACAAACATACATACATTTTCCATTTACATATTTGTGCAAATTGCATACTGTTTTCATGCAAGTTCAAAATTTCAGTCCAAATTGCTGTCTAAAAAGGTTCAGTATGATCTGTTATTGCTCGACACTCACTGAAAGAAAGCAGCAGGAATTTTTGGTTTTTAAATTTCCTGGGAGCCGGATAACAACATCTGAGTGCCACTGGGTTGTGTTTCCTTTGTGCTATTCAGTAATTTTTCCCAGAAGTGGTTTTATTTTAATGACAGGCCATCTGATCCCAGAGTCTCATCTGAACACTGAATTAGCAAATATTTATTATCACAGTATTTGAATAAGCTTAATGCCTAGCCCAAGATTTGAGTCCTTTCAAAGCTGGAGTCTGTGAACCACATTTATCCTGATGAATAGTGTTAACCCCAGTTGCTTTCATGTGAGAGGCCTGTTTTGGATTTTCCAAGCAATCAGCCAACCTTCCTGCATTAGCAGTTACCATTTCCATGGGGATCTTTCTAGTTGTGATTCAGCCTCTCAGCAGTTCACAAGTTCAGGGCTTACAGAAAGCAGGGCTATACCTGCCTCTCTTCATACACAGCAGAGATGGGTTTATTTTTAGCACAAGTATTCCAGAAATACATTCCTCCCCTCTTTAGAAATCTGTGGGAGAGACAGACACACATACAGACAGCTTTGCCTACATTAGTGGCAGTGGGTGCCTGAAAACTACTTTTTCCACTGTCTCTTGTAATCCCAAACATTTTTTCAGTGTGCCCCAGTTCTCTCCTGTGTCTCAGTCCGTAGGTGCCATGACTCATGATACACCAGACCTTTGTGCATAAGTGCTCTTACAGGTGCAGAGCATGGGGAGCTGTTGGAACTCTGTAGCTCCTGGCCAGAACTTAGCACTTAGAAGTGCCCTGATGTTTGGCAAGTCCAGCATTCAGTTTGGGATGAGTTAGGAGAAATACTTGAGCACCAAAAGCCCAGACCAGGACTTCAGGAGAGTCATCTTTGCAAAAACTTCCTGCTGGAATTTAAGGTGAAAAATACACCTCCCTCAGGTCGGGAATTCAAAGCTGAAGGTTGCTTTGGAGAAGGCAGGTCATTGTCCCTCCAAGGAGGGGTCAGTCTGGGCTGTTCTTGGATCTCAGGGACAATTAGTTCACAAGTGTCCTGGTGCTTAGAGATTCTCAGGCAGCAGAAACTTGCTTGGTGCTGTAGAAATATAATTAGCAGGTCTTTTTAACATGTAAATGACCACTGGGCTCATGTGGAGTCCTGCTCTGCCATGGAAGCAGGAGTTGGGCTGTAATCACAGGAGATCCTGCTCTTCATTTTGCTGTAGGCTGTGGTTCAAGTCCAACATGATGCTGAACCCCAGGAGAGTCCCATGAGTCCAGTTAGGAGCTGTGTGCACTCAGCATGGCACAGGGTGCCGTCCATTGTTCAGATCCGCAGTACAAAAACGTAGCTTGTTGACTTCGTGGCATATTTCTCCCATCATCCAACATCCTATTGCAGTGTGCCAAATGAAACCCAATGCTGGCATGTGCCTTCCAGCAGGATGGCTGGTCCTGTTTGCTTTGGAAGGACAGTGGAAGAGGTCCTTACTCCAAGAAGTCCAAGAACACTGGCTACACGTGTCCAGCCTTGATGATGAAATGAGCTATTTATGAAAAAGCACCCATAGGACAGCAATGTGTTACTCGTGTGCATATGTACACAGTATTTTTAGTGGTGACCCTAATAAACCCTTTGCCTCCCACCTGTAGGTACAAAACTGCAGTGCTCTAAGGTTTGAGTCACTGGCAGCAGCGAGCCCATGGCACAGCATTGCTGTCTGTATTAGTTATCTCTGAAGAATTACCAATGGCCAATCTGAATGTAAAAATAGCTGATGACTGTTTGTTTCATCTGTCTGTTACTCGACACCGCGTGGTTATTCCAATACGTATGTTTGCCTCTTCCCCAACATGATCTCCGTTTGGTTTCCCCTTGCCTTATAACTATTTAAATACATTTTACTAACTTTGGATTCCTTGCTCATTTCACTTCACCTGGCTGGGCAGGTCTGCAAGGGCTCGAGGGTTAGCTCCTTCACTTTTATTGTTTTATTTATTTTTCAGTCATTGTTTTTATTAAAATAACCATGATCAGAGGAAGAGTCCGACACACATAAATAATGGGAACTGCTAATAGTAAGCAAGCTGCTCTAAAATGTGCTGGGGCTTTGACTTAAGGGAAGAAAGCACAGCCCTGCATTGTCCCTATCAGGAAGCTGGAGCACAGAAGGTAAGGGGGAAGCATCTGGGTGTTTTTAAAACAGGGAAATTGTAGAGAATGGTGGTTTCTGAGTATGTGTGAATGTGTGTGCACTCAAGGATCAGTAATGTGGTTGATCAGACAGGAGAAATCAAACAGCATTTAAATCTTTTCTTCAGTGATTAGAGGTGGAATGTCCTTTCATTTTGTCCAGCTTTTTTTTTCTCAGAGAAATGCAGGATTGTCTCTGAAAATCTGGGTGTGGAAAGACATACACGTAGATTTGTTTGCAGTGAATTCTGTTTATGACATGTAATTATTTTGCAAAGGGGCACGATCTTTTTAAAAGAGCACTAAATTGATATGAAGCTCCATTTAATTTTTGCATATTGTGCTGTAAGCAACTTTAAGGAAATATACATTGGTTTTACTTTCCAGGTGATTACTGCCTACAGATAAGCTACTCTTTAAAACTTTAGTGATTTGTATAGGGTTTGGAAGGCTGTTGGATGTTTCCTTTTTGGAATAAACAGGAATAGAAGAATTTAAATATTTTATAAGAAGTAATTACCGTGCTACAGAGCCTGAAAAAGTAAAATAGTTCAAATACCTATGCAGTGCTAAGAGGCCACTAAAAATGACTGCAACTGTGAATTGTATCCAATTTTAAATGTTGGAAGATTTCTTAAATGGCATAGGCTTTTCTTACTCTAGTGTTGCAGAACGTCTTAGTCTGCTGTCCCAAGGAACTGCATTTTATTAGTCTAGCTGCAGAACTCAGTAGCAAAAAAAGAACAGAAATAATTAAAATTGAGCTCGAGAAGCCAAACTACTTATGCTTTTTTAAATTGCTTGTGAACTGGCAATCTGATTAAATCTGAATAGAGAAAAGTTTTACAGCAGCAGACCAGAGTGACTGGTTCACACTGAATTTGTACAGTACCAGCTAGAGGGTTCCTCTCTAGTCCTCTGCCATTTCTGGGAAGGAGGCAAGGGAGAAGGAAAAGAGAAAAGAGAGGAGAAGGACAAATAAACTTTCTGGACAGGATCGAAGTCTGTGGCTCTCTTCCTTCACTTCCTCAGGGAACTGACCACTTAAAAAGCAAATGTGCTCAGTTAAATGCTTGAAGCATGATGTCTGTGACAAATACTAAGACGTAAAAGATTCCCAGTACACTGGAGCCCCAGCTGGATTTCTCCATCCTTCCATGCTTGTCATTAGGAAGGTATTTACATGCACATTCTCAGCTTAGTTACCAAAACAGCTGTAACTTGAAGGCCACAGCTGGGTGGAGGTTTGCAGGTGTAATTGCATCCCTGCAGTGCAAGCCAAAAGCACGCAGAAATTTTGCTCTGTAGCCTCTTATTGCTACCTGCTTCTCTGAAATGCTTGTCTCACCTGTACTTGCATTACCAGAGCTGTGGAAAAGGTCCACAAAACTGTCAATCCCTCCAAGACCAGAAACAAAGTCAGCTAACCCTATGAGCCATGTTGGGAGAAAATTCCAATCATCTGTATCAGTCTTTCTTTAATCCAGCTGAATTACACACAGGGAAAGTTGCTGGCAGAGGCAAATTCTGCAAGTGGTTTTTAGATGCGGGCTTGCCTGCAGCTGGGGTGCCAGGTCACACAGAGCTTTGGCTGCTCCCAGTGAGTTCATTGCTTTTAGAGGTAACTGTGCATTGCTTGAGGTGTCACATTTTGGGATCAGCTCTCTGTGAGCCAGCTGACAGGTGTGTGGGGAAAGGACCACAGTGGAGCTGCATGTGTTCACTCAGAGGGGAACTTTACCCTTGAGATAAGGTTGTTCCTCTTCAATCAAGCCTGCATATGCTTTTGGATGGATCAGTGATTACTTACACATATCTGAAGTTGTATGTGTGTATATATGTATATTTGTGTGTGTGTGTGTGTTGAGCTTGGTGTTTTATGACTCTCTTGCTGCTTGCCACGTTTTTATGGCTTTCAAGTGTGTGTGGTGGAAGAGACTGCCACCAAGACCCCTGTCCTTTAGCAGTCTTAAAGAAATTAAGGCAGCATTGAAGCTATAAGAGGACAACCCTTACCTAGAAGTAAGGTTTCCCTTGGGTTTCCCTGCAAAGCGATCCTCTTCGGACAGGAATAGAAAGCAGATATTTAATTATAGTTCTAGGTTTCTTTATCATCCATCACCTGTGCTTGCAAATAATGATATACAAGAAGGCAGTAGCTAGTAATGATTAATCTAAATCATCTGGTAACAGTCAGACCCATCTTTTTATGAGCCAAGAAGGTCAAATAGGGATACATCTTTATTTTCAGCCTCTCACATAGCCACATCCCATTAGTTTCAAGGATGCTTTCCCTGTTATCCACACACTGTGTCAAAGGTTGTTTTGGGGACTGTGAGAAGGCTGTGACAGTCAGGTACACGAAGGCCACCTAATTCATACTTTCCACTTGCAATTTTTTGGAATAGTCTCTAAAAAAGATGTACGTGGTTAACATTTGGAGATGCCTTAACACGCAAAGTCAGCAAAGAGCGGTGTCTGGCAGTTTGCAGCTACTGCAGTTCCTCAGTCTCAGATGTGCCTCTGTCTATCAGCTTTACATGGATCAGACATAAGTTGTCATACCTCAATGCCAGCTTGGCTTGCCTGTCTGCTCCATTATAGACCGATGTACAATTTTGCACTCTTCTGATGGCTTTTGTTCTGTTGAGGTGTATTTCATGTGTCCCTGTCTCTATCCTTTGCGTATTTCATAGCACAGGGCTTCATTGTGCAGAAATTGGGATAAGTGCCCAGGACTGCCCAGGGTGCTGGTGCAGAAACATCATCATACTCTGAGGGAACTGACCCCTGCAAGCTGTGTCAGGGTTTGTGCTGGGGCAGGGTTTGTGCTGGGGCAGTGGGGCAGCACTCCTTATCATGATATTGCTCACTGACACTCTTTATTTTGACTGGTTTGCTTTTAAGTAGTGATATTAGGACTTGGTCCATCTCTCCAAAGCTGAGAAACTAGTCTTTGACCAGGCTTGTGAATTGAATGAAGCCACAGACAAGTAGCTAGAATTGCCACCTCTGTGGTGTGTGGGAGAATTGAGGAGAAGGGATGGGGAAGGACAAGTAGCTGGTGACAGCACTAGGCTGACTAGGCTGATGCTATTGTTTGTCTGCAGGCTTCTTCAGAGGGTCTAGGCAAGCCCTGTGCTGACAGCATCACTGAAGTTGCTGAGGGACTGACTCTACCAGAGTTTATCTCTTGGGGAACAAGTGTGGATTCTGCTTAAAACTCTTGATGTTTCCTTTTCTGTCTTTTGCATATATCCTTTACAGAATAATCACAAGAAACACCGTAGCAAGTGCATTAACTGTGAAAGAATGAGGAATTGGCTTGGGGACACACCATTAAATCATAACAATTAATCAATCTCTGAATAGGGAGTCTGCATTTCCCAGGGCAAAACCAAACCAACTCCTGTGCATAATGCAGAAAGAGGGAGCTGGAAGAAACTGTCATCTTGCCCAGGGTAGGATTTTTCTCCTGGCTTTTGCTCCTCAAAAGGAGGAAAGTAGTATGGCCTCCAGAAATACCTGGGGCAAGGGTGAGTGGGCTCTCCCCTGCCCTCTCAGAGTCCTCCCATAGGTCAAACAGGGATGCATCTTTATTTTCAGCCTCTCACATAGCCACATCCCGTAGGTGTGTAGCTGTCCCATGGCCATGCTCCAGATAGCAGGCAGAAGGCAAGCCACAGCTTTTGTCCTTCAACTGGAATGGCTCTGTTACAATCACAAATGGTTGAGAAGCAGTTTGTCATCAGAGGAGAGATGTTATGTGAAAGGATGGTTACTGAGTCATGTGCTCTGGCATGCATTGAGTATTACCCTCCCTGCCACACTGCCTGCTCAGGAGCAGAGCTCTTTTGGCTGCATTTGAAAGCTATAGCAAGGTGTAAGTAAGAAATAACTCTGTTCCTGCAACCTGAGCCAGAATATTTTGAAAACCAGAGCCAACACCTTCTCCCCCACCTCTGATACCTTCACCTTTTAGGTAACATAAGACAGGTATTTCAGTATATTGCCTGTCCCTAAATCCTGTGGAATTCAGTGGGTGAGAAGTTGGAACCATTTTGAACCCAGCACGTACAAGCATTTTGAATTCTTTTCTTAATAGAAAACAGATTCAGCAAAGTCTTTGTCCAAATCTTGAGAATATCCAGAAGTTATAAAGAAAAAGAGCAGATGAGACTACCAGCAAAAGAATAATCCTTCTTTTCTACAAGCCTGTTATTTCCTGAGACTGTATCCTATATGGTGGGTGTGGGTCAGACTCTCCTTGTCAAGAAGCTTAAATGGTTTAAGTGTAAACTTGACAATGCTGATGGTATCAGTGTGTTGGGGCTGATGAGCAGAGGGCAGTGTAAGTGGGGGATGGTTTCAGATTCCCCAGCCTGGAAAGAGAAGTGAGGCATGGCTTGCTGCTAGCTGCAGATTTCCTCGTGTAGGTCACAGAGGAGAATACACCTGCCTCCCATTTGTGTCTAACATAATTGCTGATATCATTACAATTTTCCCATGACAGGGACCGGGACTGTCTGGTGTGCTCCTGATCACAAGGCATCCAAAATATTATATCTGTTTTCTTGACCATATATCGTGTATTTTATTTCCCCTTCCCCCATTGCAATGTTGTGATACTCCACAGCTTTCCCTCTGTTGTGGGAAAATCTCCTTTCTCCTATTCAGAAAGCAAAAACTCAGAAGCTTTCATCATCTAAGTCTTTCTTGAGACTGAATAGAAGGAGATGAATACCTGTCTCATCAGCCAAAATCCTTCCAGTGCTCACTGAGGGTGCTGTACCATTGTAACGTCAGCTGTCACCATCAGCTAGTGAGGAAGGCTTGAGTTTTTACAATCTTAGCAAGAGTCAGGTATCAAGCACCTGAGATGAAGCAGAGATCTTTGCAATCACCCCTAAATCTGGCTGGATTTTGCTATACAAAGTAATGCCAAGCTACAGCACCACACTCAGTTGAAAGGGGGCTGGGGTGGGCTCGCAGAGATTAAAGTACCATGAGTTATAAAGGGCAGTGGGAAGGCATATTTTTGCCTTACCAGAGGAAGGTTAAGCTTTTCTTGTACAATTCAGAAAACATAGATTTGGTTCCCTGCCCTGCAACAAATGCCCTCTTTGATCTTGGGCAAATCAGCCAGTTGAAGCTGTGCCTTAGCTGCTGATCTGTAAACGAGACACAGATCCTGCTTGCAGTGGGAGAGTTTGCAAAGATAAATAGCCACGAGGTGTTCATGTACCATATTGCTGGGGAGCTGTATAAATATCTTGGTGTATAGTGACTGACCTAGTTACAGACAGTGGCCTTTTCCAGGCAGACATTTAATGCCAAGAAACGCACTGTTTGGGTTCAGTTGCTTAAATGTCACTTGTCTGTGCTGACTTCAGGTCACAGGAGGAGCACCATCCCTTTTGCCTTGTGTTTCTCATGGACTCGTGCTGTTTGTCAAGTGCTGCACCTGCCCTTGGCCTGTGTCAGTCATGTGCTCTGTGCCTTTGACTTCCCCTGTCATGTCTGCCTGCTACTGGCTCTTCAAAGGCAGTGAATCAGGAGATGGAAAGGATGAACGGGAGTTGCAGGAAAGCCTCAGTCCAGATACAACCCTTTCTGAGAGACATCTCCTTCTTCCAGACTTAACAGGCCTGTTGGCAGGATGGGGCATTTGGAGGACATTGGGAAAGGCAGTCCGGAGACCGGCTGGAAATAACTGTTGGGTCTTTGCCACTGAACCAGAAAGGGAAAGGTAGAGACACTTGCAGTCTCTGTTCCTTCCATTTTTCTTCATGTGAGGTCTTCATCTTCCAGTGTTTGAAGCTTTCTGGTCTGAGCTGGAAAGGTAAGCATTTCAGCTGGGGCTGCAAGAGGTTCACCTCCTCTGAGGAAAGGACACAGCAGGATACAGAACACACAGTCATTAGCTAGGTGCATTTCTTCCTTGCCTTCATGCTTCCACCAGCCTACACTGACCTTCCTTGAACTGATGAGTCCCTGGTTTCAGCTTCCATTGGAACAAATTAAGTAGCTTCAGTAGAGCTCACTGGAAGAAAAAGACTTCAGTTCTTTTTTTTTCAGAAAAAAAATAAGAAGAAGTTTGATTAAACAAATAAAATCACAATCGTATTCATTTTAATGACATTTCCCCTAGAAAGATAATTGGAAATTTATGGGCTTTATAATTTGAAATATTTACTTAGGGAAATTTCAAAACAAGATCACACTCTCTGTTGCAGTACCATCAGAGTATTGTTCAACACAGAAAATAAAATGAAATATTTCAGTTAATGGTTAAATAGTATACACGCTCTTTGATTTGAGGACAGTAATAACATACTGTTATAACTATTATAGTATATATCAATGTTATTTCTCACAGCCTTTTTTCACTGAAAATGGTGAAATATTCTAACATTTTTAAAAATGGTTTTTTAATTCTAAATGAAATTTTGAAATACCCAATTTAATTTTTCTTCAGAATCTTTATTCCGTGTGAAATTTCAAAAGCTATCTAAATGAGAACAACCTCCCCTAGCACATACACAAACATATTTCCAAAAGTTTATATTGTCCACATGGTGGCAATTCAGTTTGGCAGCCAGCTCTGCTGGTGCAGTATGGAACTATACCATGCCTACCCCATCACTCTTAGGTCTATGTATTCTAGTGAATATTGCAGAAAAGAGCAACATTACTTTATCCCAAATGTACTGCTATTTTCAGTGATGAGCAATACAGGCTAGAAAATCAGAATTGTCCAGAGGGCACAATTTGGTGGCATAGCAATGTGGTATTGGTTCCAACCCCTTTCCTTTGCATGTCCATCTGAATACTTCATGGGGAAAGGTTTGGCTCTTCGCAGATGTTGAATTTCACTTTACTGTGGTTACAGTTGCATATGTATCTTCTGGGCAGTGCACCAGTGCTGGCTGAGGAAGTAGATGTATTCAGTCACCAATTCTGTTCTCAGTTATTCTACTGACGTCTGTAAAATGACTCTAGA
The DNA here is from genome assembly GCA_013399835.1 of Leptocoma aspasia. Lineage (NCBI taxonomy): Eukaryota > Metazoa > Chordata > Aves > Passeriformes > Nectariniidae > Leptocoma > Leptocoma aspasia. The sequence goes on along the minus strand of VXAX01005064.1, from coordinate 608,366 downwards.
TTTATACCAGTGTAACTGAGAACAGAAGTTGGCCCAAAGTCAAGAACAGTCTCTCCTCTTCTCTGGCCCAGAACAAGCTGTTCGAGACATCATAGCCAGGCCAAACGCTCAAGGGGAATGGACCCAGTTTCCTACACTGGTTTGGTTCAGACACATTGTTTCTTTGCCTTGCTTTCCAGTGCAATGATCAAAGATCTGATGCTGGAATAGCTGAGGTCACCTTGTTCTGTGCTAGTCATTTCTGCCAGTGTTTGGGATTTTCACCCTAAGCTGGAGAGATCCACTTCTTCATCTTCCATCTGCTGTGGCAGATATTTGTATTTGAGTAAAGTGGTTCCCCTTTCCCCAAGCAAGAGAATTCACTTTGGCTTCCCTTTATGACTACAAAGAATTGATGAAAGTGATCTTGTTGGATGAGGGAAAGAGAGACTTGTGCCAATAGATTTCATTTTATGGCCACCTCAGTCTAGAAATTGCCTTTCTTGTCAGTTCAGGGAAATGTGGCTTGAGCACTAGTGCCTCCCTTGGAGGCAGCTCCCCTCCTTGTTGAGGGTATTGTGATCCTCCCCCGGGTCCACATGTTAACACCCTGACACCTTTTTGTTTGTTTTCCTAAATGCACAATGAAGACATCAGTGCTATGACCATTGACCAGCAGCAGCAGCAGCAGCAGCACACTCCATACTCATTCATGTGCTGATCACTGCTGCCATGCAGGATTTTCTGGCAATATCCAAGGGACCTCACTGAGCCAGCCCCACTTGGGCTAGGGAGGAGCCATCAGCTGGGAGCACTGTCTCAGCTTGGTGACACAAAGCTGAAGAGACCTTTTTTCATCCAGGGCTCTCATCTGATTGTGAATTCCTGTGTGTGCTATGAACAAATATGAACCTATGCAAAAAAGTCATCAATTCATTAGGGATTGTCCTATTTCCCATGATAAGGAGCATTAACTATTCATTGTCATTATGAGCCCCTGGAAACTTAAAGAAGCAGCATGTGTGGAAGTAGAGCATGCTGCTGAATAAACGTCAGCCAGCAGTCACCACAGGGCTCTGAGTTTTGAGCTGGAGCTGTGGATGGATGCCACAGAGAGAGCACCACATGAAGAAACCAGCTCACAAAGTTAAAAAAAAAAATCTTTCCTTCTCTTCTCATTCTCATGGGTAATGCAGTGCTGCTGACTTCAGACTGCTATGCAACTCCCAGAGGGCACTGCCAGAATGCCACTGTGATGTCTCATGGCATAACCCTTCAGCCAAATACCAGCCCAAGGGGGTGGGGGAACCAACTGGCCCTTTATATATTGCAGCAGCAGTGATGTCATACACTCCAGCCAAGTTTGCCAGTTTACCCAGCTCCTGTCTAGTGAAAAAAAAGGCTGACATTCAGTCTGTGCCAGGCCAGGAATAGTATCTGTAATTTGACCTCCTCGTCACAGCTTGCTAGGCACTTAAGAGAGATACTGAAAAAAGCCTCCTATTTAAAAGAGAGGGGATGTTGGTTTCTGATTAAACTGCTTGAAATCTCTGTTCATGCAAACTTTTTCAGTAGCTTGTATCAGATGATGCCTACTGCTAACACCTCACACATTTCTCAGCATTTCCAAGCAGTTTCAGATGCCCAGCATTGCTTTCCTTTTTCTTTAACAAAGACTAAATTCAGACATCCTTAAATGTTTGAGCTAGCTGAATCCTGACCTAAGCTGAAATACTGCACCTTGCTTGTTAGCAGCCATGTTTGTCCAAAAAGGTAAAGAAATGGGACTTTACAGGTTATTAAACCAGTCAGGAACAGCTTCTTTGCCTAAGAAGTTGTTATCATATTTATACAAGGAATAACCACATCAGTACAGTGCTGCTGTTTTCATCCAGTCCCAGTAATGGTCTGCACCTTGAACACTTGGTGCAGATACAGCTTTTCCAGGTTGAAACATTACACTTCACAAGCACTCATATTATGTCCAGGCAGGGATTGTCACAAGGGTTTCAGAGACAGTGGCAATCACTATTCTTTCCTTAATCAGTGGCGCCGAGTTGTTTTTGTAACTGTGACTCCATCTAGGAAAATAATTGCTGAGATTACATCATGATCTCTATGTTTATAGTTACTCTACTCACTTTTCAGCAAAAGTTCTCGGTTTACAAGGGACGATATATTTCTTCAGACCTCCGTCCATGAGATCTGAAAGCCAAGATTCCTCCTAGTTCAGGCACCACCACCCCTAAGTACTGATAAACTTTGTGCTACTGGAATGTAGTCAGCAGCCCCGTTAATGAGTGAGACAGAACTTAATCACCATCTCCCATGTCTGAGTTGGCTTTGCACAGTTAAGAGTACCACAGAAGCAGTAAAATTGTAAATTAACCTCTGGGCAAAAAGAGAACTGACTGCACATCTTTGGAGTGAGAATACCCTTTTACATCTGGCTGTAAACAGAGGTAGCACTGTTTGTTGTTTGCTTGCTTTTCCTTTAGTTTTACTTTTTTTTTTTTTTTACCCACACATCTTAGACAACAAAAAGCTATGATTGGTACAGGCTTCTCCCTTAACACACTGATAACTGCCATTCCTCAGGCATGGTGCAGGACACAATCAGTGTCCTGAGCCCTTGTTGCCACTTTTGCTAGTAGGTTTTGAATATCACAAGCTGACTCAAAAATTTTCTTAGAGAAGACTGTGCTATCTGCATTACCTCAGGGCCAGACAGTTCTCCTTCTAGGAAATTGATATATTCTTGTAAAGATTAGGTAAACTGGCCTGAACCTTGGAGGTTTCCACAGCAGAAGGGTGGCAGCAATTCATGTTCACCATGGCTGAGCTTTCCTTTAGCATCTCCAGCCTCTGGTTCATGTATGGAAGCAAAAAGATGTTTTGTTTACTGCCCATTACCATGCCAGCTGTCCACCTTTCATCTCCTTTACCACAGGGATAGTGAAAACCATGGACTTTCAAACCTCAGCTGCTTTAGTTCCAAGTCAACCAGATTGACGTCTGTATTTATTGACAGTAGAAAGCCATATACATGTGGAGTGGAGGCACATATTTTCCTCTCAGTCCCTCTCAAAGGGTAGCACAGCAGGGAAGAATTCTTCTTTTTAGCCTGGAGTCATCACCCAGCCTTTGCAAAGGGCAGAATGCCAGGAAATCATTGCTCACTCAGCTGCCAGACCCTGCTGGGGCTACCAGAGTGTGCTGGAGATTGTGACAGTTGTTTGCTAGGAACGTGACTGCACTCCACAAGCTAGCAAACCCAACAGGTATTTGGTTATTGTCACTCTGGGATGGACAGCTGTCTCTTTTTGTAAGAAGTCCTGTAAATCAGCCCTAAAATGGGGCTGTAAAATGGGAGCAAACAAATGAACAAAACAATCCTCAGATCATGCAAACAAATATCTTTGTTTTCAAATTGCAGAGTTCACTTAGGATCAAAAAAATGCTGAAGGTCAGAAACATCCTGGGACACTACTTCTGTCGAATCTACATCACTGGACTATTTCTACCTCCTCACTAAAGATGGTCAGAAAAGAAGCCAAATACAAGCATGAGAGTGAGTTCTAAAAACAAGAAGCAAAATTATAAGGCAGGTATGTACTTGTATTTGTCATTTATATCACAATAAGAATCAAAACCAGGAGCAGGATGGCCTTTCATTTGTCTTCTCTTTTTGCTTGCTGCATTATACACAAAGATGTATGTCTGTGAGGGGAGTGAAATCCATGTTTGAAAAATCTTTGTACAAAGTAAGATGGGGAAGCTCTGTTAGGCTGATTTTATTTCTGGTGTAAATCTATTGTAGTTATGCATAAGTCATTGGAATTGCATGGCTGGAAGGACAGGATCTGAATTCACTATGATACTTGGAGTCTAAAAATAGGTTGGCTGAGATTCTTTTAAATAGAAAAGGAAGGTGAGGAGTGTTTTCATTTGAAGAAACAACTGAGCCAAAGTAATTCAGCTGATTAAACTCAGTTCCTCTTACTTTTCACACTTTGACCAGCACCGGATCATCAAAAAGAAAAACAGGTTCTTTCCAAGAGTTTCACTGAGATAGATGAAGGTGGAATCAGGGATTTGGACACCTGGGGAGGCTGGAATCTAGATCTGAGATCATTGCTCAGTTCTATGAGCTGAATCAGTGGATTCAAGCTTGAGATGTAGACATCTTCCACTTGTATAGAAGTTGCTGTAGATGTGAACTCTGGTGTTTCAGCTCCTCACAAGTCTGTAATGCCATTGTAAGGAGCAAATGGAGATACAGACCCGACTTTCATTAAAGAGTTTTAGCCAGTTCTGGAGTATGCTTTCAAACTGTCTCCCTGCAGTTTAGCCAAAACTCTGCTCAAGTCCTCAAATGTGAGAATAATAATCTAAAGAATTTACAGAGAAACTGTGAAGTGTTTTAGTGTAGAGATTTCAAGTACAGCCAAAGGGTCTATTTTGCTTTTACTTGTTCAATGAAAAGATTCCCCCATCCTGTGTTCAGACAGGAGATACACAAGAACCTCAGCACTGTGGGCCCTGACCATGTGTCATAATCAGTCTGTGGTATCCCATAATTGTGTTGGATGGGTTACCTTTGGCTCTCAGCAGTTCTGGAGCTGAAACCAAATGTTCCCTGTGCTACTTTAGTGGGTCTGCTACAGTCCCCGAGGCACTCCTGCCTTCTGCTGGCTCAGCTGATGTTAGCAGCCACTTCAGCTCCAGCAGACCAACACAACCCAACTGTGTCCTGCTATGGGTGGCTAAATGGTACCCCAGCACTATTTGTCTGGAACATGCACAGTAATCCTTCTTATCTGTAGTGCCATTCTGTTTTCTTAAACAAGGGTTGTGTTCATGGCAATTACCATGACAAAGCTCTGACAATTAAGTTTTATTGACTTTTCTTTCATTTTGGACTTACTGTGCAATGATGTACTCAGTGACATCATTTTTAAGCAGTTTTGGTTACTAATTCTTCCTGGCTTTCTAAATAGGTGCACAGCACTTGGAAGTGTTTATGGTTGGAGGTATGGAAAGCGAAGTACTTGAAATTTGTTTCTTATGTCCTTGTTTAAGAGCCCAAGTAAAAATATGAGATGAAAACACTTTTTTCAATGGCTCTTTTCAGGAATTAAACTATCTACCATGAGCTACTTGAATTGACCAAAATAACAGTGATTTTTCATATTGTTCATTGTGTTGGTAGCATCACAAAATTAATCAGTGACTGATATATCTGGAAAATGCTCTCTGTCTAATACTGTTAATATAGAAAAATGATAATTTATAATTTTTGGCTTTGCAGAGAAGAAAGTTTCCTTCAGCTATTCTGTAAGATGAGTCAATGTGCAGCAGCACCATCTGGAAGAATGGCTTTGTGCTTGTGATTTGCAAACAGCTGGATCTGCCTCACAAAGTCACCTGCCTATTGAACACCTGAAACTAATCCTTTGGATACTTCACCCATGACTCTCATGAACAATGCAGGGAAATAAGAAACATACAGAAGGACACAGTGATTCCTCAAGTATTGGGAGTCTCCTGGATGATGCAGACAGAGAGGTGAGCAGCCTCACAGATCGGGCTTTCAAAAGTTTGTGTGTAGCAGAACTCGAAGACCCTTACAATGAACCAGAACTTTCCATTTCGCCTGACTTTGCCCTCCAGTTGTCTGCTAAAATTCACTCAGGGACATTAAACCATGACATCAAGAAAAGCAATGTCTGTGACAAGCTAACAGCAAGAAACAATGAACATACAATATGGGCTTCCACATTCCAACAGTTACCAAAATGTGCTTCGGAGGAGAAGAGGATTGCTAAGAACAATACCTTTGCCATGGAAAGGAAATTGAATTTGCCAGTCCCTGGTCCAAGGAACAATAAGCATGTTTCAAAAGTGTCCTCATTGATTAAGACATTTGATAAGACTGCAGACCAAGGGTCAGGAAGTCCTCTGATAGCAAATAAGCAGCCCATTAAGAATAGCTTTCAAAAATACAAAATAAATCATGGCAATGATATTGCTTCCTGGGATGATACAGACATTTTAAGCATCCACAAGGAACTTTCTGAATTTTCTGAGCCTAGTCAAGGTAGCCACTGCCTCAGTGGCAAACATGAGCCACAGAGACAACCTAATAAAATAGACCTGAGTTATGGGGACTCTGATGGTTATTATCCTGTGCTGATTGAGATGTCAAAAGTAGCCAAGTCAAATTTTTCCCACTCTTCTAAGAAGGCTTTAAAAAACAGAAACTTGAAAGTTAGCGAACCAGCAAAAAAAGGTAGTTTTCTTCACAGTGAGAACAGTGCTTTTGAATCATGGAATGTTCATCATAAAAAAATGACAGAAAAGGAGGAATTTGTTGACATAAAAATGAAAAAGGAAGGTCCTGCATACCTGGAAGAATCACCATTTGTTAAAGGATCCCACACATGTGAACATAAATTGTCACCTGTCATGACCACTGTTGCTAAGAAAGAGAAAGATTTTCAGATGAAACCAACTGTACAAGAAGCTTCTTTCTCTCTCCGAGTTNACCCCCTACCCCTGAAGCCCCTCCTGTGCCACCACCCCCAGTGCCAGCTCGACTTTCCCCCACTGCCTTGTCCCAAGCCTCTGTGTCACCCCAGTCTGTGTCCTATAGGATGGTTTCACCCTCACTCAGGTTTGAGACACCCAGTCCACCTCTACCAAAACCCCAGGCCACCTTAACTGAAGAGGAATCCCTCAGCCCCCAGCTGGGCAATACCTGTCCACCCTGGAGGAGACAGAGGGTTACAGAAAGGGCAGCAGGGAAGAGACAGGCTGCAAAGGAGAAGGCCACAGGCAGCCACAAGACCTCATTGTCTGAAAAGGTGACTGGTGCTGACCCTGGTCTGCATGTGACTCCTCTGGCTAAACAGGCAAACTCCCCTGGATCGATCAGTCCCTCTTTCAACATCACCCAACTCCTAACACCTGTCATCCCACCAAAACAGGAGGTGGACGCTGTGCAAAGTGAGCTGATCCCACTGACACCTCCTCCCACAGAGAGCACGGCCTCAAGAGACCACAAGGAGAGCACCTTAGACGATTACAGGTCTTGGGATAGTCACAGGTTGACAGCATCGAGTCTGTTATTTAACTTAAAGGATGTGCGCAAACATGTTAAAAGCATTTACACCCCTTCTCCCCTGTTAAGGGCCTTGGAGGAGAAAAATAAAACAAGGGAAAATATGCAGGAGAGTGCAAAAATGGATGCCTCATTCTCAACTTTGCATGACAAAAGTGAGAAAAATATTACAGAGAAAGATGAATTGAGTGATATAGCTTATGTATTGTCTAGCAGTGTTCATGAAAACAACAATAAAACTGATTTAACTGGGCACTTCACAGGTAACTACCAGACAACAGAAGACCTTCCATTTTACCAAACTGGAGACAGCATGCAGCAAGACAATTCAAAATACCAAGACCTGGTTAAAAACACAGAGGATAATGAAAATTTCCCCTCTTTCAGACATGAATCAAATGAACCTGATTTAGGAAAACATCAGCAGTATCCAGCACAGAGAGCGTTCAGTAGAGACAATGTAGATACAAAAGCTGTGCAGCCCATGCAAAATCACAGCTTGCAGGGTGAGGAAGATGAAAGACAAGCAGCTATTCAGAATGAAAATTTTGCCTTCAAAACACTCCTAAAGCAACTCTCACCAGAAGAAGATGAACCTAACAGCGCCACCCAAACCGACATTGTGGTACCTGGCCATGAAGCACGAGGCAAAAGAAGCACAAGTTCTTCAGAGCAATCCTTTGTCTCCACAGTGGAGCAGCCACTTCAGGAAGAGCCATTTCTGCCAGTGCCCCTGATGGAGCAGACGTGCCTCCAAGAAAGCCAGAGGACTGACAGCGAAATGGGTTCAGGAAGTAAGAAAAGACAAAAGGAGAGAGGGAAAGAGGTTGGGGAAGATGAACTGCAATACTGTGCTTGCATCAGCCCTGGTACTGGTGCAGCAGAGAAGAGGGAGGGAAGTGTTACTGGGAGTGAACAGAGGAGCCTGGTGAAAGAGAAACTAGGGAGAGAGAAAACGGAAGAGGCCAACAGCACAAATTCTGTGTCCGACGGTATAAGAGACCTGTCCACCTCCAGGTCTGAGGAACCACAAACACCATCATCTTCAAGCTCAACCAAACCCAGTCTGTTTATGATTAAAGATAACACATTCAGGTCGCCTCAGGTAATAAGGGCTGTCAAGCTGCCCCTACTCCGGTCATTTTCCCTGGATGATACAGTGAGCAGCAGTTATAAGGAAATGGAACGTAAGTTTATGGCCCCAGCAGTTTACAACAAGCAGCACCGAAACATGTTGCATGCCCAGGAGGTTGGCTGGTGGGCATCAAGACACAGAAGGCAGCAGAACGTGAGAGATGGAGCAACTGACAGAGAAAAAGAAGCCAGTGAGCCTGGATCTACTTCAGGAACACTGGATCCCAGTCTTCTGGAAAATACAGAGAACTTTTCATTTGGAAAACTGACGGAAGAAGATGAAAAGACTTGTGTGTTGTTAAATAAATTTGGGAAAATGAATGAGGAAAGTGTCTGTAGAAGTAAAAAGAAGCCTACAAAGGCAAGACACAGCTTAGCACAGCCAATTATAGTTCTGGAAAATGACCAAGCACAAAACAACCCCAGCTATCCTGCAGAAAGAAAGACAAATTACTTTAAGAATCATCATTTATCTAACCGCAAAGGGGGCTCCTGTGCAAAAAAAATAATCACTAGGGAGACAATTTCCCCTGTGACTGGCTCCATATTAGAGGACCACACATGTTCTTCTGTATCCAATGACACTTTAGAGGATATCCTGCATACAGAAGGTGCACCAGTTTTGTTAGACAATCTTTCATGCTCTGCTGTTACAAGCCCCAGATCAGGAAGCACAATGCACTCTCTTGCTGCCAGTTCATTATCAGATAAACCAACTATTTCTGGCCTTAGAGAGACAGAGGATGTTACAAATCCTGCCTTGTTGAACATGGCACTAGAGAGGCAAGCTTATATGCCTGCAGAAGAGGTAATCAATTCAGCACAGAGGAATCTACTTTTGGATGTCGCAGGGGAGGATGGGAGACTGGAGCCCAGGGCCCTTGGTGGGAGACCAGCAGGCAAGCCACCCACTGTGCCACCAAAAACAGAAAAGGCTCTGCGTCGGGCTAAAAAGCTGGCAAGCAAGAGGAAAAAAGTGCAAGAGCAGCAGAAAAACCATCAGACTGAGCATACAGATGCTGTAGGGAGAAAGCCTACTCATTCTGGAGAGACAGTATCTGCTTCACCCTTAGTATATTCTCCCCTTCATCCTCCCCTTCACTCAACTTTTACTCCCATGGAAACCACTTCTGGGAAATCTAGACTTGCACCAGCAGCAAGCTCTTCACCCTCCTCAACCCAGCGGAAACTCCTGCAAGACCCTGACTCCGGTCAATACTATGTCGTGGATTTACCAGCCGAAGTTAACTTAAAGACATTTTATGACCCAGAAACTGGCAAATATGTCCAAGTCTCAGTCCCTTCCTTGGAACAGAACTTACACCAGTCCACCTCTTCAGAAATTAAGAATTCTCCCTATGCCTCCTACCCTAGAGTGCTGCCTTTACCAGCCTCATCAGTAGCTGTGCTGAAATCACCCTCTCAACTCTCTGAACCTGCCTGGTCAGTGCCTGCTGGACCAGAACCAGCTGAACTACCTGAAGATGGCCAGCAGGACTACAGATATGCTGAGTCTGTGGATACTCAGTCCTACACTGAACCAGCCTCCTACTCCTACCATCAAGATGCTGGAGAAACTCAAGTTCACTTAGGAAAGGATGTGAGCCCAACCCAAAATACTGGCATTGTCACCCTCACCAATTTAGATGATTTTGCTGCTGAAGGAGTATCTTGAAAACTGAAGTAACAAAACATGCCAGCTAGTGTTTTTAAGAACTGTTTGGACAGACACATGCACACAAAAGCACATGCAGATTTGATATTTCTACAACACTTTGTCTGAATCTCGTTGTGGTTTGGGTGGGAAAGGAAACGAAAGCTGTTCATTTTGAAAGATGCAAGGTAATGACCTCTCTGAAGAAAAGAGAAATTGAGTAAACACCAAATTATCAGTGAGATGAAGGGGCAATGCCAGCTAGACAAATACATTTCACAATGTGAAGCCACTGCTTGCTGCTGCTGCTGCTTTGTCATTAAGAAGGCTGGGATAGCCAAAGCAAGTGTCCTATTGCCCAGATGTGTTGCATGATACATGACACAAAAGAAAACCTATGACACCATCCTATGAGACCTAGAACTGATGCTGCAGCTGCTGAACTTTCCTCACTCGCTGCCTTTGAACAATATTGACAGGTAGAAAGTATGTGGCTACAAATATGCCATATATGCAGGATCCCGTTTTTGCACACGTTGATTGCCCTGATATCATTGACAAGAAGATTGTATACTGGATGCACGATACAACAACCATGTCAAAAAAATCCCCTTTAAACAACCAGAATACAGTTGCAGCTGCTCTAGACTTCTCATATACTTTTGCAGTGCCCACTAATATGCTGCTGAATTCTTTATATTTCTTGATAACATCCAAATAGGTTCCCCCAGAGTCAGGGTTTATTTATAATGCAACTTAAAACTTCAGGTTATCTTGATACTTGGCCTGAAATATTTTGGTGAGGAGCAAGGTTGAATGAAATCCCACAGTATTTAATTGTTTGTTAGGGCAAGAAGTTCTTTGCTATTGTAATTGAAATGTGTTTTGTTTTGTTTTCAGGCTCCTATTGAAACATGGAACTAACTTTTAAAATCTGAAAAATGTACCTAAGTTTGGTCTTGTGAATTCTGTGATTTAATACAAACAAACGAACAAACAAACAAAATATTCAGAACATCCAAAGTATTTATTTCTAGAAAAGCACTCCTTTGAATTATCCCTTTTCTTTGAGAGATCTGTATGAAAATATCACTCATCCTTGCATAAGCTCTTTTTTGTCATCATAGTTAATGAGGAAACCTAGGTGGAAAGATGGAAAAATTGAATGTATTGTGCCTGCTTGTAAATATCTGTATGTGAAGTATTGACTTAGTTTGGTCTGTCTCATTTTCATACTGTTTTCCCCAGTTACAACTGAAGTACAGAAGCTCTAAGGAAGAATTATGCCAGTGACTTTCAGCCTGATTCACATCTTAGGCAATTTTTACAGGATTTTTTTCAGTGAAGCAGCTCTTGACTTCCTGAAAAGAAAGGGATGTATCATGCCTTTTGTTAATTGAATACAATGTGGAGACAGGACACAGGCACTGCTCCACTCTCCCAGTGTTAATATTTTTGACAGAGTTTTTCTTCAGAAAATTTCCCAGGACTGAAGCCTCGCTTGGGACACAGACCCACTTTGTGGTGTTTCTCCTTCCTTAACCTGAATTCAGCTCTCAGCCTTCCTCCATCCCTGACAAGAGCCATGTGTTGTTCACAACCTGTCCTGGTCCCACCAGACAGTTCCTTTCATCAATGCCACTTACTGAAACATTTCTCTTAGACAAACACTAAGGGCATCACTTCATTGATTACAGTGGGGTTTGGATTTAGCCTTTAATGATTTTCTGTGGTTCACTTCACCTGTCACACATTTTGTGATTTGGTAGAAAATGAAGAAGCTTATATTGGTATGGTTTGAGTTTTAAGCGTATTCAGCCAAATGCCCATATTTGAATAAACATTTATTGTTTAATTTTCCAACCTGGAAAATTTTCAACACCTGACTGAATAAAGCCCTGAACAACTTGGGCTGTCCTCAGAGCAGGAGGTTCACCTAGAAATCTCCTGAAATCTTTTTCAGCCTGAATTATCCTGTGATCCGGTTCTGAAAACATTAAAATTTAAATGAACTTTGACTTGGAACGCAGCAAATGGAATCTTCCCTGAGAAACAGCTCATTTTGAAAGAATTAAAAGAAAAAACCTGAAAATCACGAGTGTTTCAGGAACAAGCATGCATTTTCAAATTGTTAAATTAAGGGAAGTGGCTGTTACTATAAATATATTTTTTTAGTCACAAGTATTTTGTAAACTGATGGTGCTATTCATGTTGCACTGCTCTGTTGTCATTCTATACAGCATAATGTCTATCCAGTATAGAGCAGCATCTCATCCAGATGTTAAAATATAGATAAATAGATCCATTAGAGTTTTCCATGGTGCATTTAGACAAAACCTATGAAATCTTAAAGCCTATCAGAGTGCACAAGCCTGTTTTTTTTCATGTGTGTGTGTGGTATTACAAATTTTAATGTCCTTAATGTCCTCAAGTCAAGTAATAGGCTCTCAGAGGACAGGATAAAAGCTTCCTTTCCAAGGGAAGACTATGGATAAGAAGTATCTGTGCACAGATTAAAAAATGAACGGTAATTTGATGACAAAAATGCATATGTGTCTTTAAAAAGGTCCCTTTTACTTCTTTAACTGTCATTTATTTTGTAGACATGCACGCTTTTGAGCCCTTTTATCAAGGGTCTCCTAAAACTCTTATTGTGGAGAATGGGATGTTCCATGATACTGCTTCCAGGTATGTGAGGAAAGCAGGGTCTATTTTTCCCTCTGCTGTTAAGGTGAACTGAAACATGGGCATCTAAAGAGGAGCCAGTCCTAACTTGGCTACCAAATACATTTCAAGTAGAAGTTCTTCATTTCTGTCAGCCCTTTCTGCTGGCTTCAGGGAGCTGCATTCACAGTGGACTGTGTCTCTGAACAGCTCCCAGAGCAGGTCTTGACCTGGAGAATTTGTAGCTAAATTGCTGTAGCAAGGTGAGGGTCTTCTCCAAGGTAACAAGTGACAGCACCTGAGGAAACTACCTGAAGCTGCCCCATGGAGGCTTAGATTAGACATTAGGAAACATTTCTTCACTGCTCAGTCATTGGAATAAGCTGCCCAGGGAAGAAGTGGAATCACCATCCTTGGAAGTGTTCAAAAGGTGTGGTGAACACTTGGTGCTAAGTTAACTGTTGGTCACAATGATTTTAGAGGTCTTTTCCAGCCTTAATGGTTCTATGATTCTGTGAAATTAAACAAACGGGGGAGTTTTGAGAATAGACAATAAAGTGGTTTTTGTCTTGTATCCAAATCTTCCTGCACTTTGCCACAGAGCATGAATGATATTAGAAAAGTATTGCTCCAGGTCCCAGCCTGGTACTGAGCAGGAACCCATCAGCAAACCTGTCTCTGGCCTAGGCCAGGCTGCTGGCCAACTTCTTGCTAGGCTGTGGGAGTGTGTGTGTACAAACACACACATGCATCCACGCAAGCAACCCTATATATGTATGTAATACACCTGTAAAACTGCCATTTGCATATCAGTATAAGAAAGCAGTAATGCCTGTGATGGTGAACACAAAATGTTGGTTAAAAGGAAGACAAATTACACCTTTTCAAATAACAAATATTTTTCGTTCCTTGCCCTATTGTGTTTGTTTTTGTTGGGGGGATGTTTCCATTGCTGCTGTGGGAAGCAGGGTTGGAAGAGGTCAGTACTAGGCAGAATGAGAGCTGTAAATTGACCCTTTTCTTTGGGGGAGGGGTGCTATGGGAAACGTGCAATAGTCCTGAAAGCAGTTGTAGGAAAGCACTGTTTTGTGACAGTGACATTAAGCTGTAGGTTTAAGAGGTGTTGAGGCAAACCAAGCCAAATTCTGCCTTGCCAGCAGACTGTGGTTAGGACTAAAGAACACGGCAGGTTCTTGGTACACACTGAAGCACAGCAGGCTGAAGGGAACAGGGGCCATTGTTTTCCCTGTTCCCTTCTCCTGCACATGGCCTTTGTGCATGTTGCATTTCCTGGTGCCCAGAGGCTCCTTTACAGTGGTGATTCTTCCTTGGCAGGTGGGACTGAGGCCAAACCTGACTTAGCTAGTCTTTGGTTCTAGGGCCAGAACTGCCTCCCTCCGAATCTCCTTCTCCTTGTGGGGTGACTGCAATGCCAACAGTCCAGCTGTCACATGGCAGACTTGGACTGCCACCCCACAGCCATGGCTCTGTCCCAAGGGCTTGAATTTCCTTGTGGAAAATGCTGGATTTGTTTGAGAGAGTTTATTTTAATTGAAATGGCCTATGTGCATGGATTTTTGCCAACTCCTCCTTGGGTGTTCAGTGCCTTCCTAAGTCATCTGTCCAAGAAGATATATGTCACCAGCACGTTCCATCAATGCAACTGTATTTGCAAATAAGTAATTATTTATTAATTAATAAACAAAATAAATGGGACTTGTTTTATAATACTGGAATGACTTCTAGCCAGCTTTTTCACTGTAATTATGTGCCATTGTAATTTTATCTCCAGTTATGCTGGCAGAGGAAGTTGAGAACAAGGAAGTGTGTGTGTGTGTGTGTGTGTGTGTGGTATACAGTTAAAAGATCGAGGAGATGACTGGATGGAGGGCTTCATCCCCCTTCCTCCCCTTCCTAAAGCGAGGGAGCAGGAGACTGGGCAGAAGCACCTTTGGCCCATGACTCCTGGCATCATTCCCACCCTCCCTACTATGCAAGGGCAGTGGTCTGTCTGGCCAGAGGACCATGGAGATATGGTGCCAGCACCCAGTCCAAAAGCACTGGGAGGGGATCACCTTCTTGCCACCACCCAGAGAACATCAGGGCTTTCATACTCCCTGTGTCCCATCCACCTGGGGGAAGTTACCACCTGTGTAACTTGTCTTTTTTCACATTTCTCCTCAATACAATTTTCTTATTGTATGTTGTGTAGTGGAGACTTCTCAGAGTGATTTTGGCTCCGTCCTTGTCCAGACTGGCAATTTTATTTAGGTTTCCTCTGCCTTGATCCCTGAGTAGCCAAGAAGTCCTTGCTGACAGTGAAAGTGCTATTGTAATATAACAGACCATAAAGAGAATAGTTGGCTGGTTATGTTTTTACCAGAAATACATTGACAGGTTTGCATATCTGTATTTGGGGGATATGCTCTGTTTCATTTCTGAGTAAATAAAAACTCTAAGTTTGATCCCCTCTCTCACTGAAAAGCAGCATCAGAAGCTGGTGATATTGCACATGATGGGTTACATGGGCTCTAGTGAATACATATAAATGTGTAATTTGGAGCAACTGGTGTATATCAGTCACTTTTATTAAAGAAACTCTGCTTCAGAGTCTTATAGGAGATAAAGAACATGGAACACTTGAGTAAATTTGACTTCAATGTGTTTGGTTTGTTTTTTTTTTTTTTTGGTGAAATTCTCATTATAACAACAGAGGTCAGTGATTAATTTATTTTGTCTTTAGGATGATTATTCTGGTCTTATGATGATCTCACATTTAACACTGTCCCCTGATACTAAATAAAATATTACAATTATGGGGTTTAAATGGATAGGGAATGGCTGAAAATGACCTGTGGTCTTCCCTTGCTTCTTTTTGATATCCTCAAAGTTTTCATGATGTTGATTTCTCACATTAAATAGTCAGATCTTTGGTACTATATGGCCAATTAGAGATTTGCTTCTAATATGCTATTGAACATACTTAGAAAGCAGCATTCCAATAGTGCAGAAGAGAAATCATTTATGTCCCAATTGACTAGAGCTCTGTGTTTTTATTAAAGCAGATTTAACTCAAGCCTTGAGGGAAGCAGCTTGCAGTGGTAAAACATAAGCACTTTTCTGTGTCCAAGTCCATATTGAATAAATTGAGGCCTGGGGTACTTTGAAAGAAGGAGAGAGGGAAGACTCTGTGAGAAGCAGGGACAATCTTTGAAATCCTTCTAGCAATGGAAAGTGGGACACCAGCAAAAAGTAAAAAATGTTCAAAGCTGGAGCTGCACTTTGAAAGGGCTTGTCAAAGGCAAGGTGCCTGACAGGCTGATTCCTCCCTATGCTGACGTGGGCTCCCTTGCCATGGAGCTCCCCGGTGTGATCACACTCCTGCCCACTGGCATTCAGAGCCTCATCTTACCACAACTGTCCTTTTGCTTGCTTAAAGCTGGCATGGGGAAGCAGAACTTAGAGCACACAAAAATGGAATTATTGCTGTGCCAGCATTCTCAGTGTTGTCACCAACATGAAGCATTTCAGGTGAGCCAAGGCCTTCTTCATGACCATTCTTACATCAACAGGGCAGAGATGACAGACTCTGAGATAAGCATTGATCTTTCTATTCCTAGCACTGATAAGCTGCAGGGAATGAAAACTGGGTCTGGTCCAAGAGAAACTCTCTTTGCTTGCCCTGAGATTCCTGAAAGTGTGTTGCCAGAATCAGTTTCTGCTGGTGAGCACTGACAACCTGGAACAGGTGCCCTGAGACTGCATCCCTTCCCAAGGAATGTGGGTGAAAACATTTCAGGATTATTCCATGCCAAAACCATCTGTGCTATTTGAAATTTCCAAAAGGGAAAGTTAGAAAAAGAATGAAAACAGAATTTCCTATCACTTTACACTAAGACCATGTTATTGTTGACAGTGCATCCATACCTGTGTAGAGATGCATCTAGGTATGTCTACGTGTCTATATAACCTTATAGATATACTTTCATGTACTTCTGAAGTGTCTGCATATGATCTAAACTGTGCCCTCAATGTCCTTTCCAGCTCCCATTGTCTGTGCACATGTCCTATTTCTTGCAGTTCCCACAAGGGAGCTCCATTTTCCTTCAGGACTCCTATATTCCACTACCCTAGGGAGATGAATGTTTGCTTCTTTCCACATTCTTGCCAGGACTAGGGTTGTACCTGGGATGCCCGCACACCTCCATGTCTCTGCTGGAGGCAGGGTGGTCACCCACACATTGGCCCCTCTTGCTAGAGGTGGTGCAGGTGGTGAGTCTGGGGCCAGGTGGGACTGGGAAGGGGGATGGAGATGCCCTTTTGCTTACTGTGTCCCCTTCCTGAACCCCCTGCCTTATCAGCCCGAGACACAAACACTCCTCCTGGCAACGGGATCAGCCCCAACAGTCCAACCCAGCAGCAGAACTGACCCTAGCGCTGATCCTGCTGCCATAAACTCCTTTCCTTAGCAACCAGATGAGCCCTAACATAAACCAAGCAGGATCAAATACCACCTGGAGTACTGGACCAAAAACCTACTGACACAGCCAAGTCACACGACTGCACCTTAGCAGGAATTTTCCAATAAAACAGCTTCTTTGCTGATAAAGACACTGCTTTGACAACACTGAAATTGCTGGTAAAAAACCTACATATTTGGAGTGTTTTTTTTTTTTCATCTGCTGTCATCTCAGATGGGAAATTTGCTCAAAATTATTGAGAAGTCCTCATTTGCTTACATGGATGTCTAAGTAAACAGTCATTTTCTTTTGGACTGAAAGTACTTTTTAAAGAAATCATTAATTTAAAGACATGTATTATGAATTTGAAGATAAAGAAAAGGGTTTCAAATATCACAAAATGCTTTTTTGGTTTATTTCTTTGTAGTTTGTTGAGCTGAATATTGTTTTGTCTTTTTTTCCCAGTGTTTGGGGGCTTTGGTTGGTTGGTTTGTTTGTTTTGCTGTTGGTAGTGGTGGTTTAGTGGGGGTTTTTTGTCCGTTTTGGAATGAAGAAGAGATGCTACCGTCACCAAAATGGCTATGCGAGGGGAGCAGTTTCTGATGCAGTCACAGACAAGTGCTCCCAGCACCGGCTGTCACGATGAGCCACAGCGGAGCTCCCTCTTGCGCTGGACTGTCCGTGGCTCTGGATCCAGCTGCCATGTGACCAGCTCCACGCTGGCAATCTTCTCTCAGCCCTGCAGGGGGGCTGTTCTCGCTGCTGGCTAGCTGTGCTTTCCAGCGGTACAGGAACCTGCTTGTAGATTTATATCCTTCTGGGCATCCGAGACGTGTTTAATGGTGTGCAATATCTGCATCCCTGGGGTATACTGAGAGGTTATCTGATCAGGCTCAGCAGGACACCAGCCACGTGGTTTACACTTGTCAATTTTTATGCTTCTCATCTGAAAATCCCCAACAACATCCTGGTCCTTGGAAAGCTTCCAGGGGCTGTGAGTGTGGCACTAACGTAAGGGCAATGGTACAACCACTCTGCGCTTGAAGCGTTCCTTCAGCAGGTAAATACCCTTCATCCTGTAAATAAAGCTGAGCTGGGGGTAAAACAAAGGTTTTATATGTGTGACTGCCTCTGTACTGTGGGCATTTGCTGGAACAGCACTGTCAGCCATGGTCGCATACACCCGATCAGGCTGAGCAGGAGGAAGCCTGTGATACTCAGAGGCCACAGATAAAACCACACGATCCCACTTTGTGTGGTTTTTTTATTATGGCTAATCCTAAATCCAGCCTGAATCAAACTAAACCCTCACTCACTCCTAATTCCCCCAAATTAATGCTCACACTGCTGTGTACATGCTGTTAGCTAACAGAGCACACAGCAGACATCATCCTCCATAACATGCTGGGCTGTTTAGAAGACTTTTTGCTCCTTGCTGCTTATTGCCAACTCTGCCAGCACAAGTATTCCCCAATCTGCCTGTAGCAAGCCCAAAATGTTCCCTCCTGCTGACAGACATGTGAGGAGCTGAGCTCAGGAAGAGAGACAATCCCTGACAGAGGGCAGGGGGAATGGTTGAAGTCAAAACAACGTGCTTAAAAGGTGTCATCATTTACAAAAGTAGCATCTGGGCAATGCAATTCTCCCTTGTGGCAGGTGCTAAAGGCCTTGTTAAATTGTGGGCCAGATATATCTACCTTTGCATGCAGGAGCTATTTTGGTTGTGCACATGTAAGTCCCAGAGACAGAGAGTATGGAATCAAGGTTAAACTGCCTTCCCATGAAGTGGCAGCAGGAATAAGGTGTTTCCAGTACCTTGGGTCCTACTTTTCTGGCTCATTAATGTAGTTCTGAAATCTAATTAATAACAAAGACTCTCATTTATTCCCTCCTCTCCTGCTTTCACAGTGTCTGGCAAACTGTGTATTGAACAACAGAAGAGTACCAGCGTCACTAAATTTTAATATGTATGTGATTCATCAAGCTGGTGAAAAAGCATAGCTCAACTCAGTGGATTATTTTCTTAAAAGTTTGGTTTCATCTGAACTGCCTAGGAATTTGACGATTTTCAGAGTTTCCTATAGACAAGAGGCTTCCCAACCTCAACAGCTCTGTAGACACTTAATATTTGTACAGAGCAGCAGACCTATGACATTATAACAAAAACAAAATTGAATCCAATCAACCAGCTACTTCAAAGGAGAATTTCAGCCAAGATCTAGTGACCTCTTTGTCTGGGACAAACAGTACCACTTGCACCTTCAGCTGTACTGCTATTCATCTCTGTGATGATGTGACTCAGACAACCCAGTGTGGCATTGAGAAGCAGGGTGACACTGAGGGGTCCCAGATGTCTTGTGAACTGTGAGTGAAGGGACAAGTCACCTCTCAGGCTATGGAGACTCATTCAATTACTAAAAGAGGGGACCTCTTAGCAAGAAATATCTCCCTTCAGAGTGTCTGCACTGAAAACAGAGTAACATAGGGCTCAGGTTGGCTTGTCGGTGCAAAGGCACCGCTGGCAAAAAAACTACTGAGCAAGAAATTCTCCTCCTTCCTTTCCTTCCAGCTTGGAGCCAGGTTGTGAGCTCCACCCACAGCCTCATAGTAGAGGAAGGGATGAAATCTTGTGCAGTGAATCCTGGGCTTCATGGGCAGAGAAAGGGCTCTGTGGGATGCATGAAGCTGACTCGCCTAAACGCTGCTCCTGAGCCCGGTGGAGGGGAACTGCACCAAAAGAGAGAGGAAGCCACGGTTTAAATGTGCATGCTCACTCACACACACACACACAGACGATGTCTGGCTGCTTATTGACTGTGTTATTTATCTTAACAAGCAGCATCATCAGTCTGGATTGCTCCCAGGTTCAGACCCACAGGAGAAGTATTCAAGTATTTGGCTTTCTGAGAGTGATTTTGAAACTTCCTTTCTGACCCTTTTCGGATGGTGATTGTCAAATCCTCCCCGGAGAACCTCTGACTCAGTCCCAGCTGGGTTTAGCTCTAAAGTAATGGCTCAGAGGAGAAATAGCATCAGCTCTTTTCTCCTGTACATCTTCCTTCCCTGCCAGCAACCAAATTCTTTTGCACTGCTACAGAAATATTTCTAATAAAAAGTAACAACTCCCAGGGATGCTCCTATCCCTTGCTGTGCCAAGGCTGGTGATCATATCAGCATCTTGGTTCTCAAGCATCTGCCAAAACATGATGGCTTCAGCCAGCACGACAGAGTGAGGGTGAGCCAGCTGTGATATAACAGGCAGAGTTTAGGTTCCTGGGGAGTCTTCTTTGCAGAGATGGGCTTCTTCATTTAATGGGGTTTGAATCTTATTTAACACATTGCCTCATGTACAGTGCGGGTGTAAAGAAGCTGTGTGCACATAATAAAAAACTTGGCCTATTTGTACCTAGGGGAGGCCTAATAAATTTGCCACTATAGCAAGTGTTAGTCTCCAGGGCCGATACTGAATGCTGGAGTTTAATAAAAAAGAATTCTGAAGCAGAAGAACTGAAAGGTAAACCAGTTCAGCTGACAAAGCAAACACGGTTTAATTAAAAATAAAAGTTTTCTCCTGGCCTTGACCAGTCCCAAGGAGCAGTGTCTCAGGCTGGCTGTGTCTGGCCTGCCTTCTGATGGCTGCTCTCAGGGTGCATTTTCCTAGCACACTATCAGAAGTATCTCTCTGGCTGGGCTGGGCTGAAGGCACTTCTCAAAGTGTGTTCAGGCCATTTTTAAGGCAGAAGATGGGTAAGAAAGTAATGGAGGATGACATATTCCAGGTGTCCACCTGTATACAGCATTAATGTCACAGTACAGGTCAGTAACAGCCACCCTGCCATTAGACCAGCCCAGAGGAGTGGATCTTTTCTCTGTACAAATAGCTGTTGCAATCCCAGATGCTCCAGGACACTGCAGACTTATTCAGCTGCACTGTCTGAGACCAGAAGCAGCTTCAGTAACTTCCAGGCCTATCAGAACAGAGTTCTGCCTTTTGTTGCTCTACTTGTGAAAACTCTTCTTGGTAAAATGATACAAGTGGTGGTGTTTTTTGCCTTCTCTGTTTCATATTATGGATGTTATATTGAAAAAACACCACTACAGAAGAAGACATTGAAATTAAATGATAGAAGAATTATGCAAGCCAATACTTTAAATCCCAGTGAGATTTAACTATTACAAGTTTACCACAAGAACTGTCTCACAACTCCAAAATATGATGCTCAGACTTCTGAAACAGCAGACCAGCACCTACTTGTGGCAGACAACTTAGGGCAGGCAACAAGGCCACTGTGGTTGGGTTATTAAAATATTGTCAACACGTCACTTTCAACTAAGGCTAGATGTGCTGCAGGCCAATGAAATTCACGTTTTCACAGGCCAGCACTGTGTAAATGCTTCTTTGGTAGTTATCAGGAAAAGATCTTATTTTGTGGTAATATGGCCACCTAAAGTCAATATTTTACTACATTGCAAAGGAAGTTTTTAACTGGAAAGAATAAAGCATTGTTTATTGTACTCTATTACTCTTTTATTTATGGCATTGTGGTGGTGCAACCCCCCGCCCTTGGGCCGCACTGTGATCTCAGAGAGGGGTGTCAGACTCTTCAGTGGAGAGGCCTGAATTATGTACTCAAGGCTCGGGTATCAATTCAGGGCATCTCACTTCCCCTGCTTCACACCCTGCTTCCACCGCACCGCCAGCCAAGCACAACCGGATCTTTATCGAGCAGAGCTCTTTCAGAGGGAGAATGTGCCACAGCAGCACACCACAAGCATTTCATCTCCATCCCCTGGTCCCTTGTGGTCCACCCGACAGCAAATGACTTCCTCCCACACTGCGCTGGCTTCTTTCTGCTGCAGGGGAGCAGAAAGCTTGAGTGCACAGCAGAAGTGCAGACTTCCAGAGACACAGCCCTGCAAGCAGGCTTTTATCCCTGGCCACGACCTGGCATGGGGGACTCCTCTGGGAAGTGGAGAGGTCATCCCAAATTCACCAAGGGAAGCAATCTGTGGGGAACAAGGGGAGGGCACTGACTGCAAGAGGGAACAGTTTAACGGTAAACCAAGATCTGCATGCACATGGCCTTCAGCATTGTTGTAAATAATACTCCTAATAAAGAGCCAATTAGACCAACAATCTCATTACTATCCAGCATGCAGTGTAAGAAGGACTAGCCTAAAGCATAACTGAGCAAAAGTGAAAACACAGCTCCACATTTCCTATTACAATATACACAGGCATAAGGAGACTTAAATAGATCTGTAAGAGGTAACAAGCACAGAGAGCTGAGAGAATGGCAGGCAACCTGATAAAGAAGCCCCACAGTGTGGCACTTTGCAGCAGCCCCTATTAACAAAGCCCAGCCCAAGGTGTTGTGGTCCTAAGCACGGGCTCCTGGATGGCCCTGCCAAAGCCTCCCCAGTGCCAGGCTTGGCCCTGGAGCAGCAGGAACTGCAGCATGGTGATGGCACAAGGGAGAGCCAGCACCAGGGCTGGAGGCAGGACCATGGGCTTTCCACAGAGCCATGAATGAGGATGCGGGGAAGGTAGGGGATGAGGGGGAGCCTGGGCATTGTGGGTGTCTGTGATTTCTTGAGAAAGGAGCCCAGGACTGGAGACACTTTGCCAAACCTCAGCAAGCAACACTGCCACGGTGACCATCCCTGCTACTCATGGCTCATGCTAGTACAGAAATTCAGAGAAAATTATTGCATAGGATCCAGTGACACCAGTTTAGTGTGTCCACCACCAGATCCAGTTTAACAGTGAGCTGTTAAACAAAACATATTTGTCTTACAACCATCCCTAAAATGTCGGGTTTCCAATTTTCCTTCACATAACCAAAAAAACACCATGCAGGCTAATTTTGGAATAGCTCTCATGTAAATCATTCCCTTGGGCTTGGGCCTCTCAAGCTGGGGTTCAGCCTGAGTGACTTTTTATAGCTGAGTTATAAACTTTTAAATGCCAGACTTAATCAGAGCTACTGAAATGACCATTAGAGTGGTTTAAGTGGCATAGCCCTGATATATGACAGCACAGAAAGTAGGCAGGTGGCTCATCTGCAGTGGGCAGTCCATCAGGAAGGGAGCAGGGTCTGGTGGCTAGAAACAAGCACGACAGAGACACAGATCTCTGGAGTTTTCCTCTTGCCCTTGTGCTATTGCTGAGTGACTTCAAGCAAGCTCTCTTGGGATGCACTGCCCTGAGCAGCCAGGTCTCAGATCAAAGGCTTAGAGGAAGAGGTGGCTCACCATCTCCTGGTTGCTCCAATATGCTGACAAGAACACAAATATTCATCTCCCTCCCTTTGGCAAACCGCAAGAATTGTAAGAGAATTGGCCTAGGGTTTAACACAGTAATGTGCACACTCAAAACACACAAATCAGCCTCGTTTCTGGCTGACTTAGAGCAATCACCCACAAAATCTTACTGAATAATTATAATCACAGACACATCAGACACTGAAGACTTCAGGCTTAAGGGGGTCTAATGCTGTTTTGCTCCTTACCAGGAGCTTTGTAAAGCTTTGAGCCCCCTAATTTTGCAAATTCTGAGACACAAGAGCCTCCCTCACTCTGCAGCATGACTGTGGTCTGAGCAGAACTGGGCAGTCATCAATGTGAAAGGTGCTTGCACAGAGAAATTGATCCAAATAAAAACAGTACAGGAGCTTTTCAGGGTCTTCTTTCTAAATTTATTCAAGTATTAAACAAACAGAAACTACAGCATGCATCAGATACTTTCCTTTATTGTACAACAAAACTGTGGACTTGTTTGTATTTGCAGCATTTCCAGCAACATCAGGCAGACTTGTCGATGTT
Source organism: Leptocoma aspasia (assembly GCA_013399835.1). Classification (NCBI taxonomy): domain Eukaryota; kingdom Metazoa; phylum Chordata; class Aves; order Passeriformes; family Nectariniidae; genus Leptocoma; species Leptocoma aspasia. The sequence goes on along the minus strand of VXAX01005064.1, from coordinate 584,527 downwards.
ATCCAGTTTTGCACAGTCACTAGAGTGTCGCATCATGAATTATTAAATCAGTGCTTCGTGGTAATACATAATTTCTTATCAATTATTCATGCTAATGTGCGTGTAGTTTACTTAATTGTGTTATTGACGATCAAAAGTAATTTCCTGAAAATCCTCAAGGACAGAAAATTTAATCAGCGTAACTACTTTTCAGATGCAATGCTGTTAAGTATTCTTAATTTGCTCAACAATTCACTTATTTATGTACCTTTCTGGAGGAAATACGAGTTTAATCAAACAATTAGATTGAAGAGTTAGTGTACAGAAGGGCTGAAGTTCAACTGAATGCAAGGTAATTATGTTGAAACAAAGTTGGGCCTGCCTCTTTGGACTGGAATGGTTTTTTTTAGTCTTATTTTTGGAGAGGAGAAAAAAGTTATGATTGGGAATATCACTAAGAAAATAGTGATTCTCTTGATTCTCTCTCCTCCAACCACATCCCACAACAAAGCACATAGCAATCTCTTTTATTCAGGTGGAAGAAAAGGGTTGTTGCTGTTGTTAAACTAAGCCATAACTCGGCGCCAGAGAAGCCACCTCCACCCACAGTTCAGCAGAGCAGCTCCTGAAGCTGGAGCACAAAAGCAGACCACAGACTACTCTATGTTCCCCTCCCTGCATCAGGACAGTTAAGAATCCCCAAAAGAAACACACTGTGTGGCAGAAGCAAAGTAAAATTACTCTATTTGATGCATGTGGGCCCTGCCTGACTTTTTTTTTTTGTTCTCTGACTGAAGGACAGACCCAGCAATGCCCTCTCTGCTGGCTTGTGCCCAGAAGACACAAACTCCACTCTGGGGGTGCCTGGTACCCTTGGCTCCTCCACAGTGATGGTGCTTGGTGCTGACAAGAGACCCCACAAACACCAGGGCTCCCACCCTTTGAGTGGGTGCTGACATCAAACCATGCCTCATGGAAAGGAAGGTGTGCAACAGGGGGTGTGAAAGGGTCCTGTGAGCCCCAGGGAAGTCCCAGGTTCTGTGAAATTCAGGGGCTGAAATCAGTTTCATGGAGGAGACAACATTTTGCTGCCAACCTTACTCAGGACTGCCTTTCTAAGCACATGCCCAAACATGGATCCTGTGAACAGCCAAACAAACCCTGTGTAAAGGCATGTGCTCAGCACATTTCAGGAGGTCCACAGCACAATGTGCAGGATTCAGAGGTGACAGGAATCCTTCCACAAGCCTCCATGTTACTTGATCAAAATCTCAGAAAAGTGGTTTCAGCCTGCTCTCCAGGGATGCCTGTGGACACACCTAAGGAATCTGCAAATGGCACCTGGAAAATTCAAGTCCATGTCACTAAGTTTAAATCCTCATGTGCAGTTCCCATGGGAAAAAAAAAAAGTGAGGCACCCCAGATTAAAATGACTGCTCTTCAGATCTAAGTCTGCTTTGCTTTGGGGACATTTGAGTGAGAGATAAGACTAAATTTACTAAGGCATCAATTTCTCCTTTGTACTGTTCCCAATCTATAATAATTAACAGCTTTTCATACCTAGATTCATTACAACAAGCTTTCAGTAAATGGAATAATGTAAATTTGGATGGCATAAAGGAATATCCTTCCAAGCTTTATTTCCTCTTTATTAAACATAAAACATGGAAAAACATATTTGCAGTCTTGCAATGAAGGATTATTTTTGTCTTCCAGTCTCTTTTTCCAAGACAGTGATGTCAAAATACCCCCAGCTTTGTCTAGAGACAATTCACTCTCCATTAAATAGCAGCATTACTGTTTGAAGTGTGAATGCCACTCTGAAGTCATGTGTCTTTCACGTCTAACCCAGGGAATGTCAAGAGTAATACACTAATGTTCACACAGAGGCTAGTGCGAGGATTTTAGTCACAAGCAAACTGATCTCAGCAATTTCCCAGTAACCTACTGTATGACAAGTTTCACTTTCAGAAAAACGAAAAAAATTACGAAGATTTTTGTTCTATTTTCTGCTGCTCTTACACCTGGATTGCCTGGGATAGGTTTGGTTGAAGTCAAATGCCTTCAGAAAACAGCAGGCCAAATTGGGATATACCTGGATATTCCTTCCTCTCTGTTGCGAGCAGTGGAGTAACTGGTGCCTGGGTGCATCTCTTGTCCCAGAACTCATATCTGGAAGTGATGTGCTGCTTCCAACCATCCATTTCACACGGGATGGGAAGTTGAGATGTGCAGGAGCAAGCCAGGATCCTGGGCCTTTCAGTGTCCCTGGGATGTGTGGGGCAAGGGGACAATAAAAACAGTTTCACGAACGTTTCCAAACACAGATAGTGCTGATAAATCAGGGGAACGAAGCTACGGCGACGCAAGAAAAGCAAGGGTGCATGAAAGGCGGCCAAAGAGGCCACTCGGCTGTGCGTGTCCCTGATGGCCCCGCGACGTCCCACTGGGCACGGCCACACCGCAGTTCACCCATGGCAGAGCGCGGGTCACTGCCCTGAGCCGAGGGGCAGCACCGCTCCGCTCTCATACGCTCTTCTCCCCTTCCACGTGCTCCTTGGCTGGAGAGGGCTGCTTGTCCTGGCTGCCCTCGGGGCCGGGTTTGGCAGGAGGAGTGGGGCTGCTGCTGGCGGCGGGCAGGAGGTTGGCAGACTGGAGCACAGCCTCCGAGTGCTCGCGCGCCTTCATGCGCAGCGCGGCCACGCTGGCGGTGCGGTTGCTTTGGCAGCCGTAGGTGGGCAGGAAGGAGAGGCCCATGGGGTCTGGAACGCAGCACGAGCACAGAGGGCTCCCTGGGGAGGAAGGAGAGAAGGCACCGTCACTGCTGGGGAAGGTCATGGAAAACGTCTGTTCCCTCCATGGTCAGTCTGAAGAGGACAGAGATGGGGTTGACCTCTAGTGGGTACATTGACCTTTAGTGAGTACACAGGTGTCCTCTGGATCACTAGGGCTAGAAAACCCATATTCTGTTCTGCTGATCCTTCTGTAAGAAGGATCTTGCTCTGTGAGTCATCCAGGGTGACAAACAGAGAGCAAGGGGGAAGTAGAGACAGAAGTGAACAGTGAAGCTCAGATCACACATGAGATTTCCTCATAACCAAGGCTCAGCTCATTCCCTCCTCTCATATCAAGCTGCTGTTCCATGGCTGCCATCAGCTCCATGCTGGAGATGTCCCCTGCCCTCCATCTGCACACTGAGCCTGATCAGTGTAGGCAGCAGCATTTGGTGAGTTAGTGTAGGGGTTCTGTCACTTATCTTTGACTGAAAGATTACAGCAGAGAGAAAGGTGAAAATATTCCACTTGTTATGATGACCTTCTCCTATCTCACTGTAAAATTAGATACTTCCTCTTGGCCAGGCCCCTGCCAACTACTGGAACCATGTCTACATGCAAGAGTCTGTTCTACCTTCACCCATTCAATGTCTGTGCTGCTTAAGGGTGACACCCCAAAGAGAGTGGCCTCCAGAAGTGAGACAAAGCTACCTAAAGTTGCTGCTGTGATACAGCTGTGATACAGCTGTGATACAGCTGTGATACAGCTGTGATACAGCTCCACCAGGGGAGATGGGCCAGAGCATCTCTACCCTGTCATTTGAGACACATGGCTGTTCCAAGAAGGCAAGAAAACGCTGGAGAGTGGATGATTATTCTCTCTTGAAGCCAAAATCTTCCCTGCAACCCACTGACAGAGGCAGTCCTCACTCCACCAGCTGCCTTTCTGAGGCTCTTCCTCTGGTTTCTCTTTGATAATGCTGGAGCTTGGGCCAGTTCTGGAACAAGCACACCTGGAAGTGTAGGTTGATCACTGGGCAGGACATGCAGTCCATCCAAAAAGCCATGCTGGTACCAAGCTTAGAGGCATCTATTGAATGATGGAGAATGTGTCAGAGGAGTAGGATGAGGAGGCAGGGTGGGATGGCTGAGCTACTTCTTGAATTTACTCTCTGGTTAAAAAAACAGACACCATTAGTCACCATTTTTCCAGGGGTTCTTGGAGGCCACACCAACTCCACATCCTCATGTACACCCCTGGCAAAAGTCTGTCTTTTGCTGATATGCTACCTTCCAACAAGAAACAGCCCAGCCACACACATCCTGACACAGTGCAGTATCTTCCCCTGATCTTTCCAAGCCAAGGACTTGCTTTAATTTCTGCAGTTAATATTTGAATTAAATGGCTCATGACTAAGTGATGGAACTAATAACCTACAGAGTTTTACACTTCTGTTCTTGGTAGCAACGGGTCAGCACCCATTGCTAGGAATGAAGGCAGACAGTTGTTTGTTTTTAAGATGTTGGCAAGACTTCTCCACAGCAATTGTCAGAGATTTGTGGTTGCCAGTAACATTCAGGAAAAAATATTTTTTGCATTTCAAAAAACAGCATCTACAAAGGACAGCTTATTAATATAAATGGAAAGAACCCTTTTCTCTTGTAATACTTCTCTGATAAAGCATATGATCAGCAGGCCAACGTTTCCATGGGTCCAGGCATATAAGCACAAGCAAGTTTCAGCACTCGACTAAAATCCTCTGCTTCTTTTGCTTTTAGCTCTAGGAAGCTCAGTCTTGAGATCTGTGGCTGTTTTGAGCGGGTCAGAAGGAGGGTTTATAATAAAATCTACTCCGTAACACAACTTACAGTTTTTGCCATCACCAGCCATGCTCACAAAGTAATTTTTTGCCCTGTTGAATCACAGCCACTGTTTTAACAAGAAGGAGGAGAGGCCCTTCAGAGTCCCTGCAGTTTGCAGCAGGTCTTTTGCACCAAGTCCCAGTATCTTCAGGTTCTGCTCAGAGATGGGGGAGCTGGGAGACCTGCAGGAGCATCAGCTGCCTTTGCACTGCTACTTTCTAACACAAACTGAGTGAGGCTTTCAAACACAGCTGCTCAGCTCCCGGGCTGAGGGGAGGGCTGGCCTACAGTGCCTAATGCAGGACTGGGCACAGACATTGCTTAGTGGGAAGTGGGGAGAAGTGGAAAGCAGTCTTCCCCTTTTCAAAAAAGCAGGAATCAGCTCCATCCCCTAAGAATAATTTTCATTCCATTGTTAGAGGAATAAAATATTTATCAGTATTCAGTACCAGCCTAAGATCTTTGCTTAATAATTTGCCCTGATATTACCTAGTGGATCTGCAACCTGAGGGTGCAGTTACCTGTGGTGAAAACTAAGCTATCTCTAGCAATAATTCACCCATAAACTATTCCTTTCATTTCCACTGAGGTTAAAATAGTTGCAAACAGCTCACATATGAAAAAAAAAAAAAAAAGAAAAAACCATCATTTGTTCCAGGATCCAGCTAGCATAGAGGAGAATAGGATTTAGCCCTGTTCATTTTTAATGTATGTTGTAAAGAAGGTTGACTCTACCTTACAATAATCTGAATCTGCAGATAATAAGTCCAGTGAAATGCACTGGACTTTGCCAGCACAAAGGCAAGACCAACAATGGGACACTCAGGAGTCCAAGGTCTCCACCTGCCCATCAGTCAGCCCACAATCTCCAGAAAAGTGACAATGACCAAGAAAGAGGCATCCATATATAGCAAGCAACAGTAGTTTTTAACATCTTATTGCAGTAGTCCTGAGCCCACAGTGGGAAATGAAGGAATTGTTCCTACTTATTTTGAATCTTCAGAGGACTTCAGGCATCCAGCTCCCATCAAAACCAGTGAGGGTTCAGCTGCTAGCCCTAGGTCTTGATCCAGCTGCCCCCAGCATCTGTCACAATCTGAGAGTAGCTTAACAGGATTTGTATCAAGTTGCTGCAATACAGACAGGGTACTGTTTGCTTTCTTTGAGGAACTTACTGCCTCCTGTACACAAAATTAAAATACACAATTAGATTTCCATTAACTTACAGCAAATTCTGCTGGATTGATCTGAACCTCCTTCTATTCCTATATGAGATCATACTTTAAATGCCCAGCCTGAACATAAATACTTAATGTAATAAATATAGTCTGAAATATTTGATCCACTTGGCAGTTTAATTGATCTACTACAGAGACTGACAGGAAAAATTAAATTAGTTTTGTCTTGTCTCTGCCAACATCACATTTAAATTGTAACAATATTTGTTCTACACTTTTTGTTGTGGACTCTTTTGTGCAGATCCATGGTTCAGTTTAAGGTGGGAAGAGAGGGATAGGAGTGGGGCACATGCTGATACATAAATCAATATAAATTTTTAAATATGTATTTTGTGTTTCAAGTCAAGGGCTTAAAGAATTTAATAGGCAGCCTTTCTAAAAGGCAAACCCCACATTCCTTTCCTCTTTCATTATTTGTGCATATCAGCATTTGATATGGACAGCTGAATGACAACCTGACATGGAGGGAAGGAGAAGAAAAATCCCGTTTAAAACCCTCATATATCAATGCATGGTGTTTAGTTTTCGGAGAAAAGATTATGTTTGATTTAATTATTGTTATCTTCTCATAGTAGTCACATTGGTTTTCTTCAGCTCTAATCCCTTCCATAAGGATTGGAAGGTCAACAACAACCTCAAGTTCATATTGTTGATTACCAACCAGTGGGAGCTGATTCAAAGGGAGCTCCCTCTTGCACTTCACAGATGACACCAACATTCTGTCAATTAAAGACTAAGTCAAAAGTAGGAAACATAAAAGTGGCTTTATCCAAATCTTCTTGAGCTCTGAATCAGGAAGTTCAGAACAAGAAAGGCATGAACTCAGTCCTGAAATGGAGAAGCATCAGATGATCCCAGTTTAATTTGGGGTAGCCTCAAGGCTACTGGAACTATACTAGATGGTTTCTCCTTCTACTGAGAAGCTGGTTAAATGTGGAAGGTACCCAGTTCTGCCCAGAGGCTGGAAGAGCACTTCAGAGGTAACAGGAGAGTCCAAATATTATAATTTCACATCTCCTTGGCTGTGACCCCTATATGCCCAGTGGAAACAATAAAGAGCTGGTTATCTGGTTCATCAGGAGCCTTTTTGTCTAAATAACTCAACACTGGAACTGGAGGATTTCATCCTCCTTTTTTTGTGCCAATAGTACTCTCCAAAAAAAAAAAAAAAATTCAGAAGCCAGGACTTGCCTGTTAGGGCAAGACAGTTGCCAGCAAAGCCCACAAAAAAGCTGGGAGAACAGAACCAGTCCTGTGAATACTGCCAGCTTGGCAACCTCATCAACAGGAACCACTAACCTAATCAAGATTTGTCCTGGAGGAACAAGACAGCACCCATTTCCTACCCATAGCTCTTAGGGCTCCAGGTACCCGTGTATTTCCTAGTATTTGTGAAAAAGACCAAAAGTCTCTACCTGTAAGATAGGGCAATGCTAGAGCTGAGGACCTGTGATATGGGAATCAAAATAATTTTCTCAAGGTGTGTGCATCTGCAGCAAACTAAAAAAATGTTTTAGATTCTCTGAAGTCAGAGTGGCAGATAAACTAGGAAAAATGCCAAACAAACCCACTTAATATATTGGCTATGTTACATCAGAAAAGTCAGTAAGTCCATAATCAAGAATGACACTGAAAATAAAAGACCCCAAGAGTTTTATTCCCATTCCCCAGTCTTACAGTAAACAGTGGAGCTTCAATTCAGTAAACACCAGTTCAAGGGTGAATTAGGTCCTTGAACCCTTCTTTTGCAGCATTGGCAATGGGAAATGCCCAATGGAACTCAGCAAATCCCCTTCATCTTTCCATAATAGAAATTAAAATGTAATGGATGGGCAGTTCTAGTTATGTTTTAGGTTTTTTTCCTGGATACTGCAATTAAGCCTCCCTAATATGAACAGCAACCACAGTAGCAGCAAACCATAAAAGAGCCTAATCAACAGTGGCCTGCAATACCCATTTGGATGTGCATAATGCAATTGTGCTTCTCTGTCCGTGGTGTGGAGGTGCCGTGAAAACCAACTGAGCTATAACTTGCACAGAGAAGAGCTGTGGGTGAATTATGAAAGTAATTCCCTAGCAAGTGTAATTATTTCTCTCCTCATACACTTCACCCATCATGGGTCTGGGGAAACTTCAGCGGAACATAACAGGCACACTCTTGGCCTCAGCCACCAGAATGGCAGAACACATCCGCTGAAAAACGGAGATTCTTGTTTACACCCATTAATAACATCTTCTGCATTAATGAATTGCATTCATGCTGTCATCCATTAAGAAGGTACTTTGAGGTCTCTCTCTGCACAGAACACTAGCTTCTCCAGATGACTCTATAGTTATACAGCCCATAAATAAAGCAAGTATTTTCCCTTCATCTTTGAGGTCTGCAATTAAATCTACTAAATGGACTGCAGATGCCTGGCTTACAGTAAGTGTTTCATCTTGGAAGATCGTGGAACTGTCGAAGTCACCACAATGAAGTAGCATAGTTGTCAAATCAGGGCAATTTCAGAGAGTAATGAACATCAGAAATTTCATCTCTGTGAGTCAACCTTTTTCCTCATTATGGTCAGTGGTGAAGTACTAAACCCCTGAAGTAGGAAACACTGTATACTTCAGAAATTATGACCTTGTGCTAATTTTTCAAATAAGGAATTGTATTTCCTGACAGAATAGTACATAGGGAGATGATACAATAGTTAACAGATGCTTCCTACAGAGTACAGCCTCCAATGTGCTAAACTTCAGAGAGACAGGAGACAGGAAAAGGTCTGTTATATTACTGAACAGAGAATATTTGATAGAAACAGAGAAAAACTGTCCAGTGATAATATACTCTTCTCTGGAAAATTCTATATTCTGAATAACAGCTTTCTTTGCATAGTATAGACAGCCCATTTTATTAACAGAATATTCTGTAGTGCCAATATCCTCACTTTGATGGAAAAAAATTCTTGGTTTCAGAGACAGCAGAGTTCATGAGGCATAGTGCTTAGGGAAAAGAGCTTTCTTCTCATTCATCAGAGCAGACCTGGTCTCATGCTCCAACAATATCCCCATATCCTAGAAGTGGCACATGTGGAGTCCAGAGCTACATAAGGCAAGCCTAACAAGCACTTCACAGTCTTACCAAAAGCAAAGTTGCAGTCTTAGTCCCTGCCCCAGACTAGGCTGTCTTAAGATTTCCTATCTCTTGTAGACCAACTTCACCCTCAACTATTACATCTTTATACTACAAATTAGATCCCAGAACCTTGTGGCATAAGCATTTCATGTAACTTTGGAAACCTGGGTCTGGAGCCAAGCAAAGTCAGAGAAAGAGAAAGAGAGGTATTAGTTTTTTTACTAAAGATGGAGAACTCTCAGATGACAGAATGAAAATGGTTCCCGAGAGTATAAAATAATTATTAATTACTTACATCACCATCATCACTATTTATTCACTGTATTGATTTAAGTTGTCTCTTTCTAAAGCATCGGTCAAATATTATTCACCGACACCAGCAAAGTGTTGGCTCACAAGTCCAACAAAGCACATCTTGTCTCCTCAAAAGAATAAGGGAATAACCCACACTTCCTAGTAAAACCTGATATGCTGAGAGTGCTCTTTTTTTTTTTGCAGGCAGCTCTTATGGCTGTACTGAAGAATGTGATTCCCTTTACTGGCCAGGATTGTTCTCCTAATGGTGGGAATACATATCTATTAAAAAGATTCACATACAGGACCTGAATTTGGTTTGACACTTGCATAGAAGAAAGCAGGGTCATGCATCCTTTTGTAGTGAAATAATGCTTTGATTCTGAAGCAACTATTTTGCTTTCAAAAATAACAGAGAATTCCTGGTAGTTTCGAAGCATGGCTGGCACAAGACAAGTACTGGGAAGACCTCTCAATCATTTCAATCTTCAATAAAACTTGCACAATTTTGGAAAACCTTTCTACTTGCTGGATTTTCCCTTATCCAAACAATCCAAAAAACAAGCAGCTCATAACTTTATGCCCTATGCTGAGTTTTATGGGCTTTACGGGATAGGATAAAGTCCTATGTCTCCAGACTGACTGTGGCAGGGTTCTGGCATCATTTCTGCAGCAAAATGCAACTAGATTTTCAAGGGAGAAGCTTAGGTCCCTTAATTAAGACATACAAGGACATAATACTATTACCCACATGCACACAGCTCCTGTCTCAAATGGAAATGAAAAGGGAGAGTCAAACAAACTGAACCAAGCATATGACAAAGACAGTCATATTAAGGTTTTGTGAACACTGTGTCTCTCCCTGTCCTTTCCTTCCTTCTCACAACCATTATCTTTTCATCCAGACTGACACATGAGCTTGGTTGTGCTCTCAAATACACTGGGGTTTAAATGAAACATCATTCACCTGGAGCTTCCATACCAAAGAAAAGCAAACTGTGCATTAGGCCTGTGATACCTTTGGTCCACTCAGAAGATCTAGAGATTGCCCTGGTCACCAGTTAACAGGACCAAAACTCAGCAACTGCTGTGCACAGCCCTACCCCAGCCCAAGTGAATTACTCTTGAAGAAATGGGGAAAGAGGAACTTGTGGAGACGAGCGAAGGAAGGAGGACACAATTCTCCGTCTATCCATACCACAAGAAAGATATTACAATTATTCTCTGCTTGTATATATCAGATTAGGTCCCTCATATAATGATAAGTTCTTCCCCCTTAACCCCAAAGCCAGCATTTGACATTACTAAGACCTGGCAGCAGAAGAAAAAGAGCTCCCCTCAAAGCAGCAGCTCAGACTAGCAGTTCCTTGCAAGGATAACAATACACTGACAGGCACACACAGCTCCTGGTGGGTGGAAACACAGATGCGCCAATCTTTAACCAGATTTCATAAAATCAAAGTATACTTCTTTATCCCAGTTCCCTTGCATGTACCTGGAGACTTCTAGTGCCAGACAAGAAATATAAAACAGATATTTCAGGAATGTACTGCATGTATAACTGACAACTTTCACTAAGACAATATGCAGGCATCTGATAACTGACCATTCCTATACAAATTGTATAAATAAAAAATCTCTGCTTACATTTGGGCCAGTTTTTTCAGGGACATTGTCTCTTAGTCTGGGCAACTGACTATTTAATAGCTACAAAATATTCAGGAATAGAACATTTTCAGCCCCTAGGTTGTAAAACTTCAATCAAGCAAAAAAGAGCAAATTATTAGTTTCTCAATTTATTGGCTAAGCTGTAAAATCAAAGAAAAGAGTATCAGTAATATCTTCCAAATAAATAAAACTAAAAATAAACCAACAAAAACAACAACAACAACAACAACAACAACAAAAATCCAAGCTCAAACCAATCAGCTAAAAATATCAACCCTTCACAACAATTTTTAAATCTTTTTTATTTTATTTTGCTTGTCTTTGTTTATTTGGGTATTTTTTTCTTAAAATTTAACTACATTTAAACATGAAACAAGTGAGAACACATATTGATGCATTTAATTTTGAAAATGTTTGAATGTAAACTTTAAGAAAAAAGCCCCTTTACTTTCATCTAAATTGTTCACTGAACACAACCCTATTTCCACAATTTTCAACCTGTCTGGGACTACATTTATCAATAAACAATTTTTTTTTGCCTGAAAAATTTCAGCTTTTCTACTCCAGAAAGTCTGTTCCTGCCAAATCACAGGAACAGTCAAAATCATAAAACAGTCAAAAATCACAACCCCAAGACTTCACAGGGCAGAGATCAAGAGGACTCAGGCACTCTAAACAGCTGCTGCCCACTTACAGGTGACAATAAGCCTTTAACTTTTAGGGTTCAGATCACCCCCGTGTGTCCTTTCTTGATTCAAAATTCCAGGTCCCACACCTACGAAAAGAGCAGTGACTGTATGCTGTGTCTGGCTTCAGCTTTTTTCCAAAGACAGGAGGGAAGGGGGTGCAGGGGCAGGACAATGGACTTAACACACAGCTCAGGAGTTCCAAACGTTTGCTCCAGGAATATACCTTGGCAGTGCTGATTTAACTGGAAATACAAGGAGCATGAGGTATGCCATGGAATACAGTGAGATGTATTAGAGGACATTTTTCTTTATAGTGGGGGGTCTTCAACTGAGAAACTTTCCTCACAAGTTATTGCAGCACATCGGGACACGGAGTAAATGTATGTGCCTCTTTTTGCTTGGCACTGCTATGAGGCTTTGCATCCTATAAATCTATAAATTGAATTCATCCTGCTTACACTCTTAGTCTTATAAATTGTTAGACTAAGAACAGCTAATGGATGAGTAGGTGATTTATTTTTAAAAGATGCATACTGCTGCTGGAAACTGAAAGTATATAGACATGGGATGTACCCTTCCTGAAGCCTGGGTCCCAGGTAATGAGGGATTACTTTGTATCCTCCCCTGTCCCCACGAACACACTTTATTCAAGTTCTCAAAGGGGACCTACTGTCCAAGAAGAGAAACGTCTGGATTGTGCAGAGATGCACTGCAAAGGAAACCACATGCAAAGAGAGGATGAGGCATCAGTAATGGTGCCAGGTACTACATAATGCAGAAGGATGTATATAACTAATTTATTAGAATAAATTTAACTCTTAAAAAAAAGCATATGCAACAAAAACTCTAAAGGAGCAAACCCTACCTGTCTTACTCCTTCAGAGAAACCCTGACCTCACAAAAAGTAGCTGTCAGAGTAAAATGAAGAAGTTTTACCATAAATGATGCTACAAGGTACAACAGGAGACTCACTTCGGTACGCGCATCATCAGTCAGTGCAAATACTGCCAATCTAAACAGAAAGGGGGGTCTGCCATTTCCCAAAGGTTCCCTCACAGAGGGCAGTGGGACCATGCCACTTAGCTTGAAAGGGATGCTCTTTGAGCTTACTCCCAAGTCAAGAAAAGGAATTTACCTTTTAGAGAGGCGACATGGGATAAAGCTTGTGCATAGGTGGCTGTGTTGAGAAGAGTCCCCGGCAGGCAGGAAGGGAAGAAAGGTCCTGTAGGACCCACTGCTCGGCTCAGGCTGATGGAGAAAAGAAGACAACTTCCTTACAAAACCAGAACCAGCTGATTCCATTTGTGCATGCACTCAAACACATTGGTGTCTCAGCACACAACTAGATGTGACCCAGGCTGGACAACATCAGTCTCCCACAGCCACCAGCTCCTCAGCATCTCCACAGGGAACAGTGAATTGCACAAGAAACACCTCATTTTCTAAAGATGATACCTGTAGGTCAAGGCATAGCAGCAAATCTGCATGCACGTACACACATGTGAAGTATTCTTGCTCCACAGACAGGCAGGCACCTGATATCACGTATTACTCTTACCTCTGCTGGATCTCCAGACCCTCTTTTTTATTCCTGGTTTGATCTGCTGGAGAAGGGGAATTTAAATTCCTTGCAGGAGGTGCCACCTCAGCCATGGTTTCCTTAGAGCCCTCTTGGTCAGAAGCACCCCTTTCTGTTTTCCTCCATTTAGCCCTTCGATTTTGGAACCACACCTGGAGTGGGAGAGCAATCCTAGGTGAAAACCATGTTTAGCCGAATGTGAAGCAAGAAGATTGTAAATTGTTACTCTAGTGAAATCTGTCGCTTAGTAGCTTGGCTAAATCTTCCTCTTATTTCATATCCCCATTGCTATTCTAGTTGAGTCTTAGGATTACATTTGTATCTGTAATATTTCTGCATCTGGAAAACAAGCCAGAAATGTCTAAAGACATTCAAAAGGCATGTCACAACAAAAACTTAGGGTTAAATATATATCTAAGCACTCTGATGAAAACATATATCAGTCTTTAAATCAGCAGCTGCTAGAATCAGAGAGGTGAGAAATTAAAAGGTGTGTATCTGGCCATCTTATCCAGCCCATTTTCTGGAGAGGGCTGATACTGGCTGTTCTTCCTCTCATGTCCAGTCTGCTTTCAAAGGACTCAAAAGCTGATAGGTACTAATTTTGAAGCATCATTCTGCAGTTGAATAATGTTGTCGTGCAACTGCCCCCACCTCAGGCCACACTATGACCTCAGAAGAGAACACCAGTTTCCAAACCTTTAATTTTTCCCCCATATGCAAAACAAATATTCATATTCTTGATTTTTTCACCTGACTATTAGTCTAAAAACTTTTTTTTCTATTAACCTTGGAGCTGATATGCTGAAAGAACCATGTCTGAGGTGGGAAATGCCAAGCTCTCTTGAGGTCAGGAAATCCACATTTTAATACATGAATTCAAGTATAGGCGAGATAGTTGTTATTATTATTCTTCTCTTTCTCCAATTCCATTTTAGTTAGCTGCCTTTTAATTGCATGTATCAGCAAACATTGAATAATGATTTTATCTATATTCTAAATTTAGAGCAGTTAAATGCAAAGCAAAATGCAGACACTTTCTTGTGTCTTAATTGAATGAAGGTCACAGCTATAACAATATTTAATTGAGCTATTTTTCATTATCATATTTTAATGACTTTGCACTGACAGTTCGCCTGCTTCTGAGGAAAGAGCATGATGAAGTCGTTTATTTCCCTATTTAGTTATTGTTTGACAACATCATCTTCGATTAAGACTCTGCTTTATAGCACATTAATCATATTTGAATGAGCAAGGGGTATAATGTAAACATATCTCCCATCCTCTGTGTTTCCCCATGTCCCTGCATGAAAGCAGGCTAAACAAATGCTTGCATCTATTGTCTGTTTGCATAATAGCCAACAACAAGGCTAAACACCAGTCCTCAGCAATCTAATTGTCACCACCCCTATCTCACCCTTGCACCTTTCAGGAAGAAGTTATGATCTTCCACTTCTGAATGCTCAATAATTGTCCCATTTATCTCAATTTGCAGTTCAGTCTTTAGGCACCAATAGCCAAAATGGCATTTTTTATTATTTTTTTAAGCCAGTACCTACAATGCAGTGGTAAAAGGAGATTTTCATTTCCAAATAATAATCAGTTTAATTTGCCCGCATATGACCAATGATTCATGTTCAGATTTAATAATCAGGATCACATAATCTGATTATAGGAGAAATAATTTGTTTACAATCCCCAATTTACTGTGGTGAATTCCATTATCTCTCTTCAGCCATTGGGTTTTAAGAGATACTAACATGACCCTAGGGAACAAAAGGCAAGCTATTATATTTCCTACAATTAGATCTTTGCATAGTCTTAACCCCAAGCACCTAAATAAAAAAAAATAGAAGAAGAGCATGCAGAAAAGCCCCATAAATAAAAATGAATGCATAATTGTGTTCAAAAAATGGTTTGCAACTCTGTGGTGGATGCCTGAAGAGTTACAGGGATCCATCTCTGACAACTGCAGGACTGCTTCTCTTAGCAGAGCATGTACACATACATATGGACTAGATATGGAAAAACAAACACATGGAAAAAAAGAAAAAAACAAACAAGGAAAAAGATGAGGAGAAAGAAGGAAGGAAGGGCTGGAAAAGTCTGGCTGTGGAAAGAGTAATCATGGCCAATGGTATTTATTGGACCATATTAAAGGTGTGGGAATTACTCTGCAGGCTCTTTAGCTGTCTAAATTAAGTGTTTAGAAAGAAGGCGAAAGGGAGAAAAGTTGAAGAGGTGCAGAAGCTTTCTTCCTGGCAGCTGGGCTCCCTGCAGTTGACTAACCCCACTGCTCCACGGTGGTCATAGTTGCTTTGGAGAATCACGTCTCAGCTCTTTTCTCTGCACCACGCCCCCCCTCCAAAAGCAAGGAAATGGATGTGCATTGATGTAATTTAGTACCTTGGAGACGCGGACAAATTAGTGTAGAACATTATCACTAGTTAATTATGAATGACCGATTAATCAACCTAATCTAATATTCCACATTATGTTGATGTTATTAAAGTGCATCATGAAAATGACAGATCGTCTTCATTTGCGTTCTTTGGCCAAATGTGCACTCTGCAGTCATGATGTCAAATAAAAAAAAAAAAATTGAAAAAAGTTTGCCAGTTTGAATATCCGAGTTAAGTAATTCCCCAGGATGTTTACCTGCACCCTGGCCTCCGTGAGGTTGATTTTCAGAGCCAGTTCTTCCCGAGTGAACACATCGGGGTAGTGGGTTTGAGCAAAAACGGCTTCCAGGGCCTCGAGCTGATGGAGGGAAGGAGAGCAGAGATCCGTGAGAGATCCGTGAGGGGTCCGGCAGACCCATGGGGGTGTCTGCCAGGCATGGATGAGGAAAACGGGGCCACCGAGGCAGCGGGGCAGGCAGGATGGGCTGGGGCAGGATGGCATGGGGCATGCGGGAAGGAGGCTGGGAGCTGGCAGGGAGCGGGCATGGGGGAGGCAGGGAGCAAGTGTGGTGCAGGCAAGCAGGGGGCAGTGGGTGCAGAGGCCAGGGGCAGAGAGAAGCGGGCTCCTACCTGCTGCAAGGTGAAGGTGGTGCGGTTGCGGCGCTGCTTCCTTCGCAGGAACCCATCGTCGAAGTCGCCGGCGGAGTGACCTCCGAAGGGGGCCGCGCCTGCGGGCCGAGAGCCGCGTTAGGGGCCGCTGTACCCGGGGCACAGGGCCGGGGCACGGAGCCGCTGTACCCGGGGCACAGGGCCGGGGCACGGAGCCGCTGTGCCCTGGGCACAGGGCCGGGGCACGGAGCCGCTGTACCTGGGGCACAGGGCCGGGGCAGGAGCCGCTGTGCCCGGGGCACAGGGCCGGGGCAGGAGCCGCCGCGCCCGNGCTGCTTCCTTCGCAGGAACCCATCGTCGAAGTCGCCGGCGGAGTGACCTCCGAAGGGGGCCGCGCCTGCGGGCCGAGAGCCGCGTTAGGGGCCGCTGTACCCGGGGCACAGGGCCGGGGCACGGAGCCGCTCGGGCGGGCAGCGCTGCCCCAGCTCCGCGGGGCTGGGGGCTGCTGCGGGCAGCGGGGGGTTCTGCCGCCCAGAGCTCATCCCCGCCCGTGAAAGAGCATTTTTCGGGCCATTTGTGCTTTAAAAGGACGAAGAGACGAGGCTTTGACGTGGGTGTGTGGACGGCAGCTGGCAAAGGCCCTGCCCGTCTGCCTAAGGAGGCCGCGGAAGCCCCTGGCCGGACGAGGAGGCAGCGGGGCCGCTCCGCTCCACGCACCCCGCGGGAGCGGCCGAACCGGCCCTGCCTGCTCGCCCTGGCTTCAGGAGGAGAACGTGGGCACGGGGCTCGGTACAGCCCGGCACCGGCGGCTCGGCCACGGCTGAACAGCCGGGAGTCGGTAGCGATGCTGGAGGGAGGCCGCCCTGCCCTTCCCCACCGGCCTTCGAGGGCCCGACTGGGGCACCGGGGCTTTGTCCCCAGACGGAGGTCGGGGGAGGGCGGATGGGCCACCGGGATGCGAACTACGTTCCGTGGAGCGGAGCCCGGCCTTCGTGGCTCCCCCCAGTCGCACATCATCCGTGCGTGCCCGTGTGGAAATGTGTCACTCCCTTTCTGTTCGCTGACAAAACAGGCTAAAGAAACCACAAACAAAACAAAACAGACCAAAAAACCACTGAAAACTTAAACCAAAGCAAAAATAAAAACAAAACCCACAACCAACCCCAAAACAAAAAAAGAAAACAAAACAAAACAAAACCCACAAACGAACAATCAAAACCAAACCAAAATAAACCCTCACAAAACAGAAAAGTACCCGAAGCCCCAGAAGCATTGCTGAGTGTCCCCGTGACCCCACTCGCAGACCTGCCCCTGGAGTGCTCTGGGCTACGTGGGCTGGAGGTCACTGTTCATCTTGCAGCATCATTTGGAAGATAAACACGGCCCCGAGCCCTCTCGTCGCACAGACCTCACTCTGTGTGGGCCTGGGAGAGGCTCATCAGAGAATAAAATGGTGACCCCCAGAAAGCAGTCTCTTCCCTGCCGCACCGGGCCTCCCCGGCTGCCCAAACGCTGGCCGAACAGAGCTTTTCTGTCTCCACTTCTTTGGTTTGGTGATGGGTGGGTGGGGGAGTTTGGAGGGAGTTGTATTTTTTATTATTATTATTTTTTTACGTGTGATGCCCAAGGCTGTTTCCACCCTTTGGCAGGACAGATCGCCCCTGCCCCCCGCCCCGCTGCTGCCCAAGCGGGGAGAGCGGGGGGCCGGCCCCGGACACGGCCGGGAGAGGCTGCAGCCTGCGGCGCCGCTCCCCGACTCGGGAAGCCAAACACAGGCACCGGCCCCACGCTGACACCGGAGAAACAAACATACAGCAAACAAACAAACAAAAAAAACAAACCCAAGCAAAAACAAGAACACGTTTCCAAAGCTGTCTGCCAAAAACTAGCAAACAAAGCCGCCTCAGAGCTCGGTGGCACCGGCGGGAGGGACCCTCGCACTGTCCTGCCTAGTCCGGCTCCCCTATCCCGCCCGGAGAAAACTTTGGGGAGCGAATATTCCAGCCGGGATGCACAGACCAGCTTGGATCCGCTGACCCTGGGAAGCCGTGCTTAAAGAGGGGCTGACCCTCCCCCGAAGTGGGATGAAACCGCTGGACCACTTCTTCCTGCCAGCGCCGCCGCAGAGAAAGCCCCTTTCTCGCCGGGTGATGCCCGTGCTAGGAGCGGGGTGGCCGGGCAAGGGGATTTTATGGGGTCGGGTCGCTTTCCCCGCCGGGACAGCCCGCCGGGGGCTGGTGCTGCGCGGCCGCGGCTCCGGGGATACTCCGCGCACTACGAGCAGCGGCCGGAGGGACCGGCGGCACAGGGCCCTGGCATCTGCGGGGGTGACACGGGGAAATACTGAAGGCTGCTAATTTTTAAAAAGGAAATCGACAACAACAACAGTAATAATAATAAAAATAAAAAAGTCTCTGACCAATAACACAAAGAAAAACATCCTCCCAAATATTTATTTCCCCTCGGTTTTTTTTTTTCTTCTGTTGTACCTCATTTTTCCCCATCCTCCCACAGAATGTTTGCAAAATAGCATTAAAGATTNGTGGAGCGGAGCCCGGCCTTCGTGGCTCCCCCCAGTCGCACATCATCCGTGCGTGCCCGTGTGGAAATGTGTCACTCCCTTTCTGTTCGCTGACAAAACAGGCTAAAGAAACCACAAACAAAACAAAACAGACCAAAAAACCACTGAAAACTTAAACCAAAGCAAAAATAAAAACAAAACCCACAACCAACCCCAAAACAAAAAAAGAAAACAAAACAAAACAAAACCCACAAACGAACAATCAAAACCAAACCAAAATAAACCCTCACAAAACAGAAAAGTACCCGAAGCCCCAGAAGCATTGCTGAGTGTCCCCGTGACCCCACTCGCAGACCTGCCCCTGGAGTGCTCTGGGCTACGTGGGCTGGAGGTCACTGTTCATCTTGCAGCATCATTTGGAAGATAAACACGGCCCCGAGCCCTCTCGTCGCACAGACCTCACTCTGTGTGGGCCTGGGAGAGGCTCATCAGAGAATAAAATGGTGACCCCCAGAAAGCAGTCTCTTCCCTGCCGCACCGGGCCTCCCCGGCTGCCCAAACGCTGGCCGAACAGAGCTTTTCTGTCTCCACTTCTTTGGTTTGGTGATGGGTGGGTGGGGGAGTTTGGAGGGAGTTGTATTTTTTATTATTATTATTTTTTTACGTGTGATGCCCAAGGCTGTTTCCACCCTTTGGCAGGACAGATCGCCCCTGCCCCCCGCCCCGCTGCTGCCCAAGCCGGGAGAGCGAGGGGCCGGCCCCGGACACGGCCGGGAGAGGCTGCAGCCTGCGGGGCCGCTCCCCGACTCGGGCAGCCAAACACAGGCACCGGCCCCACGCTGACACCGGAGAAACAAACATACAGCAAACAAACAAACAAAAAAAACAAACCCAAGCAAAAACAAGAACACGTTTCCAAAGCTGTCTGCCAAAAACTAGCAAACAAAGCCGCCTCAGAGCTCGGTGGCACCGGCGGGAGGGACCCTCGCACTGTCCTGCCTAGTCCGGCTCCCCTATCCCGCCCGGAGAAAACTTTGGGGAGCGAATATTCCAGCCGGGATGCACAGACCAGCTTGGATCCGCTGACCCTGGGAAGCCGTGCTTAAAGAGGGGCTGACCCTCCCCCGAAGTGGGATGAAACCGCTGGACCACTTCTTCCTGCCAGCGCCGCCGCAGAGAAAGCCCCTTTCTCGCCGGGTGATGCCCGTGCTAGGAGCGGGGTGGCCGGGCAAGGGGATTTTATGGGGTCGGGTCGCTTTCCCCGCCGGGACAGCCCGCCGGGGGCTGGTGCTGCGCGGCCGCGGCTCCGGGGATACTCCGCGCACTACGAGCAGCGGCCGGAGGGACCGGCGGCACAGGGCCCTGGCATCTGCGGGGGTGACACGGGGAAATACTGAAGGCTGCTAATTTTTAAAAAGGAAATCGACAACAACAACAGTAATAATAATAAAAATAAAAAAGTCTCTGACCAATAACACAAAGAAAAACATCCTCCCAAATATTTATTTCCCCTCGGTTGTTTTTTTTTTTCTTCTGTTGTACCTCATTTTTCCCCATCCTCCCACAGAATGTTTGCAAAATAGCATTAAAGATTTATGCGGTCCCTTTGGCTGGAGGGAGGAGGCGTGACCACGTCCTGAAAGTGTCCCGATTACAGCCATGACACCAACATCTGTGCTGGGAGGGGAGAAAAGCATCTCTCTCTTAGCCTGAGGCTCAACTGCGGGATCGCTATCCACAGAGGGGAGGCAGGTGGCAAAATGACGGGGGTGGGGGTGTAGAACCAAGCCCTTTCCATCAGGAATCAAATAAA
>VXAX01005064.1:549251-563210 GCA_013399835.1 Leptocoma aspasia | reverse complement strand
ATCCATCCATCCATCTCTATATCTATCTATCTATCTATCTATCTATCTATCTATCTATCTATCTATCTATCTCAAATATTCCTTTATGGAGCAAATAGTTACATAAAGAAAAAAATATTTGTAGGTAAGGCTGAACTGCTTAAAAGAAAAATCTAAATTATTCTGCCTGAGTGAAACAGCAATAAAGCCCAAAAGCTGCCTTATTTTTAAAGTATCCAACATACTGGGAGCCAATGTCCTCAGCAAGGAAAAAAAACCCAAACAACAATTCAAATTTATATGCAGTCATACTAAAAACAAACAAACAAACAAAAATCCAGAAGGTACATGAATATAGTAATCCATACCTAAACGGAACAGAAGTAAAAATCACCGGTAAGGTTTTGGGGGTGTTTTGCCTTAGAATAAGGCGCTGTGAGTTGTTGGCTGCAGAGACAGAAGGGCTCTGTGGAGTTCTGGAAGTGGCCAGATGTCTTTATATCTGTCTACAGCATGCTCTGCCTCTCAGCACTTGCCTTTATAATCTCACGCATAATTGGCCTTAATCTGATTATTTCCAGCGCTGTCTACAGTGAGTAACTTGGATAGGTCTATTGGGCCCTACAAATGGCCCACGTGGTGTGCAGAGCAGGGGGGGCGGAGAGGATGAAAAGAAAAAACCGTAATTTCTCAGCAAACGCCAGGAATGTGAACGGCAGCAACACAATCCCATTATTTTCTGAGCGCTGGCGCTCCGGGGCTCGCAGCCCCCTGCGTGTCCCCCCCGCCCCGGGGTGCCCCGGGGTGCGGGCCGGGGGGCTCCGCCGCACCGAGGGCAGCCCCGCCGCTCGCACCCCGGCGCTGCCGGAGCGCCGCGTAATTGCCGCCGGATGGGTTTTGGGGGGCCGCTCTGCACACGCCTCGCCTTTCCAAGCGATCGTACCACGGCAAAGTTTGATTTTGTTCGCAGCGAGGGGTCTCTGGATTTATGCTCGCTTCCCGTCTGCAAATGATATGCGGCGGGACCCTTCGCAATTACTTTTAAAATGCATCCGAGACATAGGCTCAGCGGAGAGAGATGGCCCTTGCCTCAGCCCGGGTGAAAATTAGACTTTAAAGTACCCAGATGAAATTTTCAAGTCAGGGACGCGGGATTGGATCAAATCACATAAACTGCAAAAAAAGCAAGTATAATGGCGCATAATTGGTTCTGTAATAGCATTACACAAGGATAATAGCCTGTTATGGCCCCCTGCACATTAAGTGCTTCCCTGGCGTAAAGCCTTTATGATATTAAAGGGGGAATATAATGATATTTTGGTTATTAAATGCGTGTAATTAATTTATGCACCACTGAAAATAAAGTTGGTATTATGACCCACTCAAGATGCATCAGAAGATGTAAGTCAGACAACTGTTGATAAGTTCTGGTGTCTATGTTTCGTCTAGACTGCTGATTTTATTTTGGAACAATTGCTTCTCCGGCAGACTACACAAATTTAATATTTCATAAAGATTGTAATGTTCTGTGCAGGAAGGGCGAGCAAATCTACACAGGCTCTCTTAGATCTGATGGGAGTTTAAAGACAGCACATTCATACCGGAGCAAAGGAGATGGATACAGGCAATACAGGTGCAGAAATAGTGATTTTGAAGAGATTATGTCTTTGGAAAGTTGATTCTGTACATATGATCTCATTAAATAAACACTAATAAGCCTTAGAAATATCACCTGCTCTGTCTTTTACATTAGGCATAGATGTGGAAATTCCCCTAACGTATATTCAAATTGAAGTTATGTTTCCACTCTGTGAAGCATTATTTTAGCAAAGCAAGGCAAAAATTAATTTTACTTGAGATACAAATTGATTTGATCTCATCCCATCTTATCCACTCACTTATAACTTTAGCATAGTAGTAACGGATGTAGAAGGCTGTCTTCATGTGTTTTATATCTGTTTACATGACTACACACACACTTTTAGGAATATCTTTGACAGCAGATATTTGCTCACCTTCCAGGCAAGTCCCTGAGCAGTAAAGTATACTATGAATTGAGATGGCTTTTACAGCACCACGCAAGATCAAAGACCAACACTCTGAATCTGACTGCACTTGATAAAATAGCAGCACAAGCTTTAGGTCAAGTAACCTTAAAAAGAAGGCCATAACCCAGAGGAGCTGCCTGTATCTCTCCTGCCAGTCTCTCCCTCATGAGCTTTAAAATCCACACAGAGCCAGTGCTGCAGGATCCCTTTGCACAGAGATAGATTTGCCTTTTCCTTTTTCTCTGACGTCGCGAAGAGATGAGTGAGATAGTGTTTTATCATAAGAACCCCTAATAAAATAATAATAACTTCATTATGGCACTCTCAGACCTTGCTCTAGTCAGGGGGCTGCATTGCTGTTTTGGCTCCAAGACTCACTTTCCCCAGCAGTTTGAAGCCTGCAAGTTCAGCGTATTACAGGAGGGGGAGAAGGCGGAATGGAGCACGGGGAAGTGCTCCAAGTCGCTGCTTTTTAAATAGAAGCAGAAGAACCCTGAGCCGGTCGAGACTCAACTTTCTCCCAAGGATCAGCAGCTGCAAAACAAGGAGATAACTAAGCAATATATAATCCCCCACCCTTCGCCAGCTCGGTGTCTGTTTAATTTTAATGCTCGAAACGCGGGGCTGACATAATTAAAAGTTAGCGCTGGGGAGTCCTGGGTGCTGCTCTCGGGCTGCGGACGGAGCCCCGGGGCGGCGGCGCTTCAGCACCACGGAGAGCGCCCGAAGCTCCGCGCCCCGGCCCCGCTCCGCCCGTCCCTGGCCGGGGAAAGGCTGCCGGCAGAGCTGCTCCTGCGTCCCTCCGTGCCCCCCTGCTGCAGACGATTTCTTGCAAATCCTGGACTACAGTGGAAAAAATATGCAGTAAATTGTTTGGGATCATGTCTAGTATTTCTCTGGTAGTTCCTCTGATCCACTACCAAAGGCAAGCACTAAAAAGAAGAATGAAATAACATACAGAGCTACAATATTTCAGGAAAATATTACCTTTTAATGTAAAGTCCTTAAAGTCTCCTTCATAAACTTAACTTTCATTACTATTATTATTACTGTTGTTATTACTGTGACTATTGTGACATCAATATTAGTTACTAGGTCTGCAAGAAAAAGTCCAAGTAAGTATAATTCAAGATAGACACTTTGCTGATCGTGTCTGTCTTAGGGCAGAACTGGTCCTATGCTGCACACACAGACACACCTTTTCTTATAGTTCACTCATGAAAACAAAACCTAGGGCTGAACTGCTGAGCAAAATCACTAAATGGATGTTTTCCTTGGAAGCACTGAGCTTTGAGGGGATCATTCGTAAAATTCAAGGAACAGCTCAATTTGATGAAATAGCTCTCTTGCCTCTCCATGTCCAAATGCTTCCTTTCCCGTGATTCTCAATACCTGACCACAGAAAAAGGCTAGCAGCCAAAAGGTTATTTTACCCTAATTCATGTGCAGTAAAATGTATTTTCCAATTAACCAAATTTGCCGATTTGTCCCGCTTGGACACTCTTATAATTTATAATGTAAAAGTGTTCTTTCTTTATCTAAAGACCAAGGTGACTGCTTTTAATTTTCTGTAACCTCTTTACACTTGATGTTCACCAGACTCATAATGTTAATTGGCTTCATATACGGATCATCAGTTTAATGAAGGAATAAATCCTATGTTGCTTTATGTCCCTCTGTTTTAACAATGATTGCTTTAATGAAGAATGTGACGTGTTTGAAATCAAAGCTGCAGGAGACATTAGAGGGGTTTTTTTTATGATGACTGAAATGCTTATTTAAAGCTAAAACCATGAGGTTTTCATATTTCAAAAGCTTTTCTTTAAATAATTTTCCATGGAAAATACTGACACATTCTTCATCAGAGAACTCTTTCTTTGCAATTATGGGTAGGGACTGAGAATAGCACAGTCCTGTAATGTAAACACCCCAATTAGGTTATGAAATTATCTCTAAGCTTTTATATCACTGCAGTTTTCATTCAGAGTTTTACTTAAACTCCCAGTGAGTTATAAGTAGTTATGCCAGTCTAAATAAGGAGTATTTGGGGGTAACTAATAAACCTCTTTGTCAACCTACTGTATTTTCACTGTTCATGGGTAGATTAAGAAATTTACAGGGGAGAAAGAATTGTCAGTTCATACACAAAAGCTCTGGATTGCTGTAGTCTATTTTTCCCCATGAGAATTTTAGGATTTCAGGAGCAAGGGTAAAATGTAGACTCATGGACTCACAGAAGTAAGGTGACTGCAAATCAGAGCATCAATTAGGTCAAGCTGGAAAGCAGCAATTAGACCCAACTGCATGTGCTAGTTACAGTAGCTACAACAAGTTTAAAATGTACAAAGAAAATGAATTCTGGTAATTGAACTTTTACATTCCTGGTCCCATTTATAGTAAACCTTCCTTCTCTCTCTCCCCTCTGCCTTTAATGGAGACTTCACATACTGGTATGCATATACTGGTATATATTTTCTTCTCATTTGAGAGCTGTTGTTGACAGAAAAGACATGACCGTTAGATAAAGGAACATGCAACATCAGGGAGGAAAGTCTCTAATCAGAGCCTAGACAAGGGCTAAGCAATCAATTGAATTTGATAGAAATTTCATGACATGACAAAGGAAGTACATGAGACAGAAAGGGATATTAGCTTAAACTACGTACCACAAGAAGTCATTCAGTATCCCAGGCCTGAGCCCATGATTTCTTGTCTTGTTTCTATCCTGGCAAGTGTTATACTCATTCAATCCAGGTCACAAAAATCTTCATGTAGGTACACACAGACCTTCACCACTGCCCTTCATATAGTTCTCTCAGTGCTGTATGTTTCCCTTCAGAGCTGGCCAGGACCCTGCGAACACCCTGTGAACAGCCCATAAATCACTCTTGCTTTCCCTCTCAATGGAAAACAAGAAGGTACCTTGTGGCATCTCTAGTGGCACACAAAATTAGTCTGCCAGGAGCCTTCCTCAGTTATCCACCAGTCTCTGCCTGGAGCTGTGCCTTTACCCAATGCTTGGGTACCTGCCTGGAGCTGTGCCTTTACCCCCATGCTTGGCACGGGGCGGGTCTATGACAGCATGAGGCAAAACAACACTGGTTTTCAGGGGGATTATCTGGGTTTTTAGTGAAGACATCATACAAAGGTGCTTCTTCCCAGATAAAACAAGTCTTCTAACCAAGAGTTGTGAATGAAGACTTCCAAGGGAAGGTCTTTCAGTCTATGGCTTTTGAGGACACAGTTGTTTGGCCACAAACACTGACTCAGCACATTTGATGCAGGTGAAGAGTTGATTCCAATGTAGATCACAGTAGAAAGTCTACACAGATTTTTAAATACACACACCAGTTTTGTGCTGCCTGACGATTCCATGTAACCTAATGGTTAATCAAGCAAGGTTTCTGTGAGCAGATCTGAACCAGCGTACTGGGGTTTATGCCATAATGCTACTTTGTGTCACAAGGCTTGAATTTACAGCATCACCAAATTGTGGTTTCAGTTAAAGTTTATAGTCACTCCGCAGTATCAGGTCATTTTCTCAGGGAAAATCTGCAGCTTTTGTTTTCCACAATAAGGCAGGCCATGATCCAGCTCTGAATAAGGGCAGTTAGTATATGCAAGAATCTAAAGCTGCACACATCCTGTCACAACAGAAAGTTAGCAGTCCCCCTTACTCTGTGAATGGCTTCTAGCAATAAACCCAATAGGAAGAAATAAAACATTTTATTATCTGCTTTAATGCTCAGTTGTCTCATTCACCAAAGGTAAGGCAAATTCACACCTACTAACTACTCTCCTTAGAGGTGAGCTGCACTCCAGGGCAGAAGAGAAGTGGCCTAGGTGTCACATACTTTTGCACAAAGCCATTGAAATGCACCCTCTGGATGTGGCAATGTTCTCACATTAGCCGAGCACTCCATCTCAGTTCTGGGTAAGTTGCACCATCCTTTGGGATGAACCAGGAGTGAAGCTGCCTCTGAACATGAATGCATGTGGACGTGGTATACACAAGAATAAACCCACATGGATACACGCATTTGCATGTGCAATCTGAAGGGGCCTGGTGATAGTCTGGAGAGTTTGGTATTTGTGGGAAAGCCCTGGAATTTACCATAGACACCCAGCCACTCCTCTTTCCCGGAAACAAGCTCCAGGACTATGAATAAATACTATCCTCCATGGGTCTTTCAAATAATTGCCCCATTTCCTACACGAAGAGCAAGAACCATAGTAATTACCCTTGGCAGTCTGGAAAAAACATCAAGCATTCCTAGAAGATTGCCTCATACCAAACAGCATTTTCAAGCCTGAAGAGTGGATAGAAGAGAGTTTACAGCACTGCTGTGCTCCAGCTTCATCAGGGCAGGCACATAGAAGTTTCCTCTTCCTCTCCAGCCCACCCCTCCCCCAAAAAAGAAAGGAAACCAGCTCAAATCAATTTCCCCAAGCCCATCCCTTCTGCCTTACCTGGTCCAGGACATCCCCAGCATATCTCTTCTCCTGATGCAGTGCCAAGAAGTACCTTCCCATCATCTTTACCTTGTGAAAGGAGCACCACAGATATCCCTTAGAAGAAACACTTCTACAACCAGGAGACCACTCTTGTGAATTTATGCTCTTTACCATTGGCTCTCTCCCACAACACTCAGACCCCACTGCTGTGTTGCCAGGACAAGGCTTAGTGCTCTCCCCACCTTAAGGAGCAGAGTGTGACTTCACATACCCCACGTGCCTGGACTACTTTAGTTCCAAACTTGGACCAAATGCTTTTTAACAGGCCTGAGAATAACCCTTCAGCTTTACCATGAGTGGGATTTTCTTCTTATTTTGGAATTTTTACATGCTTCTGTTAACAAATAAGAAGAAATTTCACCTTTATTCTAAAGCAAAACAAAACAAAAAAGGCAAAAAAAAAGAAAGAGCCTACTTGTGCTTAATTGTTATTCTAATTACAAGTTGTGGTGTAGTGTAAATTTTTTCCCTTGGCATTATTATGAACCTCATTTCCTTACAAAGTCCAGGATAAACAATTCCAATATATTTTGTTTTAATTATCAGGGTTTAATGGGGCATAATAAGACTAAGTTGAGTGGTGCAGAAAAAAATAATTTAATGTGTGCAAAACTACCTAGTGCTCCTAGCTTGCCTGTGCATATTTCACCTATTGTAGGGCAGCACTGTGTTACCTAATATTCAGTGTGCATCATTTATTAATCATACTTGCTTTTCAGTAGAATTTTTTTTCTGAAAACAAGAAGAAACACATTAAGATATCCTAGAAATACAATGGGCAGTTCTCTGGGTTGAGCAGTGAAGGATGAAGCTGATATACACCTGATGGTGCTGGAAGCATTTGTCATGCATGGACAGAAGATGCCATGTTGGACATAGATCTGCCTCTGCCAATCCACTCCAAATGCTGCCAGTAAAAACTTCTGGCTTCAGTTCTTAGAGCCTCTACCAAAAGAAGCAAAGATAAAACATCAGCTGAAGTCACAATTCAGAAACAACCTTGTCCAGACTCTCACTGTAGATGCATCTTGCCACATCCAAGGTGTGGTTCCTACAGAGTTAAAATACCACAGGTACTTCTGCAGTGAAAAGGGAAAAGTGCATAAGAGCAGCCTGGGAAATAAAACAGTTAAAAGGAGATCCTTTATGGCCCTCTATGCTTCCCAAGGTCCCTTTGGCAATGGCACTGACTCCCATGGCTGGGTGTGGTTGATGCAGCAGCTGGAACCACCCTGCTCCCAGATTTACATTCCGCTTTACCAGGGCAACCATACACCAAGACCAAAACACTTTCACTTGAGGAATAACTTCTGGATACTTCCTGAAGGGAAACACGTCTATTCTCCTTATCTGTTATACTCCTTGACACAGAGGACTTGATACAGGTCCCACTGAAGCCATTGGGGATGTCCTCTCTTCTGGAAAATTATTTGATTCATGACTCTAGGAAAGAGGTTCAAATACAACATACAAACCATACCAATGTTACATTACATTTATTTTAAAATTAGCATTTTATATTACAGATTAATTTAATATACCCCAAGTGTTTGGGTTTTAAATAAAATTAATTTATTATAGACGTTAGTATTTACAGAAAGAAAAACATAACATTTGAAAAAATTTTTTTAAGTCTCATTGGAGTAAAAAAATTCTCCGTGAAGATTCTGCCCATGGGAGATCCCACATTCTGTGAGAGGTCAGCCTCCTTCAAGGGTTAAGGGAGACAAGAAACCAACCAGGCTTAAGATACAACTCAATGAATTGACTGAGGAATGGCAGTGGGCTGGTTACCTGCATGAAATTGTAGCAAGACTGAAAGATCTCAAGGGGCCCCATTCAAGCCTATGTCCTCCTATTCTTCAGAGAAGGGAAGGGGATCAGCAAGTACATTCTACCAAAACTCGCCTCAGACACCAGACCAGGCCAGTATCCAGCACATTCTCATGGACCTCCAAAGCTTCATGGTTTTCTCTCTTCCTGCTAAACCACAAGCACTGATTCTGACCCAAGCTTAGGATCCCACAGTACAGCAAATGCACGAAGGCAATCCCTGGTGCCACGCACCCTGACAGCCATTACAGAGACAGGCACAGGCCTCACCATACAGAGTTGCAGCCCTGAGTTAGAAGCCAAGTATGCTGATTCCCAGACAAATACTGATCTATGGGCTCCTTCAAACTGGCTAGCAAGTCCCATGGGGACTTATGAGGAGGTCTCTGCATTTGGTAGAGCTGCATAAAGCTTAGGGGAAGAAGTCAATTTCCTGGTAATGCATGATCTGCAAGTGGTAGAAACCTCTGAAATTAGCTTTGGGCAAATACTTACCCTGAAAGTTCAAAGTAGGTCTGCACATCCCCACTGGATCATGCAGCCAAAACTGATTAAGGCTGTGCTACTAAGACACCTGCATCCCATCCTGGATGCCATGCCTGTTAAATCACTAGAAATTCTGAGCCTTGGTATACAGAACAAGACCTTAATTTGAACAGTCAACTTAATGTGATTCAACTTCTTCACATAGCAAGTTCCTGATTTTAATAGTTTCCTTGGTGTACAGGCACTCAAAGAGCTCTCCATGGAGGTCTTGAAGTCCACAGCTCTTCACAAGCCAGCCACCTTTCCACACAGCCATGGTGGGAGGAGAAGGATATGAAGCACAGACCAGTTTCTGTCTCTTCTGTCCTGTAAACTGAAATGCCATCTCCTTTGATATCTTCAGTGCCAAATGCAGAACTGAATCCAGGTGCACACCAAATGCAGAGAACAAGAAATGTCTTTTAATGACAACCACACCTTGTTGCCACCATGTCTTTATAATTTTTGAGGACGACATTCTGTTTGTCATCAAAGTAGAGAAGATTGAGAGACTTCAATTCATCTGGCACACAGCAGGGCATACTGACATCTTGAGACAATTTCAGTGTATAAACAATGGACTGAACTGTAGCATGGTTTGTTGCGTTTAGACTTTCCCCCAAAGGGAAGATGCAGGATCCTCTGCAATAAAATGCATTGTATCCACTTGGGTAAATAATCCATCCTGACCAGCCAATAGCCTGGAAGTCCACGTAGAGCTCCCTTCGGTGACATGCTGTTAGCGGGCTGCTGGCAGCTGCAGCAGCCCGGGGCCTCCTGCTTATGCTGGCACTGCTGCTTCCCAGGACATCAGTGTCATGAGAAACACGTGAAGCAGCAGATTTGGCAGGGCTTGTTTCTGATTCTGAAAGAAAGCTGTATGTTAATATTTCACAAAGTTCATTTACTAAGTACAGTATTCTGCATCAAAGTCTATTATATAAATCTACATCAAGGTCACATCAAAGTCTATTAAGTAAGTCTACATCAAAACAGCACCTAACCTGTGAATGTACCAGAAGGGGTGTGCATTCATTTGCCATTTCAGCCATACTTCCAAATCTGTCAAATCTTGTGTTTCACTTTGTGCCCTGGAAAAGCCCCAATTCAGCAGAAATAGAAAACAAGAATGCAATGATCCACCAAATAGTCTGTGAACTCCACAGTCCCTCTTCAGGGCTGAATTTAGTCAGAATGGTATTAACTGTCTTCACACAGCCACTCCTACAACACACACTATTCTGGGCAGTGCTAAGGGAGGGTGGAGATCACAGCCTTTTTCTCTCCAGTATTCTCCCAGGAACTATACCCATACACTTGCAAAACAGAATATGCAGTAACCTGGTAATGTGTAAAGTAACATTGTAAAAAATATATTTTTCAAATTTTTGATCCTGAGGAAAAACACCCTCAGGTTTACAGAACACTGCTAAGGAATGAAGCGTACTGACAACAGGATGCTTTCTTAAAGTATCTTCTGAGAAGCCCTGGGATCCATGCAGATCCACGTACACAAGCTGAAACTCACTGATATGTAGAACAATCTGTGTGGTTACTGCCCACTAACAACGGGCAGGTCTAGAGAGCTTCTTCGTTAAGAAATTTCTCAGTCCTGACACAGTATCCCGTGCAGGGCTTGGTGGTCGTTAAACTGGATCTAGGATTTCACTACTAATTTTTACTTGGAAAACAGAAATAAACAGGCCATTCTCGTTTTAATTTTTTATTTTATTTTTAATCAATTTCACCACCTACTTCTTAATATTGTCCTACCTAGCTTCTTTCTGATATGCAAATAAAACCGTTTACCAGAAAAGCCTGGAAAGCCAGAACAGCATGATTTCTGCCCCTCCTTCAAACTTTTGCTCTTTGCATTTATCAGGCCCTAAAATCCAGCCTTAGCTGATTTTACACCAAGCCCAGTGGGAGAGGTAAGACACTGTTTTGTATTTTAAGGCAGGTGTTGTCTTTGATGAAAGCAGCCTTTAGTCACAATGCTAATTAGTCATTGAAGTTAAATACGTGCTTAAAATCCAAGCCAAGGACAGAGAAGTTCAAATTGCTTGTTTAACAACTTCTTTCACTCTTAAAATCACACTTAATGACTGTACTTACAGATACTTTACCAGAATTTTGACAAAGTATTCCAGGTCACTGAGTTTTTTTCAGTCTAAACCTAACATACAATTTTCATGCAAATTTCACCATCACAAAAATAATATAAGTAGTACTTAAAAAATAGAACTCCCACCCCTTTACAAACTAAACAAACCAGATTTCCCTTAGGATTAATGAATATTTCTGGCACACACAGTTTTTGTGAGGGGAGGGGCAATTTAGGATGCTGGTGACCTACTATAAAGGACTACCAAATCAAATTTTGATCACTGACAAAGCTGAACTTCAAACCTGTTCAATACTGCAAGTAAATAACTGAGGTTAGGTCTACATGAAGTAGCAGGAGGTGACAGAAGATGAACAGACAATTCATATTCTAAAAGTGCACTTACTTGTAGCAGAGGGTACAAAGCTGTGAGACCTCCGTTTGTTACTGTTCGTGAAGAGGACAAGGAGAGCATTTCTACTCTCCTGCAAAGCGCCCTGGCTCTTGGCAAATGTAACCACGTCGTGTTCCATTCCATTGCTGGAAACGTGTGTTGCAGTTATCCAAAAGCCATGGTTGGAGCTGCTGTTTCCAACCCACTTGGAAACCTGGCGAAGATAGCGAAAAGAAAAAATATTGTTTCACTAGTCTAATTACACAATTGTAATTAAGCAACGTTTATATTAGGAAAAGAGAATAGGCAACAAGCTATGAGAGCATAAGGACATATATTATAACAGAAGTGAGATTACTGCATAGATGAGACTCCATTGACTTAAATATTTAAACCAGTAATTCCACACTTAAAAATACAAAATAGCATATGCATTCCCCAAAGCTACATTTACAGAAAGATAATTAATTTCAAATAATTTACCTATGAACACGAGTGAAGTTAATATTAAAATAAACTCTCCCTGACTTTCAGCAGCAGAAATTATTTTCCATTGCAATCTCAACACAGTAATGTGAACTCTCCAGACTTCTCATACCGTTAAGATTTATAATAATCTAAAAAACATGGCATTTGAAGAAATTCACAATCAAGCAAATTTACTTATCTAATTGTTATAATTACACACTGATCGATTAGGCCAGGTCATTCTCTAGCAGGAATATCATGACTTAAGATGGAACTCAACCAATCATCCAAGCATGCTGTTCAGTCTGATCATAAAGCTTATGAAAAACACTGTCCTAGAGTACAGCTTTAAACCACGTGTGGGTTCTTTAGCTATGGAAAGGCATTCACCTACTGTTACAATTTATGGGTATCTACAAAACAAATCTTGAAGCTCACAAATACAGAAGTCTATGGGGGAAGTTGAACGACAAGCAATCCAGCCATGATAAACTCCGGAAACACAACGTTGAAGCATACTGCTCTACAGAAATGCTGCCAGAATAAAAAGGAGAAATGAAAACCTACTTACTCTTAGTACACAACCAATGCCAAATGCTTTGGCAGTCTAAGGACTAACACAAGCTTTTAATCACAACGACATACTTGGCCTAATGTCCCTCTCTCCACAAGGTTTGGGTTACTCAATTCTCACCATGCTTGTGCTCCTAGCAGCTCATTAACACTTCTTTAATTCAGATAGCACCAGGTGTACTTTTAAGGGTAGAGAGAGCTTCTCCGTCTGCTGCTGTCCTTCAGTTTGAATTGACCTCAAAACCCAGCTTAATGGCAATGCTGGAGTTATAAGGTGTCACCTTAAAAGTTTTAGAAATAAAATTAAGTCAGATTTCTCTGCTTACTGTCTGTGTGACGTTGAAGACTTCCCAGCCTTCCGCGTAGAGGGACAATAATCTTGATGCAATGAGATGTTTTTTCTGTGGCTTATTTTCACCCTCCAAGAGCTCATACACTTCCACCTAAATAACACCAGTATACAACAAGAACAGTAAGAAATTAATTCAATTGCTCTTACAACAAACTAGGAGGATAAATATTATGCAGGTTTCTGCTACATCACAGCTGTAAAACTGTACCGTCATTCTAAAACAGGTAAAAAGTAGGTTTTGGACAGTTTAACAGAAAAATAGCTCCAGCAGATAAATTTCAATTCGAATTTCGAAACATCTCAAATCCCAGAAAAGTACAGTTTGATTTGGAATAAGTCTGACATCGGTATCTTTATGGAAAGCTCACTGCCATAGCACAAAGGTCAGCGTAAAGCCAAAGTCAAAACTTTGCATTACTTCTTTGCATGCTGGAGGCAAAGAAAAAGTGAGGATGAGAAAACAAAAATAACAATGAAGCAGGTGTGCGCGGTACGTAGTTGCACTCCTTATTTTCAGTATTAGTAACAGAGATAGCAAAATTAAGTGTTTAAACATTTCCCCACTTACTTTGCAGAAGTGTTGCACATAGGACCTTCTGGAGCGATGTGTCCTCTTAAGCTTGAAGACCCTGAACTCGGCTTTCAGCATCTGCTCGCCCTTCTCCATCGCGCTGATGTCGAAGTAGAAGTGGTGGTGGTCCACGTGAACTGGAAAAGACCCTTCTTTAGGAACAACGCCAGACCCCGCCGCAGGGATTCCCCGCGGGCTCGGCCCCGCCGCCCCGGGCCCACCTNCCCGGCTGGGCGCGGCCAGGCGAGTGCGCGGAGCGTGGCTCTGGGAGCGCAGCCCTGAGGGCCAAAGGCCCCGGGCAGGGGCGGCCGCGCCGCGCCCGGGCCATCAGCGGCGCTTAAGGACTCAATGGGGCATCGCCGTGCGCTCGTTGGCATCAGAGCGGCCGCCGGGCCGGCTCGGGGGCTCGGGCTGCCGGGGAAGGGCCAGGTGTCAGCGAAGAACACCGCACTTGCGAAACCCCTGTCCTTTAAATCGACTTTTTTTTTTTTTTTTTCAGCCGAAAAAGGCTATGATTTGGAGATTGCTGAGCACAGGTGATGTTTCCTGTCGTTGCCGCAGCAATAAAAATTATACTGGGACCTGGGCGTGAGCTTC
>VXAX01005064.1:499971-548972 GCA_013399835.1 Leptocoma aspasia | reverse complement strand
CCCCGCCGCAGGGATTCCCCGCGGGCTCGGCCCCGCCGCCCCGGGCCCACCTCGGTCCTCGAAGCTGCGCACCACGTCGCCCTGCAGCAGCCCCGGGGCGCGGGTGATGCCGTTGGCATCGGCCACCTTGTTGAAGAGATCCA
Organism: Leptocoma aspasia; assembly: GCA_013399835.1. Lineage (NCBI taxonomy): Eukaryota > Metazoa > Chordata > Aves > Passeriformes > Nectariniidae > Leptocoma > Leptocoma aspasia. The sequence goes on along the minus strand of VXAX01005064.1, from coordinate 548,829 downwards.
CCATGAACTGGGGCGGCTTCTTGCGGGGCAGCACGTCGGGCGGCAGCTCCTCGATGTCGAAGACCTCCCGCAGGCGCTGCAAGGCCGCGGCCAGCACCTCGTCCCGCGGGTCGGGGCGCAGGGGCAGGGCGTCGGCCCGCAGGCTCAGCAGCCCGGCCAGGCACAGCCACAGGCACGGCGGGCGGGTCGCCATGGACGGCGGCGCGGGCTCGGCCGGGCCNCAGCCGAAAAAGGCTATGATTTGGAGATTGCTGAGCACAGGTGATGTTTCCTGTCGTTGCCGCAGCAATAAAAATTATACTGGGACCTGGGCGTGAGCTTCTGTACTTCCCTGTCTAAGGAATGCCCGGGGTCCCCGGTCCCTTCCCGTCCCACAGCCTGAGGAATGCCCGGGGTCCCGGGTCCCTTCCCGTCCCACAACCTGCGGAATCGCCGCTGGGGCGGCCCCGGTGCCGGGGGCTTGGCCGGGCTGCAGGACGGAGGCTGTAGTTCCCCAGGCTCAAACTCCGACCCTGTAGCTACCCAGCGGGAGGAGGCTTTAAGGACAGAGTCCGGGGTTCTGCTAGTGCAGCGCAGCTAGTGCAGAACAGCCAGGCTTCGAAGTATTCAGGGACAGGGGCAGGAATACGCATTCTGACGAGCTATTTTAAGGCTTACCTATTTACCAGAATCAACCAGCTTTCAATAATTCGCCTTTTTTTCCCACCCATTGGTTAATTAAGGGGATTCCACGCCCCCACCTCCAAAGAAATACTAAAACGGAAAACCAATCCAAACGAACCCACCCCAGCCCTAAGGATCCTGTATACTCGTCCTTTTCAAGGCAGTCTGGCAACTTACAGAGGAGCAAATAGACCTTCCTGATGGTTCATGCAGCATAGCTGCTTGTGCCACACTGTGCTGTGCTCGCTTTCCAGGCAGGAAAGTATTGCGTGGCATTTTGTGGGACAGATAAAAATGTCTACTGGCTCCTCTGCTTAGCCACGCGGTGTTAGACAGGAGAGCTTGCATTGAGCAACCAGGTGGACCTATAGGAGAATAAGGTGGGGACAAAGAGGCCACAACTCCACACAGTCCCGAATTTTTGCCCCATGAAATGCAAAAGACTAGTGGAGGAAAATGAGAAGCAGTGTGATGGGTTAATCAGACCAGTGTAAAGACCAGTGTTGGTGCACATAAAGCTTCAGCCAACTTTGATCCTCAAAATTCTCCGCTTGTCTTCTAAGGGCTGCAAGTATCTCAGCTCATGCCTAACAACAGTGCTGGATAAAATAACACCCATTCAGCTACCTGCCTGAGAGCTTGTAAAGAGACTAGTAAGATAGGAGAAATCATCACTAGACTGTTTTTCAGTCAACCTAAAAAGCTTAGCTTGCACTCCACTGCTTCTTCACATGCTTATCCTCACAAACCCTACCCTGCCCTTGGGTCTCTTCATTTACTCCCAGTATCCTCTCTAGGCATATACCTTCATTTTTACCCTCATGGTGCTGCTTCCAGACATTAATGTCTGGGAACACATAGCCAGGGTTCCCAAAGAACCTTAACTCTGCCCCAGAGGCAAAGATTTATGAAAAAAATCCTCTCTGTTTAATATAAGCTGGGACCACAAACAACGAAATGCCTCTATCGTAGCGCAACTGCAGAAATTTCAGCCTACAGTTAGCCAAACGTAACCCACTGAGTGCTGTGTTCTTTTATTTTCATATTTCTGATTAGGCAAACAACATAATGAAAGTCTCTCTCCCTATTCTTTTGTAAGACTGCATGACTCACCACTTATGTAAGCCTTATGCAGGAGTTGGTCATAGCTCCTCTGATGATTCTAAGTCCTGGTTTGCAATTAGTGCAAAGCTTCAACCTCCCTGTTCTGTACAATAAAAATAGGTTCTCTCAACTTACGTGTTGTGAGCACTGTGGCTTTGGGAGCCCAGGAAAAGCTGTGAATCTGTAGGGAACTATGACAGGTAGTTAACTTAAAATTTTAGGTGGATTCTCAAGAGTTCAGCATTGGCATTCCTTTCCCTTCTCTCTCAAATGGCTGGATAAACACCTTGTTGGGTCTGAAGAGTTCACAATCATTTGGCTTTCAGGTATAGTGTATGGGTAAGAATGGGAGTATTTATTATATGGCCTGCCACATTGTCTTTGATACCACTGTGGTGAATATAGGATAGCAATATTGAAAAAGCATGGTTATTGCATGGTATCATTAGTGGGCAGAACAAATTTGGGAGCCTTCATTGTGCATTTCAGAACTTGATCAAGTTTGGACTGAAGGGCAAGTCCAACCCTGTCATTCAGAAAGGAAGGGCTCAGGTCAGAACACACCCTCCTTTCTCTCATTTGTGTCACATTAGCATGAACAGTAAGAGCCATGGGCAGACAGGCTGGAAGCTGCTTCTTTCTTAACACAGCTGCCTGACACTTCCTGTTTTCTTGTGCTGGTTTTGTAGCTCCTAATTTAATGACTCACAACAGGTCTATTCTTTCTGGGGAAAAGAAGATTACTTTTCTGCTGTGTGAATGAAACAATGATCCTCTGCAGTCTTCCCCGGGTTTTTCACTCAGTTCCCTAGCAGCTTAGGCCCATTTAAAAAAGATAAGAGGAATGGCCCTTGCATGAAAGATGTCAGATTCCTCTTTACTTTTAGTGGTAGGAGAGGTAGCAAAACCACGGCCATCAGAACAAGTTAAGAATTACTAAGGAAACCTTCATCTCCTAAGCTTCAGCTGGAGGCACAGGTCTGTACTACATCAGCAGTACTGCCTGAAGTAGGAGTGGTGACATCACCCCAGAGCCTAGAATAGCAATCCCGTGAGGGCTGGGTAGATGGAGAGAGCCACTGAGTTAGTAAGCATTTAGTATATTCAGCATTTAGTCTGAATGTTGGAACATGGACATTATAAATGGCCCTAAGTAGCAGAGTGTTTTTTCCATGTATCTAATATATAAATACCTCTCCCAGAGGAGATAAACTCCCAAGTGCAGACTCACCAGCACATCCTGACTCCAAGACATGTACCTTATGGAAGCCCTTCAAAAACTGCACTCTCAGCAATTTTCTACGATAGTTTCATGTAAATCAGAGTTGCTGAAGTAATGATCTAGACAACAAAATGCCGTATTACCTGTTTTCCCAACCAGGACTTCTTTGTACTGTGCTATCATTTCTTGAAGCATTTTTGAAGGACCTGAAAGATGCATTGCTTCCCTCTAAAGACTGTATCCATCAGATGGAGAAACCAATGCAGGAATTAGAGTGCTGCATCCAAAGTTACCCAGAGGTAGTTCAGAAAATAAGTTTTTAAAACTTAAAAGCTAAACAAACAAAGATCAGATGTCTTATGGAAAAGTAGAATTACTCTGAAATAACTCTTCTACATTAAAATATATAGTAGCCATATTATATTCTAGAACTTTTACCTATAAATCAGTCTATAAACCTTTAATCATATGCTTTTGAGATGAACTACTTAAAAATATTTTTTGAGTATTATATTAGTACTTATTCAGTCCTTAAATATTTTCAAAAAATACAACTACTGGAAAAAAGCTAGTTAGGATGCAAAATTTGAAATTGTATGAATTATGGAAATATAATTAAAGATAATATGAATAATTTGGTCAGTGCACAGCATACAGGAGAAGACGCCTCCCTGCCCACTCTTCCCAGTGCCCAATGACTTCTAGAACACACTTTTGTTTTTCCTTTTTTAATAAGTCCATAAAAGCCAAGAATTTATAAAAGTACATGCAAATTTATTTACATTAACAGATAAAGAAGCTGCAAACTCTCCTTAGTATACAGGAACTATGTCTTTAAAACTGGGAGTTTAAATAAAATAGGACACCAAAACTAGCAGATAAGGTGATAACAGCAGCTTTGCTGACTGCTGAATTCCTGGTTTGTTGCTAGGATGAGTAGAGATGCATGGAGACATGACACCCAAACCGATTCAAATTCCCTATAGACTTGAAGAAAACAGAAAAATTGGTTTGTTTTTACTCTTTTTCTCTCCCATTTCCAGTCGTACCAACAGCAGTTGCAGCCCAAGTTCCTTGTTTCACCTTTTATTGAAAGAGGGAATGTAAGTGAATATAAATGGGATCAGAGAAAGAGATGTTAGGAGAAGTCCCATCTTCAAATGCTATTAGGAAAATAAGCATTCTTGAATTGTCTGCCCTGGCCAACTCCAGCCTCTGAAAAGCCAAGAAGCACCACTTCTTGCAAATCTCTACAGACCCTCTATCAACGAGCAAAAACAAGAGGAAAAGCCATTGGAAGTCTCTTAAAGGTTTGTTTTTTTTACAAAAAGAATGTATTCTTGCTTCACCATTCATCTTTGAATATTTGTATTCAAAGATGTATTGTATTCCACTTTAAGTAAACAAGATAATTTCATAGTGAACAAAAAAGCTCAGCCTACAAAAAAGCAGCTCAGCTTTCCATAGCTTAGGGATAGGAAGGACATTAGGCATATTTAACTATTCCTAGTTTAAGCCATACAGTAATTTAATGTTGCTGCAACAATGTGGTTTTCTTCTCAAAATCTGTCCACATTTCCCACCATAAAATTTCCTTGTGTAGCACACGAGTACCTTGAAGACAGACCCAATGTTGCACTTGGATTTGCTACAAATAACTAGTACTAGAACTTACCCAACTGTCAAGAAACTTCAAGTTTTCCCCACCTGTAGAAGATGAATGACAGGTAACTTCTATATATGCTCCAACTATGCCCAAAAATTATTATGGTGAGTAAAATACAGTGACACCGTTCCCCCTCTGACCAGCTAACACTCCAGTCTATACCAAGGTATAAAATTTTAAGTGCTAGGAGGTAACTGGCCATAAATCACAGTGAAACATACGAACATTTAATGAGATTTCAATTGTAAGCCCACAACCTGTGACAAACATAACAGTTATTGCCATCTCAGTTTTAAGAAATACTGTAGAGCAAGCACTTGCCAGTGCTGTGAGGGACTGTAACTGGATTGCTGATTATGGTGTTAATGGGTGTTCTGCAGTTTAGTAAGTTTTCCATAATTATCAATTGTCAGTTAACCCAATATCCTGCTACACTTTCCATTTTTTCTGATTAAACCTTCATGGCATTAGAATTACTTCCCAAGTCAGTTAAACATTACAACAAAATTCTTACTACTGATGAAAGTTACAGAAAATGATTCTGATGCACTTGTCAGTACAAGTGAACCTCTCATGCTAACTACTATCATCTTCCCTCTGCCCCCTTTTTTTTTTGATGGCACACTGCGTGCCCTAGGACCGTTCAAGTAATAAACAGGAAATCAAGGAAGTAGTTTTCTGGAATTTCACAGAAATCAAAGTCTTACAACCCATGGCAACATCCATGGTTCTTACTGTAATAAAAGGTCAGTATATGTTCTTCATCCCATTTATATTAAGATTTCTTTTGAAGAAAAGGTGCTGATATTTTGTATTGTTTCATCTATGAGGTAGATGGCACTTTTATATAAATAGTGTAAATCAGAAATTAAGTTAGCTTTAAGCCTGCAACAAGTCCTGCACCACTGACTGTTCAAGGCATTAATTAATTCAAGAATGCAAAATACTTCAAAATTTGCCAAGTCACACAATGTTCCTCCTTTGAGAGGAGAATGGTGGTCAGCTGGACAGAGAGGTCCTTCCCTGACCAAGGGTCATCGGAATTCTGGCTTTAGCCTCCAGACCCCCTCCCCGTCTGGGCCCCTGTGGAAGGTGCAGATATTGCGGAGCAGCTCCCTGAAGACGCAGGAGTGCTCTGCGGGCAGTTTGCACTCAAACTCCTGCAGCAGCTCCCGAGTGCTGGCCTCGCCGTCCGCGCGCGCCTGGAACGCCAGGAAGTTCCGCAGATCCACAAGCAGCTCATCGTATTCTGTCGAACCCTGGACCGGGGCGGGCGCTGGCTGGTGATTCTCATCGCCCTCATCCCTGGTCTGTTGTGGTAAAACAAAGTGGTTTCTTGCTCTCATACGAGCTAATAAAGATGAAGAGTCCAGAGCACTGGATGATGATTCTCCAGATTTTCCATTGAAGTGCTCAGTGGAACTAGACTTCCTTATATTTTGTTTCCTTATTGTATCTCCGTCCTGCAATTAAACATACAGACTATGGGGAAAATTGCATTTTGAGACCCACTGAATCTATTAAACAAATCTGCCTGTTGTTTAGACTTAAACACTACCACTCAGAACTTGGTCATCTGAAATATACCAGGAAGAGGTGATGTATTCTGGTCTCAACTTTAGAACTTAGGAAGTGAAAGAAAAACATAGCTGGTCTTGAGACAGATAAGCAAACCATGGTGCAATTTGTGACTGCTGTATTCAAGTAGACTTCATCAAAACAAAAAATCAAATTCACAGGTAACTAAAAATTCTAGAATTCTACATAATCATACAACAAATGTGTATGACACATCTACAGAGTAAGTCAGATTTATCACATAAATCACAACACTTCACATATATCAGCTATTAAAGCAGAAATGCTAGCTTGTGTTTCTTACCTTGAGCTTCTTTGCAGGTGATGCACAAGTGGAAGGTGAAGAAAGCAGCATGGAGTTTCTTTTTTGACCAAACCGACTCCTAAAAACCCATGAAAGAATTAACTCCATGAAACATCCTTCTCAAAATGGCTAGGATAGTTTTTTCAAAGACAGACTGGGTTTGTGTTTTTTAGACTTCTCAAGAGCCCTCTGCTAAGCTCTCTTTTCTACTGTGCAACAATAATGCTTTCATATACTTCAGAATACTTTCATATACTTCAGAATAGACTACCTATGCTTGCCATATGCTTTCATGACTGTATTAAATATAAAACATGCACATGATTTTGATGCATGTTACTGTAAATACCAAGAGAAAAAAATGTAAATCTTTAACATCCTAAGCAACTCCTCTGTTTTTGGGAAAGCAAGAGTGAGAACTGAACTCACTTTATCCCTGATGGTGCACCTGAAAGACCACTCGTGCCTGTCCAGGTTGGCACACCAGAAGCAGCTCCTAAACATTGCTGACGAGAGAGTCTTAAGGCTCTCAAGGCGTCCTGGGCCACTCTGCTCGCTTCTGCTTCCTCCAGCACATGATCTGCATTGGAAGCGTCCATAATGGCATCATGCTTCATAACACTGTGCACCCCTAAAACCAGAGCATAAAAAAGGTGAAAGGGGACATCTCTTAATTTATGTGAAAATCAAACACTCACTTTTTAAGTGAGTGCATTTTTCCTTTTTCAGAGTGATTATATTAAGCACATCAGTACAGTAATTTCTAATGAGAGAACCCCCTTCTTTATCAGTTAAGTAATCAATCTGACAGCAAATCACTTCTGGTGTGTTGATGAGGTCATTATTCACAACAGACCTGGCAATTATGTGGGCAAATTGATCATTTCCATTGTTATGGACAGGACAGACAGAAGTGAAACCCTTGTGTAAATGAAGGTTGATTACATCCTGGAAATATCCAGGAGAAACACTGCATATACTTCTATATCCAGAAATGCGGATCTCTCTGAACAGTTTGTGACAAGATAATTAGCAAATTTGTAACTGGAATTAAAGTTAACTGGAATTAAATGTAAATTAAATTTAAACAATGAACATTTTAAGTTACACTAAAGTAACAGAACAAACATGTTTTGCATTGTAGCTCTACCCACCAGAGTAACAGATCTGCTCTTTCCCTCCTTTGCATAGGTTTTATATACCTCTGTTTAGTCAGCAGCCAAACAACAACTGTTACCTGATTTTTTGAAAAGTTTCTGCAAGACATAGTCATCATTTTTCTTTGAGTCTTGCTCTTCACTGTTCTCCCTTCTGTATTGCTTTTGTTTTACTAGATGAGGGATGCGCTTTCCTTCAAATTTGGCATCTTTGTGATGTTTCTTCTTAGACTTATCTTTGTGGCTCTCACGTGACAGCATATCCACCCTGTGCTTTGTTTTTGAGATACACTTAGAATGATTATTATCAAATTGCCCATCTTCAGTTTTAGCATCCTGCTTTTCCCAAGAGCCAGCTGCATCACAAGTGAGGCTAAGATGTGTCCTGGCACTTGCACTAGCTGCTGCATGTCCCTCACCAGCCACCATGGCAGTCAGACATTCGGCATTCTCTGCAGACCCTGCACTGCATGGCATCGACTGGGACATGCCTTTGTCATCACTTTCCAAGCATTCCTCCTTGCTTTTATTGAATGAATTTGTATCAGTAGCAGCTTGTGCATTATCTTTTGCATAGCTATTTTGGTCAATGGCTTCCAAATTTCCCTTGGTTTCCTCACTTGTCTCTATTGCTTTAGAAGGACAATCTTTCATGTGTGTGGTGGAATAGGAATTGGAGGACTTGATCTTCTTGTGTGAGCTGCTTTCTGCAAGATGGACATCACATTTAGAAGTGCCATTATCAGGTGGCCTTGGGACTTGAACATCTGAACCAGTACCTGAGGGATGAATAAAATTAGTATCCATTTAACAAACAATTAAGATATTTTTTCTTCCAAACAAATAGAAAAAAACCCCAATGCGTACCTGCAAAAATTGCACTTGTTTCTGTCCCCTGAGACACATCTGGGCTGTTCAGAGTGAATAGTTCATAAAGGTCATTGGATTTGAAGAAGCGGTTCTGCTTAGGGTCTTTCAGCACTCTGTTTGTTAAAAATTGCTTGAAGATTTGTCTAAAAAAGAAGAAAAAAGTATTTTGTGTGTGAAACAATGTCTAGCTATGTTTAAGTACTGAGTACAGTACTTAAACAGAAAACTATAAGCACAAACACTACCCTGCAGAACAATTAAGCAGTGGGAAGATGATGTTAGTTTCCAAAAGACCATCTTGAGTTAGTAACTTTCAAACAACCAAGTAAATTGTTAAACACAGGGATTTATTATTTTGCAACAACCCCATAACACAACAGGTAACCACCATCCTGAGATGTCCTATGAGGCATCCCTTAACTAAGCAATAAATAACTTCACAGCTAGAACTTTTCTGTCCATTAAAATTGAAAAGCTTGCATATAACAATAAAATAATCAGGAAGCTCCTGAAAGAAAAAACAAGCGCTTGTTAAAATGACAACATTTTATTGTTTTTTGTTTTGATTCCTCCAATTGATTGGAGGAATCAAAAGCAGCAGAGTAGCTCAGTCTGATGGTGATGACAGGATGACAGACACCAAAAAGGGAATTCAGACTTGTGGCTGAGAAGAAAAGAGCCCACCTGCAGAGGATCAAAAGGAACAAATCTGTAGAAGAACAAAGCTGCAAGAAAACTTCTAGTATTGGTAAAACTGCTTCTGTGCCACGTTTGTACTACACAGTGCCTAGAGCAAAAGCTGTTTTATTCTGTACAAAAAATACATCCCTAAATGGAACTGGAAATCAGTTCTCTCAAAGAGTTTTTATCACACTTTTGGTTCTGCTGAGATTAAGCAGGGAAACTATTTTTAAATTCAGTGGTCAAACCCCAAAGTTTTCATTTGCAGGCAAGAAAACACAGGAAAACAGAAAAGACAACTTTTTAAATTTCAAGGTCCACTGCACTGTTCTGGAAAGAAATGATTTTCTGATGCCTGTCCTGAGTGTTAAGAGTCCAATTCCTTGATGCAATCAGTGTTGTTCGAACAGAAGTGTGCCAGAGGGATGCAAGCCAAACAACAGTGGATGCTTTGTGTCCATGTGGCAAAAGAGACTAAAACAAGGCAGTCAGTATGTGTGGGCATTTCATTATTTAGAGCTTTTTGTTCATCTGAATTTTCCAAGAGGATATTTCAGTTCTGAAGAGTGAAGTCTAGACACACGATTCCCATGTACATTCATTTGGAATTCATGTGACTGAAGCTAATTACTGAGAAAGCTGAATGGCAAAGCAAACCAAAAAGATTTCATTGATTTTGAAATACAAGCACTTTAAAGGCTTTAGCTACATTTTGGAATAAATAACATGAATATGACTGGTAGTTATTGGGATTTAATTCTTTCACTTTGGAATGAATTGGGAATAAAATCAAATTGGGTTTGCACAGTAGTAAATAGATATATGTACCACATACATCTTGATACATCCCAAGGAGAATATAAAGAACTTGATGCTTTGAATTTGCATTTCAGACTAGTTGAGTCTCATGTTCTGAATAAGGTGCTCACTGTTTTCTGTCTATGCCTCATACTATTTTTTTATATATATACTTTTACAGTGAATTCTAGATGTGCTGGACACAGCTGCTGGAACAGACTGATAAGGCACACTTAGCACATGGGGTCTTGCAGCCAGGGATGGAGCAGTACAACTGGGAGTCTAGTATGAGAAAAAGGTTCTCCATTTCTCAGTAGAAACTTTTTAAAAGTTTTCCATGATGTGCCCATCATGACCAAGGTTGGGGATTACAAGCAATGTATGCACATGCAGAGTTATGTCACTGTTACACCACCTTGGATTTGCTACAAGCATTTTCCTGAGCATGCAGCTGTATCTAAGAAATCATTCAGACTGACCTGTGGTATATCTTCTCCTCAATAGTACCTGCAGTGAGCAGCCTATACACAGTCACCTCTTTCTTTTGGCCTATTCTCCAAGCACGTTCCCGAGCCTGGAACACAAAAGGTTTGGTTACCAGACATGAACCCCTCAAATGTGTCTGACAGAGAGCTAATGATAACACTCTTTCAAGCTTAGTTTGGACATTTAACAAATACTTCAAGAAGCGGTATTTCTAGAGCATAGGATAATTAGCTCAGCAGGAAAGGAGAAAGATCTAGCAAGTCTCCAACTGTACCAAGAAATCTATGCAAAAATTATCAATAAATATATTATGTTAGAATTGGAACTTTTACCTAGAATATGTACTTTATATAGACTTATCAGAAGGAAATTTCACAATAAAGCATTAATGCACACCTTTCCTTTGAACTTTTCTTCTTTAACTTAACTGAAATATTTCCTACAAACATCTTGAACCAACCACTAACACAGAGCACTCTAAGTCAGACACTTGCAGATCTCAGAGCTACATAGGATTTCTACAAAAAAGTTTTTCCTCTCAAACTTGTAAGGACCATATAACTGCTAAGTGATTTGATAAATCAGAGTCTTATCACACCGTGAGATAAGATGAGACAATGAACAACTTCTAAAAGCTTAGAGCAGCTCTCTAAGGTCACAACTACACATCATTATCTAGTGAGAAAGCCAATTTGAGCAGCATCTGTTCTCCTTTTCTCACCCTGAATTGTCACCACCAAGAGTCTTGCCTGTTCAAGAGCTTGCACAGCTCTACTTTCCCTTCAGAAACATCTGGTTTATTTATTTCAAAAACAAAGGCCTGTTTGTTTGACTGCACTGTAACTGACTACATGAATCAACAATATTGAAGAGTGGTAAGGTATAACAGCATATAGGGGATGTGGTGGGAACCACTTAAATTGGCTTTACCACAAGAGTGATCATAGTAATCATAGTGTGGAGCTGCCCCCTAAGTGACCATTGCTGGGAACAGCAACTTAGGAAAGTGCAACATAGTGCTTTAACACTATTTGAGGAGATAAATGTCATTTCGTCTTCAGTTTTATTTCAACTTAGCTGGTAAAAGGAATGTAATAAATCAAACTCACCTGTGTGTCTACACTGGGATTCCAGTCAGGATCATAAATAATAACCCGGTCAGCACCAACCAAGTTAACTCCAATGCCACCAACACGAGTTGTTAGAAGAAAAAGAAATATGGATTTGTCCTGTGACACAAGAGAGAATTTACTAAAGCAAGAATTAGCAAAATGTAACATTAAAAAAATAATTATTTCCTGGATTATTTTATCAGCATTATATGCAAAGATGCAAAGGAAGTCAAGAGAAGGAACACATTTCCTTGTTCATCTACTATTTCTTTTCACAAATAAAAGTAGTCTGATCTAAATTTCATTTACTGTTATCCAATAAAATTGCTTTTCCCCCTTCTCAATTGTGTTTCTTTCCTTAGCAGAAAACCCAACTTATGCGTGGAATAAGAGATTACTTTTTTCCCCTCTCTCACAAAGACAGGAGTTTCATTTCACTGAACTCCCCAGTTTTGTGTCTCCAACCTGAAGCAGTATATTTAAAAACAGAACAAAAAGGAATGGAAGAACTCAATCCTAGTCATTAATATGTATTCATGTGTGGGATGGAACATCTCACCTCATTGTATTTTGTTACAAGAGGCTGTCTGGAAGCTACTGCTGTGGTGCCATCCATCCTGAGGTAGGAATAGTTTCTGTATCTCACAAAGACTTCAAGTATCTGCATCATCTGTGGTGATGGAAAAAAATTAATGAAATCCAGACATGAAGACTGAGCATCTGTATGATTAACCTATAAGAATTTCTGGTACTAACTGCAGTGTAAATCAAACAAACAATGACAATGAAAAACTTGAAACACTACCTTAAATGATAGAAAACCAACTTATGTAAATGAAGGAAAAAAAAATATTTCACAGCTGAATGCAGTGGAATATTTGAGCTTGGTTTGGAAAGTCCAGGGCCATAGCTGCAAAACAATTAAACAGACTGGGGTACAGCATCCCAAGAAAATCCAGAGAAGGAAGACAAAACTGTGAGTACATAGAGAAAACAAACAAAGGTCACTGGCTGTGCCACTGTCCCAAAGGGAGCATTCTGAGGATCAGACATGCACAGGCACTACACAGAACATGCAAACTGGCCACCAACTGTGCCCTGGAACTACACAGCAGGGACAGCCTGGTAGCATAGGGGTACAACTGATACAGCTTTGACACAGTATATTGAAACTGGGCCATGGCCACAATGCTGTGTCATTCCAGCAAAGCTTACTGAGTTTGGGAACTGATCTCTGATTATTCCAAAGACAACAGTCATTCCAGGAACTTTTTCAGTAAGATATTGATTTTATGCGAAAGACACTACAAAAGGTGGCTTTACTTACAAGTTTTTTGGAACTCTCACACACATTTTAAGTAATAGTAACAGCTAAGACTAAAAACAACGAGCTCATCTTACCTGTCTTGACTGAGTAAAAAACAGCACCCTGTGACCTTGCTTGTGCCATATTTTCAGCAAGGATTCCACCACTATCATTTTTCCAGAACGTTTCCAATATCCAAACTGATTTGGATCCTCTGCTTCGGCATCTGGCACACTCTTCAAAATTCTGGGACTATCAGCTACAAAGTCAGGGTGATTGCAAATCTTTCTCAAAGTTGATAGTCCTAAGAGAATCTAAAGAATACAAGAGAAAAATATTTCTATTTTCATGACAAATACTTGTATCTATATGCCTTGTGGACAAGAAAAATAAACAGCAATAGATTAATCCACTCACCATCAATAATTATTTTTAGTAATGTTTTGATGCTAATACTTGTTTAAGGGAAAGTTTTAGGAAAAATCAGTACAAGAGAAAGTGACTGAAATTTTATGTACTTGTGAGCCTATTCTGGTGACAATGTTATGGGAATTCTGCAACAATCTCCAGTAAAACCTGTCCCTCCATAGCTGTAATATCATGTTTTTCTCAATCAAAAGGCAATATTCCACCAATTTGTTTCTTGAAATTATCATGTCTTTCCTTCCAACTCCTACCATATTGAGATAGACTTTGAGGATAGTCAGTATACCTTCGAGAATGCATGATAACAAAGAACATATGAGTTAACAGATTTGAACAAACATACAAAACTGAAATGACCACTTTTGATGCCATGTTAGAAGGGTTCTGTTCAGTTATTCATTCAATAATATTACAAGTGTTATTTATACTCCTGAATATTCTGAAAAATGAACTAGCTTGAAACAGTGAATCCCTCTATCTTTTAGCACTACAAGCTGGATGAGCCTGCCCATAATTTATGGTTTGCTTTTACAATGTTGTTTTTCAGCTGGGATTTGCTGCTGTCATCACAGAATATCTAATAAAAGCATTGACATTTACTGTGCAAAATTTTCAGATCCTTAGTAAATATGATAGCCCATTCTGTAACATCTTTGGTAAATTTCTGCAGATAGTCTTGTACAAGCCACCTCTAAAGGAACAAACTCCTTAAAGAAATTTTCACTGGGATAACTAAAATGGCTATGCACTTGAAAAAACTTGCCCACTATACCTTTGTGATATCTGGAAAATTAAAAAAAGTCTAAACAGTAGTAAGGTCACGTGTTGTTTGTATGAGACTGCAATATATATGGCTGTGCTGACCATACAAGTGACTGGAGCCACTGGGTATGCAGCAAGAGTGGATTTCACAGGTCACAAGACAAGAAAATATGGTGAATTACCCTTTACAGCCAAGACATAATACCTCTCCTCCTACAAACAAGGGCTAAAATGGAAGGGAGACACATCCAAAGCATGCATAAAAATGTCAAACGAACCAGATGTGTGCAATGTAGGAGACACAGGGAATAGCAGATTCTACACAGCAGCAGCCAGCACTCAGCACAACTGAAAATGTACCCCGCTTACGCCTTTCACTTGGCCACAGCAACTTCAACACTGACATTGTGAGGACGGAGGCAGATGATGTTGAGAAGTGACTAGTAAGACAGTAACAAGGATGTTTGCTATTTGCTCTGCTTTCTGTTAATACTGTGAAATCATCAACTGTTGCATAACAAAGCTATCACACCTGAATTGTACTCTCTAACTGTATCTCTAACTCTCTAACCACTGAATTGTACTAATTATGCTTTTCCTTTGCTTCACTTAGGCAACTAGTTAAAAGCATGAATACAGTTACCTACAACAGGTCATCCAAAATGCCAGAATTTGTTCCCGACATCACAGACATATTGTGAAGCTCATTCCATTCCTACTTTTATCTGGTCACGTCACTACATACGGATCACTAATCAAATATATTTAATCTAACATTTCTGAGAAAAATAATAGACAACTACAAAAGCTGAACAGAGATCAGTGTGTTTGATTCCCTTTCTGCTCAGAATCCAGCTAGAAGAATGCAAAGGCCAGTCCATGATTTTATCCATCAAACCCTACCCATCACTATCCTTATTAATGCTCACCTGCATGTCTCCATTGAGAATCTGGTAAACTTCTTTGGAGTTGATGTAATTTTGATAGATTTGACGCTGCTCCTCTGTCAAGCGGCAGAAGAGGACCTATGAAACAAACAAAGCACTCAAGCCCAACCTGTGTGAATTTTAGAATTTTACCATCTGCTACAATGAAACTTCACAGATGTTTGACATACTGAAATACTAAGTTAAAAGATACTGCATAGAAATCGCTAGAAATAAAAAAATAATTTTTAGAGAATGAACATGATCATTAAGATGAGTTTCATGAGGTTTTTTGTGCTCTTTCCCAATGATTAGATTTTCCCCTCAAACCGCTTTAGTTTTGGAAGTGCTGCCACTTTCTAGTTTTAATGAGATAACTGTGCAACGTTGGCATTCTCTCAAAGCTATGTTTATAGTAAACTCTTTCCACTGTGAGTCTGTCACATGCCTTACAACTTGCAAATTCTTGGAAGTTTAGCAGACATGATCTGTCCTGTCACGGAGGACAGATCAGACTTTAAGCATGAAATATAATGATTTCTCAGACACTCTGATGGGCTAAAATGGAACAAAATCACTTCTTGCATCCTTCAAGGCACCCAACATTATGCTCTAAATCAAACTGATGTACTGCCCTGTGACTGACAAGAGCAAAAATCAAATTTCTTTTAACTGTCTATGATCACATTCTTTAGATTAAGGAGCCCAGAGACTCTTTAATATCTAGACATTAAAAAGTTGGTTAAAAATAGTATATAGAAATTAAAAAATTGGTTAAAAAAAGATCATTAGAGTGCATATACACAGTCCTACTTCTTTATTATGCACCTTTCAGCACTATCTTACAGAGACCAACATGTCTACTTCTCTTTTAGAGGGAGAAGGCAGGAAAGGAGTCAGGACAGAACATGAATGCCTGAAGCACTGAAACCTGAAGAAGAAGCTAATAATTACAAGTGAGTATTTGTAGGAATTTCAGTTAACTAATACTTTCAACCTCCTCTACTTTGAATGAAAATGTTTCCTAAAGAAACATACCACCTTGTAGTAAAGCAAACAAGTCTCACACCACAAGGTTAATATTTTGAAAATTTATTACAATGTATAGGCCAGCTAGCTTGCAATATGAACAACTGCCAGCAAGTATTTCTCTATTATTGCTGCCCAAATGAATCTTTCTATGACAGGAAACAATGCTGAATTGTTTCCTGCTGTACAAAAGGAAACAGACAGACAACTCACTTTAATGCACTTGAGACCTAAGGGGACAGTATTAAGTAGCCCTGACTACACTTCATCTGTCCTTTACTTTTTAGATAAGTGAACTCATACAGACCCTGCAAGACAGCAGTAATTTAATACTCAGCACAATGGTGAAAGAATATGAATCTTGAAAGCTCGGCGCCTTATCTTTAGTTAAACCAGCATTTTATCTACTACTAGCACAAATTATTTCCAAATTTTCATGAAAGACTGAGTTTTGGGGAGGGAGAGGACTAAGATCTAGTAGTGAAAATAAGCAAACCTGTTCATTTTTATCTGGAAGTGAAAGGCTCATTTTTACATCAGCCTTCATTCTTCGCAGCAAGTAGGGGTTTATGGTGTCCCGCAACACACAGGCACATTTGTATGCAGTTTTTACCTGAAAAAAGGAAGAAAAGGCACAAGTTGTAATTTGATTCTTGATATTAATTTTAGCAACTAGCAAAATTATGTAATTAGCAATAGGAAAATCCTAACAAAATTAGATGGCTTATTTTGCATGGATCTATAGTTACATGTTCAACACAGCATGAATTGCAATAAAATTCATGTTAGCAACAATAAAACTGAATAAGTCAGGCTTCCTCAGATAGCCCAGATTTCTCTTTAAAAGAGACCAAAAGTAAGATATTTAATTTAGAAACCGAAGAAAGAAGTGAGTATAAATCTGTACAAAACCAAGAGCCTCATGAAAAAGTGCTAATACATATACTGAAGATCAAAAAAGAAGCCTGCAGCAATGGTGGTTACCAGACAAGAAGTGAAGATTAGTGCTCACTTGAGACTTTAAAAAACATCGGTACAAGAAAATCCCCATGATCACAGAAACTAGAGGTCCATCTGACCCTAAATGTAGCATATGGTTCTATAAGGGGTATTGGATGTGTGAGATAGGTATTAACTGTAATAATGGCTAATAGTGGCTAAAAATACCTTAATTTGTCTTAAAGCAAACAGTATAATAAATAATTGATATATAAAAACAATTGAAAGGCCAACTTAGTAAATTACTCATATTTATACAAGAGAAGTACTTAAACTTGAAAAGAAAATAAAACTTCAGCAATGCATGCATACAAAACATTACAAACAGTAGTTGAAAGGATATAAGTTTATATAGTTTTTATATGAAACTTAGTCTGCAATTATGATGCAGACAATTTATTTACTATCTAGTTAAAAATAGAAAAATATTTAAGCTGTCTTCAATACCGAGAACTACAATTACAAAGACTAAGAGACACTTATTCAAAATAACTCCCAAGTAATTTTCAAAATTAGTTTATCTACTTCTTAATTTAGCTTTTTAAAATAAAAAATGTTTTAAGACTGGATTTAAGGATTCCTCTTACTGCATCATTTGCCAAAGCTTGATAGCAAACAGGAAAGTTCTATTTAAATACATCAAAATGTGGGATCAGTCACCTCCCACTCCAATTTGTTTATCTTCATATCAAAGAGTACTTCTAATGACTTAAACTTTAGGGCTTTTGACAAGAAAACCTTGTGTATAATCTGCACTCCTATATAAATGAAACGGTCTCAGTTGAATGATTTTTTTACACAACCAGCAGTAATGCAGACACACAACCCTTTTTTTGGTTAGTGTCTAGAACATACAGCATTAAGTACATTTAGAAGTCAGTTAGGAAACAACAGCAACAGCTGGAACGGCTTCATTCAAGCGAAATGATATTTTGGATGCATTTACCTGGACAGGAGAGGCATTGCAATATCCTCCCATGGTTATCGGGACAGAAAACTGCTCCATGAACACAGGTAGTGTTCCCAACTTTCCTGGGAATATAAAGTCAAAGAGGGACCAGAGCTCCTTTAGGTTATTTTGCATAGGGGAGCCAGACAAGATGATTCGATGGGGTGTGCGGAACTATTGATAGAAACCACAAAATCAAAAGAAAGTTATTTTCATGGTTCCTGGTGCATCCTGCCTCCTACCTCAGAGGATATTCAACTTCACCATCAATAAATTCTCATGTCAAAAGTATGTAGCCTCACATTCATTAAAAAAAAAAGCTTTCTCCAATACACTGTTCATAAACTGTTAGCAGAAAATTCACACCAGCAATCTGACATTTATCACTACTGGTAAATTACTATGCAACTTAGAATTTCTAATTCTTTTCCTCTACCATACTTGTATAAATTCACCCATGTAAATTCATTAAAAATGTTAAGTAAGTTAAGTAGTCAAAGACAGACCATTATGATTTATGCTTTTATTCTTTATTAATGTTCAAACATATATTTTTATGATAGGCTATGAGGTACTGGAACCTCCCTCCAGAGCACTTATATTTATTTTTTA
Organism: Leptocoma aspasia; assembly: GCA_013399835.1. Taxonomy (NCBI): domain Eukaryota; kingdom Metazoa; phylum Chordata; class Aves; order Passeriformes; family Nectariniidae; genus Leptocoma; species Leptocoma aspasia. Next base: position 530,179 of record VXAX01005064.1, on the reverse strand, counting down.
TAAAGTACCTGCTTGCATGCAAGTGTGACTGCAGCATTTGGATTTCGGATTTTGTGACCCTCATCCAGAATGACATAATGCCAATCATACGTGTGGATGTTGTCCTGCATCAGACGAATGTACGAGTAAGATGTAATTAAAATTCCATGGCATGAAGCAATTTCATGAATTAGTTTCACCTAAAAACAAAAGGTGTTGTCAGTGGGACAGAATCCTCAGACCTACACACACAGAGATTTGCTATCCAAGGTGTGTATAGAAAGTATTATAAAAGCAGATCTATAATTTACTTTGTAAAGAAAATAAGTATATGCAAGGTTTTGATCATATGATTCTTAGTTCATCTGTGAAAGAATTAAGCACTTGAATACTGTGTTAGAGCAAATCAGAATTTACCAAAAGCCAGGTCAGAAGGAAACAGTGTTTTTTATTTTCAATTTTTTAAAGGCAACGTCTGAAAAAACAAACATTGGATTTAATTAAGGTAATGGGTTTCTACTCATATATTCACTTCACAAACCCAGCTTTGTGTACTGCAAGCACGAATGTTAGAGGAAAATTAAACAAGTGAAATACTGGAAAACAAATACAAAAATCTATTTGTTTAATCCAAAATTCTGTCTAATCTTTCTTATTATAGGATGAATATAGTTGCAACCAGTCTTCAAATTTTGTACTTCTCTTGTAAACTTTAACCTTTCCCTAAGATTTTACCAGCCTTTATAGCTGCAAGTTATGTAAGGCAGGGATAGTCTGCATCACTTTTGACAGTGTTCAGGACTCATCTTTATTGCATTTATGCTCCATGTATAAATCTAGAAGACTTAAACAGCAGATGAGGAGAAGGGAAAAACATAAATTACAACCACCACCAAATTTGCTAAAGGAAAGACAAATCTCTTATTACTAGAAGTTCATTTAATTAAAAAACAACCCACAAAAAATTAAAAACCTAAACAAATTAAAAATTAAAAACCTAAACAGAAGGGAAAAACCCATGTCAAAAACCCAGATGGTGTCAATATCCATGATCATTTACTGTAAAATTACTTGCTCACACACCCCCCCAAGATTCAAAAAACTCTTTTGAATTTAACTGTTCAAGAATACCTGATTTCTGATTATCATCTCCTGATAAAACCACAGCACATTATTTAATGTTGGTATAATGAGTCTCAAGAGAATATGTAATTGTTAGAATAATTTGTATTACAGACAGAGTAGGATTTCTCTGCAGGTGTGGACATCCAAAGCTTAATTCTACCTGGTACATTATCCATAGTCTGCAACTTTCCTCAAGTCTCAGCAATGGTCTGTTATAGAATATTGTAGACATCTCTACCCAAACACTTAAGACAAATCATCTCGGGTGATTTAAAATTAAAAGCTTGTAAAATATGTAACCTCTCCTAATTTTTGCAATTAATAGGGTATGTCTGCAATTAGCCTGACTTACAGAATGCTACACTCTTGTCATTAAAAGATGTTTTGTGAAAGTGCTGCTGTTATTATGGAGGCTCAAGAGACCAATCCCTCCTAGAGGGCAAACAGTGGACTCGTAGAAAACAACAGCCATAAATCACGCTGTCAGGTAGCAGAGAGAACAGAAGTGAAACACAGGCACATGAAGGCCATTCATTGTAAACACACCAAGGCAGAATCCTAGTCAGGATTTACTGAACCTGTAATTAATTAAAGTTTCCTTCAAGCTAAATTTTTAATAAACAAGGATTTGTGCTGACAATGAAGAAACAGAACAACACTATTTTATCATCTCACACTACAACACTTCCTAAGTCTCATTTTACTGCATTGGGTATTTTTTCAAGGTTGCCTTCACCTTAGGTGCAGTTCTTGGAATAATTCCAAATATTTTAAAACATGGTAACAGATTTAATATTGGATACAAACTTTTGAGGGTGTGGTATTTTATAATTTAAGCTATTTTACAATGCATTCTTTAATCTACAGTTCTTGTTTCATTAGATTAAGGCATGTCTAAATTTTATTTTTTCTCTGGAAATACACTTGAATGAAATATTCCAGGTCATGCACTGTTACACTAAGTTAAAAAAGGTCTGCTTGAGAGAGACAAATCCTACTAATGCCAGATTACACAGCAGCTACCTAATTTTGAAATTCTGCACTCTGGCCTTTATCTGATGCTAATGAGTAGAGGAACATGTGAGTACATTAAGTAATTATGAACTTGCATTTTTGTTCAGCACTGTACTTCAGGCCTTTACAATTCAGGGACAGTATTTTCCCCCAACCCTGGGTGATAAGTTGATGGTGTTGCCTTGTCTTCACTGGAGCACATGAGATGTACAAAGACTGGATGTTTTGGCAAGCACCACTTCTTACAGCTAGAAGGTTTATGATGTATTCTAAGAACATATCTCTAAGCAAATGCTTTTTTTCCTGTTGGTATCTCAATGTACCTACAAATTTGTTTCTGAAGGTACAAAACAAACAACTTTTTGGACTGATGCTTACAGAAATGAGATTTCCTTTTTTTCTGATAGTATTTTAAAAATATTTAAGAGTACCTGAAATCTGAACTCTTATGTATTATGTATTAAAAATGGTAATTTTCTTAGACAGAAATGTGTATGTTAAGACTTAACTTAAAGACATAGACTAGTGATAACTACAAAATTCACTAAACATTCAGATATCTTTGAGGCAAGTGTGAAGTCAGAGATAGTATCTAGTCACTAATCCAACCATATATCATTTGTGAATCAAAAGTGCATTCTTCAGCAGGCTTATCAGCATCTCATAACCAACCATTAGGCCTGGGGATCCATAAATTCAACATATAAAACCTCTTTATTATTTCCCTGCCCCAACAAAAAAAACCTCAATGGCACCACGAAGAGGCTTCAAAAGAACACATTATAATGTTTAATAATGTAAAAGTTGCAATAAAAAGAGCTAAAGCACTTATTACATATTTAACAAGAATGCTACTTCTTGGAGTATGATACTAATTTTATCTGAGTTTGGTCCTTAACTCAGAAATAGAGCCTTTGGCTAAAACACAGGTTCCATATGCAATCATGCCAGTAACTGTAACCTCTGAAATTTATTTTTTTACATGTAGATTATGTACTCTACTGTGAGGCTAGAAGGTGTAAACTTTTCCACGTGTAAAGTCATCTTCAAGTAGATGGTTTCACAGCTGCAAGCATCATGAACTCGATAATTACTTTCTAGGGCTGCATTGTGTGTCCTGCACTTGACCAGAATGAGGGAATCCAAAGCTACATATTTACAAACGGTATGTGACTAACATCAGAAGGAACTGTTAAACCTCAGTGATGCCTATTCTAAAGATTAAGAAACTAAAAGTTCAGCCTCCTTCCATACATGATATGTTAAACAAGATAACCAAAGGTCATGTTGCCTCTTACATTCTATGATTTACAAATGCTCATGTGACAACAGAAGTTTTAAAACAAGACAAGCTCTTGGCTCAGAAGGCTTTTTTCCAACACTATTAAAGTTTTTTCTCCTTACCTTCTGTTCTATACCATAAATAAAAAGCACTTGTGATACACTACGTTAGATTTACTTTTTTTTTCTCTCAGGCTTAGAGGTCTCAGAGCACTCGATGTTTACAGATCAGATTTTAGTGTAAACCACAGTAGGAACTTAATAGCATAAGACAGCACCACAGGACATTTAGCCACAAATGCTATATACCTTGTTCAAACTGAAAGCTGACTTCACAGGGGAAGACTATCACTTAAATCTGATTCCACCTCCAACTTAAGCACATTTATCATCATAGAAGAAATAAATAGTCTTCTGTAATCACAAATAATAATAATAACTTCTAAAAAGAGCAAGATTTACATTTCATCCAAATGCCTTAAACAAGCTCAAAAGTCTTGGAAACCCCTCCAACTTGCTATGGTGTCTTCCTTTCATAATCTAAAATACCAATCTGCCTTCCCTTATTGTAGCTGAAGGCCTTTAGTCATAGTCCAAGGGGTGAAATGGGAAATTTACACCCCCTCCTTTACTGTCAAAATTTTCTACCATTATTATTTCAGAAAAAGAATAACATGTGTCTCTTTTGAAGCTTTCGCATATGCTAAAAACTCCACAAATATTATAGCAGTGAGATGTCTCAATGACTGAGCTGAAACAGGCTGACAGATTTGCAGCCAATCTGGTGCTCACAATTCAGGCTGTTATTTCATACTATTATTGTGAAAATCCTATAACTGGTTGCAAAGAAAACCAAAATAGACTGGTAAAAAGGTAAACATCAGAGAGCCTTTCACTTGCCACATTGCTCAAAGTCAATTTGTAAAACTAAAGAAGTGTCACTAACTGAACAGATGTGGGAAGTATTGCCTAGAATCAATTTATGATGAAACAATCAGAACAGATGTCTTCCCTACTCTTCACTGTCAAGTGAAATACTTCTGTGGGCAACTCTGAAGAACTGGGAGGAAGGCTCTTGCATCAATGCTCGTGCATCTTTGAAGGTACACCAGAAAATGCCTATTCATAAAAGCATATGATTTCACCCATGTTGAAAGATTCAGTATTTGCTAAGATTTCAGGATGTGTGACAATGTTATGGTAAAAATTACACACATCTCACCTAAAACATCAACTTAAATTTTATGAAATGAAACCTCAGCTGCTGTCTGTTTCTGCTATGAAATGCTATCTTGCCTTATGGGACATCTGTCATTGCTTAACTCTTTTTCTTCAGAATTCTCATCCAACAGTTTTACAATTGATCTTTGTTCTTCAGAAATCACCTACCCCTCTTTCACAGACCTGTAGAGAACAAGCTGCAATACTGGATTTTACCACAACCTGCTGGCCAACCACTACAGGATAAAGCAGTCCTCAAAATCCATTAAGATCTTCACTGTCTGATGTCCATTTAGTCTGGAGGACAATAATGTTCCTCCACTGGTTCAGAAAACTGTAGCCTCTTCAGAGGCTGAAATGATCTTTCTCACTCCAAAGCTGATAAAGTTCAGTTCCTCAATCCTCTCCTGGAGCTGTCCAACACAAAACTCTTCTCATTTACTTTATGATAAACTGGGATACATAAATAAAATAGGTGAATCCTGGAATTTTCAGTTAATTCCAAACAAGCCTGTGCCACACTGAGACTACAGGTGAACAGGGAGTTGGTTTTTAGCTAAGTAAAATTAATCTCAAAGAACTTATGCAGTCTAACCACTACTTTTATATTTATTTACTTAACTTACTTATTCTTTTATGTCTTATGCCAGAGCTTAAGGGCAGAATGGTCCCTGGATGAATATTACAAAGTTAAGATATGCAAAAGTGGTCTTCTGCAATGCCATAGATTATCAGCAGATGGAATTGTTGTAAGATCAGAATGAAAGTATTCATAATGTATTTTGAAAAGAAATCCCAGGCAGGAGTAAATCACTTGTCCTGTATTTTATGTGATATATTTTCAGTATACAAGTGTTACTTATGCTAATTTATTAGTAGTAAACTTTTATTGCAGGTATAAGGGGAAGTAGAACAGGAAAGTTGGGTTTTTTTCCTTATTTTAAGCTTGCTCTTCTCTGATTAAGAGGCACCTAGGGAAAAATACGTGCATGTGGTTAAGACCTTATCTGTGACACTTGTCTAAAGCACTGTTGTCTAAAGCACTAAAGCACTGTTGCAGCTCTTAGAAGATGAGGCATTAGGTTCAGTTCTCTAAATCTGCTCAAAAGTGCTTATATCTTTTAATTTTAAGTTGTTGAATATGCATTTGAAGGACGACAGTGGGAAGGTGAAATTTGAAAACCTTACTATTCCTGCAGATGGAAAAATTTGAGTCAGTCTGTCAAGTCCATTAATTAAGAAACAGCCAAAAATAAGCACACATGATTTAATTTAGGAAGACATGCAACCATGTTATTGAGGTCAACAGACTTTTAGGGCTTGAAAACACACCAAGTTAATAGAACAACAGGAAGCTATTAGCACATTAGAGTACTCCTTTTTTGCTATGCACTGTAACTGCATCAATTGCTTCAGAATACGTTTAATCAAGTGCAATTAAGCACCATATAATCTTAACGTTATTACAAGAAATTCAATAAATATTTAAAGAGAAATTTAAAAATGCTTTGCTGAATCCTGAAAACCCATTTAAACATCTGAAATATAAGGCTAGGGGAAAACAAAAATCTAAGTTTTCCTTGTTTTGTTCCTGCAAGGTACCAAAGTTTCAAACTTCAGACAAGTCAGGCTTTCCAACTTTAAGAAACTGACTAAGAACATGCACGTGAAGAGACTGACAAAGAAAACTGAAAGACAGAAAGGGCACTGCTTGAAACAATGTAAACTAACAAAGTTACTCTGTCATTAAAGAAAATGAGACTAAGTGATACCAACTGACAGCAACTAGCTGAAAAGAAATTGCCCATGCATGCAAACACATTAAATATCAGATCAAAGACATACTGATGCAAAGAAATGCAAGAAGAGAATTCACAAGTGCTACAAGCATTTATCTGGTGTACAAGCAGTCTAGTCATAAACTCTTAGCATGGACTAAAGCACAAGGAAAACTCAAGCAAGAAACCTGTTACTATGTTCAATTTGTTCAGGCAATACAAGTCTGTATCATAATATTTATGTATTCCATGTCATCCCCCTTTTATCCAGTTTACTATGAAATCTACACAAGACAATGAACTTTTTGTTCTTTTAATACATTCAGAGAAAGGGCACAAGTTCTTTCCTACACAGAAGCATTAACCAACAGGGGAATTTTTCTTTTGCTAGTGAAAAAAAAAAAAAAAAGAAGCCTCAGGAATTACAAAATATATGTCAATCATTACCTTACTCTTTGTATAAGAACCAGTTTCATGGAGCACAGCAACTCTAAATGGAGGCCACCAAGTGTGGAATTCTTTTACCCACTGATGCAACACAGTAGCTGGACAAACAATCACTGTTGGACCCAATCCCTGGTACCTAAAATAGAGTATTCAAGGAAAAAAACCCTTAATGTGAAATAAATAATATGTATTAAGTGGCTCATTAAAATACACACATATTAAAATGACATACTTTACAGTTTAAGTGGAATATGAGAACTATGGAAATTAATTGGCAATTTGTTTTCTTGGAAGTCTGTTTTTTAAAGGAAGATGAAGAGGGTACTGCTAAAAGAATTCACTCATTGAACAGCAAATGGATGCATCTATCAAGCTAAACAGGAACAGAAAAGCTCCAAACAATAAGGCATAAGGGAACTTCCTCCTGTGATATTACAAATCAGGTTTTAGTGACTGCTGTTTCTATAAGTGAAAAGAAATCATTAACAAGCAATTATTTTATTACTTCTATTATACAGAATGTGTAGCTAGAGTCTCACAAATGGACTTACACAGAGGTGTTCTGCTTCATGTTGGTAATATACTGTACTCTCATTATCATAGTTTATTGATAAGACAAGGACTCTAAAATGGTAGACTATATCATCCATGGATGTTGAGATCTGAGCTTGGCTCAAACTATCTCATAAGTTTCTTATTTGTAATTATATTACTGTTTCTGAGAATTACTAAAGAGGTCTGAAACAAAATCTTTCTGTATATGAAGTTCAGAGCTGTTCTTAAGGTTAAGAAGGGAAAAATCCCTTGCACACCAGCCAAATAAAAAATACTACGGCCACAAATAAATACCAACAATCTTGTAAGAAATATATTAAGTAGTGGTTACTAGCAGTTATTTTTCAAATATGTTTGCTCTTTCAAAAATGGAACAAAATGACTTTACAAACAAAGGCAATAGCTTCAGTTACCATACACTGATCTGTGTCTATGTACTATCCAAGTGATAATAAATAAACAATGCAAAAGATCACAGTATACATTCAAGATCACACACTGATAGCAAAAAAGGATTTCTCAGACACCAGCAACACCCTGCTCTAAAAAACCCTGAACCCCTTAATGCCTTCAGAAATTGCTGACATGAAGAAATATTATTTCTTATTAAAAGCTATTACATATGCAGAACAACAACCTGAACGTTGCTTATTATGAACAAATACTATAAAACAACCTTACATGGTCTAATTAAAAAAATCCCTGCAATCCAAAGGGAAGTAAGAACTTGGAGACGTGAAAAATAACTTCAGCTACGCTACGAATCCAAATAATCACTGCTACAGGTCTTAAAAATACCTACAGCAAAAAAGTCAACTTTCCCAGAACATACTGGCTGCTCACTCTTCATGGGTAGTAACAAAATACATCTGTTTATTCCCCTGGTCTGTATCACACAAGCTCACATGCAAGATTTATCCAGACCTCCCTCCCCCCCATCTTACACAAAGAGTTCACACCTCCTTGGATCAATTTTCAGAAACTCCACTCCCCCTCTACTGTGTGAAAACTCTTCCGTGTCTACTCTGACTCTACCCACTTTCCACTAGCCAACATTGTATTATTCTCTTGAGAGCTTTTACTTATTTATGTAAAAGAGTCATCTAGTTTCTTCCAGTCTGAGCTGTTTCACAGAACTAAACAAATCATGTACTTCTGCTTGCTGCACTTAGGAGGCATCCTTCACTCTCCTAATCACTGCAACACTGCAAGATTTGCTCTGCTGCCTATCCAATTTATATTTCCTTTCCTTGAACAAAGGTGACACTTAAAACATTCAAAACCAAAGTCTTACTAGTGCCTTGTACCAAGATAATAATACTGCCCTGTTCCTACTCCAAATATATTGCCATATTGTATTCTGTCCCTTTTTCACAGCTGCATTGTACTAATAGCTTATGGTCAATATCATATTTGGTCAATATATCCAAATCTCTCTCTTCTTCTGTTGCTTCTCATTTATAAAGCCTAAATTCACAAGCATCCTTTACTTGTTGTTATTTAATTGGATTCAGTTAGAATTGCACATAAGTTCCTATTCCTGCAACTTACTACCAAGAAAAAGGAAACTGCATTGATGCTGTATTTATAATCTTTAAACACTCAAAAAATTAGCACAAGAAAACATGTTTCATTATAACCAAATGTTGCCGAGAACTGGCAAATCATGTTTTTAAGCTGAAAAAATAACTAAACCCTAGTGAAAATAAGAGAACGGGACAGCAAGAGCAACACACTTTTTCTGGGGCAATGGATTTTTGTTTACCTAAGCACCATGGAAATTAATCTCTGCCACTCAAAGTAGAGATTGAGCTGTTTATGTTTATGTCTCAGTATCCTGAAGAGCACAGATGAGTAAATAATCAGTGTATAAACTTTCTGTCAGTTTCTCATCTGATGTCTCAAATAAATGAAGGCAAGCCTGTAGGAAAAGGCTTTTGTGACACACCAAGGTAAGGAAACCCAAGCGAGGCTGGAAGGCACTGACGGTGCTGACAACACAGCTTTGTCCCCTTTTAGTGCTGGCTTGGCAGAGGGGCTGCCCAGGAAGTCTCCTGACTACCAGACTACATTCTTTCAAGTAGAAACAAGTTAACCAGCACTACTGGTTACCAGCATTACTGCCTTCCCAGCCCAGGGGAGGAAAACACTTGACTATGAAAGATGAAGTTGTTTAGACTGTCTGCCTCACAGCACACAGGCAAGATCAGGACAAGCTTCACCAATACATTAAACCTTGTTTCCTCCCATGGATTTACTGTCACGATGGGCTCAATGACATGCACCAGCCAACACATGAAAACTCAACACAGTATTTTACATGGACAAAGAGCACTGCAACTTAGGTAGGCAAATCTATTTTGGCCTTTTCAAAGTTTTGCTGTAGTTTTGCACTATTTAACAGTGTCGAGAGATGTCCCTGAAGGATTTCCATCAACTCAGTGCTCTCCCAAGTGGGGTACTGGATATAAAATAATCTGTACAGTAGCATCCTTAACCAGGCAGCCATATTAAAGTAAATCAGCTGGCCTGAGTGAAGGACCTATGGGGGTTTTTTTACATAAGCCTATAGTAGGAAGCAACAGGAGACAAAACAGGAATATTTTCTGTTTAAAGCATTATTTTACAATTCATGTACAAGCTAGACATAATTTAAATGTACCTCTATATAAAGGTAATTATTTTTGTTTAGTACAGTACTATGATAGTTGCTAAATTTCATGTAGCTATTTACATCAGGTGAACAGGCCAACAGAAGTAGAAAAATCAAGTACTATTAATGTGTGTGTTTGCACATCTGAGGACGCAACCAGGTATCTTGCCAGTAATTCGACCTATGAAGAAGAAATTTTAAAGCATTGTTCAGTAACAAAAAACCCTAAAACACCTTATAAGAAAGGCCAGTTTCACTAGTTTATGTTTTGAAAAGCAGCGACAACAATAAACCAAAAGCAGATGGAAATTCCTCTGCATAAGTTACTGGTTTTACTCTTACTACTAATTTTTGGCATGGATAATTGCCTGCCCATCAGAAACTTTAACTCTCATTGCAAATCAGCTTGCTACTTCCTGTAAAACATTTACCTGATGGCTTGCCAGAACAAATATTTTAATGTAAAATTTAATAAATGGAACTAAAGGTATTACATCTAATTTAAAATTCCATATTGTGTAAACTATTGATATTAATGTAATTGAGTTTGTAAACAATCCATTTGTGGAAGGTAACCTTAGACACTGTATTGACCCAAAATATCTAGCGTGGCTCATCTGCAAAATGAAGCATCAATGCCTGGAATTCATTAAAAGTGTTACATGTTTAATTTTTCCTGCCCTACAGCTCCATTGTCTCGTAAAATTTTTCCTTTGATGTCCCCCACTAAAAGAATTAAAGGAATATTGTAATTGAAATGTCATTAATAATTCACAGGACCCTCCTCCACCAGTAATACATCTGATGAAATATTAATTGAGCTCCACAGACTGACAGTCTGCAGAGAAGCACTTGCCTGTAATTTGAACCACGAGTCCTCATATTGCTGTAGCTCAGACCTGCCAAGAAGGCAATTATCTGAATGGTCTTGCCCAATCCCATCTCATCTCCCAGAATGCCTCCTGCCTGCTGGCAGTGCAATTCCCAAAGCCACCTAACACCTGTCTGCTGGTACCTAAAACAAGGAAAAAGAAGATGGCAAATGTTTGATAATACAGATCATAACAGAAAGTACTCATGAATTAATCATTTGGCAAGGTTCTCATAGCAGTTACTGTAACATGCTGGATGTGTGTTTTACATGAGTGCTGTATTTACTAGGTCATACATTTTTGATGCACTCAGACATTACATGTGACTTTTGTTCTTTATGCAACACTAAAACATTTCTAATTAAACCGACAGTCATTGTAATTAGAGGGTATTTTATTTCATATATATTTTAAGTGCTAAAAGCAACTTTGAAAGTTACTCTTGTGAAGCATTATCTTTTCAGAATTGACAACATACAAGGGTTTAGTAAATAACATTATTTGGAACATATTCCTTGAACTGAAGGAAAAGGTTGACTTGCAAGAGGTACAGACTTCACACTCTACCACAGACACTGATCACATCTGCCAAACTATGCTTTTTTAACATAAATTTATTTAATAACATTTAGTCTCTTTCACTGAAGAAAAAAAACCAATGCTAAGCAATAGAAACTACTGCAGTGCATGGGATACAGCACAGCATTACATGAGAGCATCAGGGCAGTTTCTACTCCCAGTCCTTCACTGGAAATTGTACAAGCAACATGTACAATTTCCAAACGTAAAATACATTCCACTTAAAAGAAGCGGACTAGAAAACAAGATTTATGACAGCAAGCTAAAAAGGTGAAGATAAGATGCCGTGCTGAGAATCACTTTAGGACATACCTTTTTATAATGACATGAAATAGTGAAACCAGTAGGAATAACATACTATGTGTGGGGGTTAAATTCAAAACAGAAGAAATAAATTAAAAACCATACCTTTAAATCACATTAAAAAAAAATCAAACATGTTTCAGCACCTCAGTGCCTTGTAACTTACAGGAAAAAAAGGTTACTGATAATTTTCTAGATGGCATGCATTTCTGGAGTGCAGAGCACAGCAAAGAACAAAACACTTTTTTTTTTAAATAGGGATCGTTCAATTTAGGTGATTTCTCGTGTGCATTTCAAAATCCTGTTTCCATCTTTGAACAAATAATATTTAAGACTACTGACAGCTAATGACACTAGTGTCTACAAAGTACTATTAAAAATCAATTTGTGATGAGTTTGGTATGGATTTAGAGAATGCTAAATGGAGACAAACAAATGGCTTGAGCAGTTAAAAAAAGATGATCAAAGAACACATCTAATGGTTCAGACATCACACTATCCGCTGGTGTCTCAAAAGCATTATGCCACGAAGCCCTTAAGAAACCCTTTTATTAGAAATTAATTCACCTTAAAATGCAGCTATCTATAAAACAACTATGAAATGGCTTGCAGGATTAGCTATAATTGGATTAAGATGCTATCATTACTGCATTTTATGAAGACAAAACATCTTCTGACAAACATTAAAGAATTGAAGATAACGCTAATTCCAGTCAGAAGTGCTCCCCCAGACAAATGTTCAGCACGTCTCTTCAGAAGACAACCATTTAATGACTTCCTAATATGAATTTGCATTAATTTTTAGAATTACATATAGAGCTTTAAAATTAGATGAATTTATAAGCATATTTCTCACTCTCCTCCTTCTCCTGAGAAAGTTTCACAGTAGATAATTAAACTTGTGAAAAATTCTGCTCCATGGTTATATAAAAACATGAAAGATGCAGGTGTTTTCTTTGTATAATCATATAAACATGCAATAACTGTAACTATTCAAAAGTTAAAGGAACACACCCTCCTCCATTTTTGAGGTTATATGGAAAGATAATTCTTTTCAATCTTACACTTTTATTGCATCAATTTTTATGGCTTTTTGTTTTTAAATTCCAAAAATATTCTGGAAGTAAATAAAAGTGCTAATGGCCTTCCAAAATAGTTATATTGTACTGTATTTCACATGAGCAATCATGCTGTGATGCATCCTTCAAAATTCACCACAGCAGATGCCAGAGGTCAGCTGCATTGTTACAGAGACAAAATTGTGTTTCAGATTTATCAGGGAGATCCCACACTGGAAGCAAACAGTGACGAAGGCTGTGTTCTTTTTTCACAGAGACAGCATTCTCACAGGCTTAGTGCAGATGGAATAAGGCAATGTTTGCAGGCCTGCTCAGCTTTGTTCCACAGCAGCATCAATGCTATTCCTGCTCAATCTTTAGCAAAGCAGACAAGTGTGCACAGAAGAAACAGACTGTCCACTTTAACAGCCTTACCAAAGAACAAACCTGAGGGTCTCCTATTTCCAGCATGAGCTAACTTCTTTGGAATTTAACTATGCAAGAAGATCACTTAAAGTACATGCTATACATGTCCTTGGGTCAATTACACTTCCATGTTTCGTACTAAACTTGCTCAGAATTCAACCATTTAATGCCTATTGACTATGGGCTTTCCTACACTGGAGATTTCAGCATTTAAGTTACAAGTCAGACAAATCATTCAACGCAATTGATCTTTCTAACCACTTAAGAAGTTTTGCCAACTGACTCATGCTTGCAGGGATACCCCTCATTAGTGAGGCTTGCATCTTCAAGATTAATTTTTAGTGACTGCTCTATTTCATTTCCCTTTGGGTTGCTCAGACCACACATCCGTCCTCAAGATGAACACTTGTGCAGTACCTTCACATAAACAACTGGAGACCACATATTGGCTCTGTATGGTCCCAGCAACCAAGTCATTAATTCCATCCCATTTCAGAGCTAGTGCTTTCCTTCTGAGGACTACAGGACAACAGTAATAATTTCTCTGAGGTCAAGACTAAGTGGTTCTCTTGGAAGGGATACCACACATGCCCATTATAAACCAGGGCTTTCTACTACAATAAAATTTCAAGAGAGTTTGCTTTCAAGAGAAGAGAAGATTTTCCTGCTGTATGAAATGCTGCCAACAAAACTGAATTCAAGCCCATTATGCATGAAATTTAAGGGAGAGATTATGGATAAAATTAGCTGGTCAGCTGCTAACTTGTATTTTTTTTTCTGAGATGAACTTGAAAGCATTACTGGACACTATGTTTTAAAAAATTTAAACAGAAAACACTTATGTCGAAATCTGTAATTAAGCATTAAATAACTAAAGAATGAGTTGTAGAGTGTTTTCCATCTACCAGAGGAATGAAGAATTCACTCTCTATATTTTAAAATTTTACCTGGCAAAATGTTCAAGATTATTTTATAATATGAATTACAAGTAGTTACTTTGAAAAGACTTTCAGTAGTTACTTAAAGAGAAAGTTCTTCATATTTTTTACGGCAGAAAATTTCACTCCGCTCAATCAGAGAAACACCATATTTCTTGTTTTCTTTTATCACATCTTGCCAACAGCTTATGTTTCAAAGTAAAGTTATTCTACCACTCCACACCTGAATTAGGAGCAAGCATATATCAATAAAAGAAAGCATTTATACAAATAGACAAGGAGAGCTTCTCAATTCATAGTTTAGCTAACACACATTTACAATATTCACATCAGCCAGTTATCACCTTCACATAATTGCATTTTGTGCTCACAATAAGTTTATTTCATTGAAGTTTGATCCTGAAATCTTTTTTAAAGGAAGAATCCTACTGAAACAATTGAAGCAAAAGTTGAGGCATCATTCACTGAAGTAAAAGTCACAGCAAAGGGCATCTGGAACTCACCATGACTATTACTACTATTATTAATATTATTAACAGCATACAGCAGTATAATATTGAAATAAAGTACACGATACATACTTAAAAAGCTTTTTGAAGAGAAATCCTGGTACTTTGAAACCCTCTTCAAATTCAACATCACTTTCTTCAGAAAGTTCCTCAGCTGTTTGATGTTCTTTATCCTTCAAACGTTCTTTTTGCCACTTCCTGGAGTAACACAAGGAGTCAACATTCAATTGTAGCATGGAAAAGATTCTGTACAAAAACAACACTGAATTTCGATCAGGTAAAAAACCCAACAAAAACACATGCTCTGATGTTATGATTTAAAATAGTAATCTGTCCTCTTCAGAGGAGAGAATTATGCAAGTACATGCTTGAAATGTCTGATATATTAAGGTATATATTATAAAAGGTACATGTTTTATAGCTAGTTACAATTTTCTGTAGACAAAAATACTAATATAATGGAATCAAAAGTTAAGAGCACCAAAAAACTTGACAACTTTAAACTCTTAAATCTCCCTCACCTTAACCCCCCCAAAATATTGATAAAGTTTAGGTGTTCCAAAGCTATTTTATTAATTTAACCAAACACTTAAATTTAACTTCCTTCCTGTAGAGAAATATGAAGCAGTGGATAATCTTATACAGAAGACTCAGTTAGAAACATCACCATCAGGGTGACATGCTCTAAATCTGTAAAGCAGTCACTGTTAAGAGAATGGGTTTTATGAGGTTTTGAAATTACAGTGTGATTTGTGGTTTGCAGCCTCACCTTATTTGGACTCCAGGCAGCCTAGAGAATTACCTTCCTGTCCCATCATTCCCCCACTGCTGAAAAAGTACCAAAGGATCTTCAACATTCCAATGAAATGATGAACTTGTGTTTCAGTGACCCAAACCCATCTGCCTCTAATGGTAAAGTGTACTCTAGCTGGCTGTGTACTACTCAACCAACAGCACTTCACTGACAATTTGGGTTTTGCTGGGAATTCTCTCCTGAAAGTGCCATTTACTGCAGGCACACTGAACGTGGTGGATAAACTGACAAAACCCCTACAGAAACTGGCAAGGTATGCAACAGATTAAAAACATCCATAAACTACTGCTCTGAACGCAGTGCAAAAGCAAACTTCCACTTAATGGTCTCTGCATATCTGGCAAATTTGTTTAAAACCATCAGTGTTAGGAACAAGAGAGCAGGGAAGAAGTTCAACACTTCACATACAAGCAATACAATCATACACTCTTTCTCATGAAAGAAAGCTAATTGTGTGAAAAATTTCAGCAGTACCTTTTGATAAAATACTTCAAGTCTGTCTTTATGGAACTAGTCACAAACTTGGTATTGTTCTATCAACTCAAAATAAACACCACCATCTCCAAATACACACAAGTTACAATCACTGCCAAGAATGAAAGCACTGAAAAACTAAGACAATACAACGCTGGTCAGGTTTAGAGAGCCAGTTTCACTGAAGCATATTTTGATCTCTTAAGTCAAGATGTCTTCAGAAACAAAAATAATGAGGGAGGGGAAAAAAGAGCATATACAGTGAAAAAATTAGATGAACAAAGATAGTCTTCAGTTTGCTGTTTAAAACTGAAAATTTGCTAATGTTTATATTGGATTCTTCTTATTTCATTACACGAAATAATGAATCCAGCTAAGTAGTAAAAAAGAACTTACTAAAAATACATGAAGTGTCAGTGTTTTCCTCTTTTATAAGCCTATCCTGACAGGAATGGAAATCTCTATCTGAGACTAGCAGTCTGCTAAATTCCAAAATTATACTCATGGTCTGGAGTCCAGCAGGCAGATATGATACATTCTACAGTCACAGTGTAAGAATGCATTTCCATTTCTTCAGTACTCCGATGTTATGCTATCAGGCACAGAGGGTCTTACTTTCCTGAGCTCCAGAAAAAGGAATTCAAATCAACCAATGCTGATAGCCATTGCTTCAGACTGTGTCACTACTGGAACTGTGACATGCTAGAACTTGATTACTTCATCTGACTGGGTTATGATATGACAGAAACCAAAGAAGGAAGCTCCTACTTATCACACTAAAATCGAAACAACTACAGATGACAAAGCTTCCAAAGAGACATCTAGGTAAACAACCCATACTAAATCCAAGCAGGGCAATAATTTGTACAAGAGTTTGCTATTAGTTTTGTACTCCAACACGAATCACCACCAGCCAGCAGCAGTCTCCCCTGGGAAGTAGCAGATTGCCCTCTAGTGTGCACTGGGAAAAGTGATCCAGAAACAACCAAGAGGAAACTCCAAGGTTAACTCGAAGCTGTCCAGGAATTTAGGCACTTCACCTCCATATAACTACTATGTTTTCTTCAAGAAGTGTGACCAATATTGGGATTTCTCCTAAAATTATACATGGAAAATATACATCCAGAATTTGAACTAATACATAAACCCTGTACTTAATTTTCCTAAAAAATGTTTGCTTTTTACATGCTCTGTTACTTCACTGAAGTACTACATCTCTTCCAAATGTCTAGAGGTTTTTAGCCACCAATTACCAATTTAAAGAAACAGCAGCAACTTGTTATCACAAACAACTTTCAAAGTTTGAAGAAGCTATTCAGTTTCTGAAAGGCTGTGAACTTAATGTAACACACACCATTAAGATATTCTACACTGAAACTTCATTATTTTATTTTGAAAAGTGTAAATATCCAAATAGCTGAAGCCATGGGAGGACAAACACTATTTCCAAGACCAGGTCAATCTGTTGGTTAATCTGGTCTTATACATTTCCCTGGAAGTCAGGCTTTGGAGGGAGAAATAGTGGTCATCATCTTTGACTTAAATACACAGTAACTTACGGTCCATTTGGTCAATATATTCCTTACACATCAGTTAAACATCATTAGTATGCTTAATCAGAAAATACAGGTTTTACTATATTACCAAAGTACAGAAGCATGACCTTTGAGAAATTTGTCTTATATTGTCCATTGTCACTGACATAAATATAATTTTATCCCTCAAAGTGAAGTATGAAAGCCATATATCATACAATTAAATTTTTTTCTTAATATAAGAATGTGTTCAGATAGTAAGCCCATTTTGCACTTATTGCAATACCCTAGAAAGAAATTCTGCACCCAAAACAGTAATGAGTACAATTTGACTTTTTTTTTTTTTAAATGCAGTCAGGAACCAAGCTGAGTATTTAATATAGTTTGCATTTGTGAAGCACAATGTTTTATATTTTATACAACTAAGAATCCCTTATAGATTATTCTAATTTGCTAAATTGACGCATTCAGTATTGCTTTTTTGATCTAACTTTTTATGGTCTATATGGGTGGATTTAATTGGTATGTCCTAACAGATGAAATACATGCAGTTAGTACCACAAGCCTCCATAAGTAAATTAAGACTGATGTAGACAATTACACACTTGAGTTTAGAATGAAAGGTGTACTCAGTGAGTGAGAGAAAATATATCTTCATTTGTGTCCTGGCTTTGTCACTTTAAAGAGCAGTAAGAATGCTTTAAGAAAGTATCTTTCAGGAAAGGTAGTATTGAATCCTTTTTTAATTTATAATTTTGAAACATGGAGAGATTCAGTAACTCAGACACATCAAAGAAAGCTAGCACATGAAAACTGATCTATGAAAACCAATTTAATTTAACACAATTTTTTTCTTTATGAACCAACTGCTTTGTATACTGACAGTCAAAGCTTCCTGCTACTCAACTGCTTGGATATCACTTGAGAGACAAGAAAAGAAGCAGCTTTCCCAGCCTTGCCTCTGTGCACTTGACAGCAATATAATACAAACTGTACTTCACAAACTATACAGAACACACAAGAAAACATAGATACAGCACTGATCTCCCATAATATAACTTGCAATTCCTTCCTTGAAGGCAGATACATACTGACAACTGGTATGGGAAGAGTGTGCTTAAGACTGCTAGGGTTTATTATGACTCCAAGCTATTACCTTATACTGACACCATACTGATGTCAATAATGTAATATATTAACTACATATAAGCAGAAAAGATTACTCTTTTATACTTATGCTTGGCATTTTAATACATGTAAAGGAAAACTTTAAATAATATAAAGAAAACCTTGAAACTTTGCAGTTTCCATATCTGCAAAGCTTGAGAATACAAAAAACATGTAGCAGTTTTCTTGTTGAGAAAAAAAACCAAAAAAGTTTTATTTCCTACACATTTAATAGGCATTCAAGGTTACTATTGTTTTGTGCTTCTAGGTAAAAGAAGTTGAAAAATAGGTTCATTTTCATAATTTCCATAGTCTTCAAATAAACTGACTGTGCCATGACCTGATGTGCTGGTTTTGGATGAAGCAAGTTAATTTTCTTCCCAGTGGCTGGTATGGGACTGTGTTTTGGATTTGTGCTGCACACAGGGCTGACAATAGAGATGCTGCTGTCCTTGCTGAGCAGGGCTCACACAGAGCCAAGGCCTTTTTGTGCTGCCACACTGGCGAGGAGGCTGGGGGGAGACACAGCCAGGACAGGTGACCCCAACTGACCAAAGGGCATCCACACCAGATGGCATCATGCTCAGTACATGAAGTGGGGGAACAAGGAGGAAGGGGGGAACATTGGTAGTGATGGAGTTTGTCTTCCCAAGTCTCCGCTATCTGAGACGAGGCCCTGCTCTCCTGGGGATGGCTGAACACCTGCCTGCCCATGGGAAGTAGTGAAATAATTGCTTGCTCTGCTTTGCCTGCACGTGTGGCTTTTGCTTTCTCTATTAAGCTGCCTTTATCTCAGCCCATGTGTTTTCCAGCTTCTACCCTTCTGATTCTCTCCTGCTGAGTGGGTGTGTGGGGCCTGGCTGCTGGCTGGATTTAAACCATGTCTGAGCATTCCACTGGGCAGGAGGGAACAAGTTTTGATCCCTCCAGCTGCAATTTTGAACACTTCTAGATGAAGATGGTCACTGCTGAGTTTGATACAGACACTAGTAATATACCTGTTGATGGGGATCAATTCTCTGAGACATTCCAGTACCATCCTAGAGACTGACTACCTAAGCCTCTGGGTTCAGCTGGTAATAGCCAGTATGATGGATAGCTGGGAATGACAATACACTAACTTTCAGTGAATATTTGAATTACCTATAGGTGCATGACAGTATCCTATTTACCTTACTCTCCATAACCCTGATATTCCCTGGTACTGTTCACTATGCTAGCAAGCTATAAATTCACCTTAGCCATTGCCTTTCAGAAGAGAAGATTTTGTTCATCTTTTTGTTGTCTACACAGTAACATAGCTCCAGTAACAGTAACTAGAGAAAGGCAAGACCCACACAAGGGAAAAAAACCCTGAAATTCCTGACAGCCTAAGCTGATTCTGCATAGCTAATTTTACTTTTTCATGTTCCATTGCTCACACCTTGCTTTGGGTGACTAGGCCAACCTCTAGAAGTAGCCTTTAGAAGGACAGGCTGCTCTGCTGCCTGACATTTCCTACAGACAACAGCTCCTCTTCTGACAATAGTCTCTTCTCAATAGAACTCAATAGTTCTAGAGATGCTCTGCAGTCATGCAGTTAGCTAATTATCATGCTTTAACAACATCAATGTTTCCCCTTGACACAGACCAATCTCTTGAAGTCCCATCTCTGAAAAGTTTTAATGTTAAGGAAACTCATTTTCAATCTTTAACAGTGTAGGACTGAATTCATTGCCAAGCACAAGACTAGATGTTCAGAAGAGTAAAGTAATCCTGAAGGACTTTCCTCTGCCTCTCTCATGGGTAAAATATACCATAATCTCACCCATTCGTTTGCATTCAGAAGCAAAACTGACATGAAACAAGATATAAATGTAAGCAAATGACAGCATTTCTATAGCATTCTTAATATGTTTCTTAATTCACTACATTTTATTTTCTCATGGCATTTCCCATAATGAAGATTACCTGGGGGTGTCAGCACAAAAACATCAATGTGGACAGCTGCAGCTTAACAGCCACAATAACTGTAGCTATGAAATTTTTAAGAGATGTAGTGTTTTGGTAGCAATTACAGTTATTGATATTTCTAAAATTCATTTAAGCTTTTATTGTAACTTCAGTAACCAAAAGAAATGTAGTCTATGATATGACTTTGCTAAGGATAAATTGTCACAATCTTAACGTTATTAAAAAACGTTTTTGAATGAATTTAAACTGTGAGTCATATTAAAACTTTCAATCAAAATAAATTACTCCTGATGAAAACGCTGAATTAAAAATGATTTAATATTGGTCTACTTTAAATGTGAAGAATACAGTTTTATTCAACAAACCAGTAAATATTTTACCGATTAAGAACAATTAGTTTTTGTTAATGCATCCAATAGAAAATATATTTCTTTTTGACCCTTTGGCCATTATTCAGATTAGCCTCTTGCTGAAATTTCTATTCAAGAGCAATAAACTATGCTTTACTTTTGAAAAGCAACATCCTGGGTTTGCTAACCTATTGCCTTATATCAGTTCCTGATCTGCCTTTGTAACCGGGGATGTGAAAATGAAGTTGGGCTCTTCCTACACGAGATTTTCCACAACTGAGAGCACTTCTGCTCCCAGAAGATACCTCCTCCTCCACAGCAACCCAGGCTCTCACCACAGGAGAGATGGTGCTGATACCTCTACTTCTTGATTCCTTCTCTGACACAGCACCATTTAAATCCATAAGATTTTGTATTTCCATAGAAGTGTAAAATTTGAGCCTCCCAAGCATTAATCAAGTTCCTATGCTAGGCTCTATCACTACATCAATCACTCTTCACTGACTTTCCTAATACATGCTCCTCCTTTCACTCTAAAACAGGTGTTTTCAAGTTCCATGATTTTCTAGAGGACTATGTAGGACTGAAGGATATTCAGTAAAGGTAACTGATTAAAAGTACACATGCCATCAACAAACTGAAGTTTATTACATCAAGCTCAACCCCTGCACTAGAAAAGAGACAACATGCCTGTGATCACCAACACATAGGTTATACAAATTTCATAAATCACAGATTAGCACAGGTGATCCACAAATTAGGACCTATAACAACAAGAAAAATTTAACAGCGAAGTTCTTGTAATTAAGCTCCACATCTGAATCCTTCTGGAAAGCCATCTATGATCCTTCTGACTACCTCATCTCCCTTACTTCAATGCACTCCCTCTAGCAGCCTATTATAGCTATTGCCCTTTGCATGTTCAACATACTAATTTATTAGTATTACTAATAAAAATGTCTAGGACTAACCTTAGTCTCTGTTTATAATAGTCCACATCTCCATCATCTCTCCATCGCCTCACTTTGTGCTTCCCTGGTGTATGCTCTTCTTCCTCAGAGCTTGGAACAAAGTCAGCATCATTTTCAGCTTCTTTAAAACCCTTCTTCACCAAATGTTTTCTTTTCCTCGATAAACTCTTAAGTTCATAATCAGAATCATTCTCAGCAAGAGAAGATGCCTGTCCTTCTTCCTCTTCTGCTGCTTCTGGA
Source organism: Leptocoma aspasia (assembly GCA_013399835.1). Taxonomy (NCBI): domain Eukaryota; kingdom Metazoa; phylum Chordata; class Aves; order Passeriformes; family Nectariniidae; genus Leptocoma; species Leptocoma aspasia. Next base: position 507,937 of record VXAX01005064.1, on the reverse strand, counting down.
TCAAAGAGCTCCTCATCAGGTACATACTCAGACTCCCCACTATCATCCTCTTGTTCACGCCTGCACTTCTTGCCCTCAAGATATTTCTTTTCCTTTGGAATCCTGGCCTTTGAATGAATCTGAAGGGCATGCTTCTGAAGCTCTCTCAAGTGTTTTTTTAAGCGCTTATCTGTTTTTGAGAGGGCTTTACCACTTTTTTCCTTTGTGGCAGCTGCAGGAACCACACACTGAACATTTTTGGCTTGTGCTTTCTTCTTTGCTCCTTTGTGACGGGATAACTTCTTTCTTTCAGATGACAGCTTAGCTTGGTCTGCTAAGTACTTCTCAAAATCAGATGCTTCATTTAGCCTTAACTGCCGTGGCTTCCTCTCTGGCTTCTGAGGTATTTTAGTTCCAAACGGAGTCATCTGACCAGTTCGAATGAGCTCTGCCCACTCTGTTTCCTGAGCAGGCATAAGCATACTGCCAAGGGATGATGGACCAGCTTCTACAACAAAAGTCAGAACATACAGCATGCCTTTAACACCTTCTGCATAACTAAAACACAGGAACAAGGGTGTTACACATACTATCAAAATGCAAATACTTCTGAAACAACACACAGCAGCAAGAACTACCATAAAATTACAATTTCCAATGATACATGAACTCTAATGTACCACCCATGTGACCATGTTCAGTACCAGAAACCACTGTGTTCCCATCTGCAGCAACACTGCCCGTTTCAATTTTATTATTGATTTTTCAGTCCTACTCATAAGCTTGAAATTTGACATTTTGATTATAACATCAGAACAGACAAAAATCTCACAAAACACAGACTGCCCTACCATATGCTTCAAAAAAACCCAACAAACAATGAAATGAAACCAAAAAACCCAAAACCTGTCTTCCTAGCCTACAATACTAATATGAAGATGATGACTTCTAAAGTCAGGTTGGCTGCACAGCACTCTGCCATAAAAGAGCACTTTTAGGTGCAGTTATAGTTACTATACAGAAAGTGTAACTGGTGTTTGAAACCAAAGAGAAAGAAAAGCTCTTGAATTTGGGACGTTGAAGAGGAGTGCTGGCCTGAAATCTATTATTAGGGCTCAGAATTTCAAAGTAAGTCTATCAAGATTGCCAGCTTAGCTTTAAATGTCCCATTTTAAAGCACTGTATTTATCATATGTTTAATGAGTAACGACAGTGCATCAGGCATGAAAACCCCTCCATCTCTACCCCTTCCTACTGGAACTGCTCCATTTCTTCTGTTGGGCTCTGTCTTAGTTACATTTCAACACACTGGGTGCCTGAGTTTTGCTGCATGAGCCCTCCAAAGAAAATAGGATTTAAGATGCTTTTCTACTGAGAAAGGCTTTGACTCCTTTAAGTCTTGTTGAATCAGGAGAGAAGCATGAGCTGTGCAAGATGGGAATCTACTCCAGCCACATGCACAAGGGTCAAACAGCACAAAGAGTTTTCTCACCTCTGCAAATAACAATATAACCCAAAGGTGATACACGGACACCAAGGGGACCCAAACTTGCCCTGCAGGATACTGCAGGTTATTGGCTGTGGCCAAGCTTAGTTTGCAGAGAGCAGAGAGAAAGAACACCTAGTAAAACACTGAGGTAACATATATTCTGGAAGAAAACTTATTTTTAATTTTAAAAATCACACTGCAGCCTGAAAAGAAGAAGCACTTCCCCCTTCCATTTCTAGTGATACTTCCCAACAGTAAGAAAAACCAATTTTGTTAATGCTGATTGATAGCATCCAGCATATAAAATGTAATTCAATCATGATGTTAGTCATCTTTATCAAATTAGCTGTGAAAAAAATGTTAGGATTTCCAATTTATTAAGCCCAATACTCTAATGTGCCTCAGCCATCCCTACACAGCTGAACAGAGATTAACATCCATTTTTTAAAACTTCCCACATGAATATGCCAAGATTTGCAAATCTGCAGGTGTACAGAATAAGTGTTCTTAACTCTCTTTGAAAGCCAACCACTGAAATTTATTTCCTTACTGGCAAAAATCTTACAAAATAGGTTCAAGGAAAAAAAAAAGTGATTACATCAAAGTAGAACAGAATTGTCAGCCTTTTCCTATACATACCTTCATCTTCCTCATATTCAATCTCATTTGCTTCATCAGCAAACTCTGTTAAACCAAGTATTCCTTGAAGACGTTTTTGTTTTGCTTTTATCTTCTTCAGCTGTTGCTCCTTCAACAAGAATTACGTAATTTAATTTTTAATTTGCTTTATAAATTTGCTCACTTAAATCAATATATTTGCAGTATTTTCAACCAGAATTTCATATTCAAACATTTACAGTATCACACTTGAGAAAAAGTGCAAAAAAAGTGTCACCACAATACCTGTAGGGCTCTAACCCACAGGAGACACAATTTTGGGTGTATGATTATCTTACCATACATGTCTAATAAGATCAGGCTGTTTACACACACAAAATTCATGTGCATACTGTATTTTTATGTCCATTTCTTAAGGCCATTTTATGTGTTGATTCTAGTGAAGGAAGCCCATCAAAGCAGACTACTGAGATTCACAGAGAACACCAAGAGATTTGTTCATTATTGCAAGACTGAGTTCATGACTACCAAGCCACAAATAACAGCTGTAAGATTTACTAAGATTTACTCATCATCCCAGAAGTTTTGGAATGTTTTGTTACAAAGGAACTGAAATTGTAAATCAGTCCAACATCCTGATAGGTGTTTGTACATGGTTAGTTCAGGGGCGGTCACGGTTAATTTAACAGCAAAAAATAAAAAAAGTGAAATTACTTCAAAAGATCACTGTTACAGATTATGTAAGAAATGTAGTTTACTACTGCTATGAAAATCATTCTTTGCTAATAATTCTTCTGTTACACCTTTTTTCTGATTGTAATATCCTCAACAGCATATCTAGTTGTGATGGTATGATTCCTTCATGTTGCTAACTTTCATTTGTGAAACAAAACATTCCAACCGGTAAAACAAAGACACAGACAATGTAACCTTCACATTTGTAGCTCCATGCTTTGGAAGTATTTCCTTACCTAGAAAGGCACATACTTCGGTAAAAATCAAACCCATTGCAAAATTCAGGTTATTAGGACCACTTTTACGGCTTATGATTTTAAAAAGGAGATTTTTTTCTTTCACTTTAAAGATGGTTAACAACAAACTTGCATGGAAGTCTGCATCTCCCCTGCAACGAACACACGTGCAAATCTCTTCAAGAAGTATGAAAACACGCAGAATAGTGATCATTCTTTAATGGTAAGTCTGGTTTAATGCATTTCTTCCTACTGCTTCCAGCTACTTTTTTCCAGTCCTTTGCCACTGCTCTGTACTGTCCTCATCACTCTCTTAATTGGCTAAATTATGAGCACAGTATTATCCAGTGTGGTGAAATTATCAAGCTTAAAAAACTGCAAGCGAGTGAGTCAGTGGCAAATGTCCTAAGACTGGCCTTCTGAGGGCAAAGGACAGTAAGTTTCACAGTCAGGTTTATCATTAGAGAAAGTATTAGGGTGAACTTCCAGCCAACAGATCAAGGTGCTACATTCCTGAGTAGTAGAAGTTTCTCTCTTCTCAAATCTCTTTCCTATCCACAGCTGTAAAGGTCTATTGCCTGCAGAACCCTGATGCCAGCTGGATTGCTCTACAGCTTCCTCAACTCACTGCTCTGACAGAAAAAAGCTGCAGCCGTTTCTGACAAATCCATGAGTTAAACAGGCTCAGAGAGAGAAACTATGTCTATTGACAAGATACAGATAATGAAAGAGGGTTAATGAAAAGAACACAGGGAAGGAATAACCATGAGACCTGAGATTTAGTTAAACTACAGAATCATGCCCTAACAAAGCTTTGTCAATTCTCCAAATACTACTGTGAGGGTTTTAATTAAATTAATGCATATCCATCTTCTGAACTGGAAGATTGAACTTCAGCTCTTTATCTTGTTCCAAAACTCAGAATAAAAAAAAATTCAGCACTTCAAATTCTTTAACTTAGTATGAAACCATTTCAAAGGAAAGGAATGGCAATTCTAGACTGACTCTGAACTATGTAATTAAGAACTACATAACAAAAGCTAAACCCTAATACAAAGTACAAACTAAGTAGTGTTAACAGGAAATTACTGTAATCCAATTACCTTGTTATATTTTTGCCGTTTTACGGAATCTAGTTTTCTGTTAATATTTTTGTTGTCAGCAGCTTGAGGCGAAAGTTCCTCAATGATTTTATTTATATGTCTCAGAGATGTTGTACATGATCTGAAAAAATAATAAGATTGCAATTAACTGGTAAATTCTAGAAAGAAAAATAGCACATTCTCAATTCAGACAATTAAAAAATTCCAGGAGATTTAATGTAAGACTTAAAAAAGTCTAAAGGTAAGGTTCTGAATAAGCATAATATATTTAAACAACACTGGAGAAACTAAACACTTAAAAAAGTTGTACATGATAAAATATTTTTAAACTAAATTTTGCTAATAGTAAAATTCCAGAAGAACATAAACTGAACAACCGATGTATTGTTTAGTACCCAAAAGTTACAAGTCTGATGATGACAAGCAAGAGTGGCTGTTTTCATTATTCAAGATAAACAAAACACAAACCAAAAATCTAAATGGGAAATGCCATGTTTTCATTTTCTAAAATGGTTTTAATGGTTTGATGCCATTATATAAGGAAACCTGTATTTTTTACCTTTTACACAAAAATGAGATTACAAGACAAAAATGCAATTTCGCAAGACAGACTAGTTCAAAGAATTAAGAGCACATCAACATTAAACTTCTCTTACTCATGCACTACCATTTTCCATGTTTCCATATAAAATACGAAATTCAAGTAGAACTACATGCTACAATCTAACATATTTCTGCTGTTGAATTCATTTGCAAGGAAGAAGGAACTGCCCCACCATCAAAAGCAACAAACCCAGGTTTGTTAATTCATTATCAGAATACTTCATAAGGATATACAAATTAGAATCTCAAAGCATTATGTAAAAAGTCAAAGACAACTCTTCCCAAGACCTGCAAAGCAGCCATCATTCCCCCCATATGCAAAGAAAGGCACTAAGGAGGTCTCCCCTGTTGCCAGGGAGGAAATTTTTGGGCCATGTTTACTTCCAGCTCTAATCTGAATTCTACCACTGTCATCCTTCCTAGGAGAGATATTCTACCAGCTCCCCAGTAATCACCGCCATCCTCACTCCTCCATTCCCTTTTAACATTTTTGAAGCATCCCCTTTCTTTCTCACTCTCCAGTCGTGCTGCTTTGCAGTACACCATCCTCCTGCACTTCTCCTAATTTTGGCTTTTGCTTCCTTGGCCCTGGAGACTCTTGACATGCTTGCTCTTCTTCCACAAAACTTTAATTAACAGGACTTTGAAATTTAAACAGGATTTAACTTCAAACTTTTTTATTCTCCTTTTTCTACTTAAATTTGTGTGCATATTATAGAATCATGCAGCTTCTACCATCAACTCTGTGCCAACTACTCAAAAAACACTTCTTGCCTGATTTTTTCTCCAGTCATATATCCACTGTGCTACAGGATTTTAAACAATTCTATCATCCTTTACTCATGTCTAAGTTTTCTAAGTGCCTCTGTTCAAAGTCAGCTACACCTGTCGATTTTCTCAAAAATCAACTTTCAGATTCTCACATTACATCTTATGCAGACATGGTTCTGCAAATCTGCAGAAACCATTTGCATTCCCTCACGTAAATCTTGTTTTACGACTTGGAGTGAAAGGTGAAAATAGAGGGATAAGAAAAATCGTAGGATGCTTCTGAAAGAAAAAACAGGAAAACATAAATTAATTAACAGTGCTGGGCATCACCCTTTCAATAACCACATACTCTAGTTGTAATGGCTATGCCGCTCCTTTCTCTCAAAACCACCTTACTCATTATGTTCTTCTGCTCCACAACACCTGAAATTAGATTTCAGTGTTGCAAACTTACTCAATTTCACATCTCCACACCCAAGCTGGAAAATTAATAAAGTGCATATAACTAAGACTTATAGCACTCTTGAGCACTAAAAAACCACCATTAATGCAATACAGTGAAACATACACAGGTAGAACAATTTACCTGCAATAGTTCACACAGTAACTCTACAATGAGACTTGAAACAGAAAGGGAGATCAAAATTTGAAAGATTACTGGCTCCTATTCCTCAAAGTCTTCTACTATCAATAGCATCAATGTCACTTAAGCATTTGATTGTTTTAAGGTATTGCTAAGCACTTCACACAAACGCTTGTGATAAGGCTGTTTTGGTTGTAGGATGTTCATGAGATGGAGTCATCCAAGTTACAGAAGGAACATAACTCAAAGTGGATGACCCCACAGAACACTCAGAAATGAGGAAGTCACGCTTTTTCTGACTGTAACTTTCAATAACAGAGTACAATGCCATTCTCCACTGCCCAGAAAACAGAGGCATGTGGGTGAGGTAGGAGACAAAGCAGAAAAAGGAGGTGCACTCTACCCTGCTGCCTTGATGCATGACTGGATTAGTCAAATAAGAGCAATGAAGCATTGTCTGATGTGAAAAATATTTTCTTCATTTTTTAAAAGGTGACTTCAAAGAATACATGTGATCAAGCACTTTGAAAACATCTTTTCCTCTTTAAGATTTTAAGAACATGAGATACCAAGTCTCATTAGATTGTCACTAGCAGAAAAGAACAGTAAGAAAAAACACAATTTACCTTAAATCCTCCAGTACTGACTCATACTCTTTTGATGCATTAGCTATTTTTGCTGCTTTATTTGCTTCATTAATTGCATTATCTACTTGTTGAATAACTCCTTGCTCCAACACATCCTGGTCATAGACATCAACTCCTAAATCTTTGAGCTCAGCAGCATGTGCACTACATGAGACAGACTGAATCTGCTGCCTGTTGATCTGTAAAAGGGGATGTCCTCTTCTGGGCACCTCCAGAGGAACAGCCATGGAAGTGGAGGCCTGGCAGTCAGAGTTGGGAATTCCGATACCATTACCCACACCATTGTCACAAATGCCATTTTCTTGTTCAGTTCCCAAGTCCTTGTTATTATGCAGGCAATCACTGCTGGAAGAAGTGGCAGACTCTTGCTCTTGGATACTGTCTGGCAGGTGACTCTCGTGTGTTGGCATCCTCTGCTCAAAGGCAGCAAAGAAGAAGCACGTTATCATAAGAACATCCACACATACAAAGCTCCACATGAAGACTGTGCCCCCCCCAAAACTAGAGCAAACCAATAAGCACATTTACAATAAATTCTTGTTTCAAAACACCTGGTAGTCTACTTCTCCATCAATCCTCCCTGCAGAGGCATCTCTACATCAACTTCCACAATCAAAAGAGGGGCCAAAACCTCTCAGAGACCACTATGTTTAACCCTCCTGGAAGACACTGATATGAAGACAAATAAGACAACATGTAAAAATTAATCTCCTTGCCAGACAGTGAACTCAATCTTATATGTAAACGGTCATGCTCCAGAAGACTGTGACATAACAAAAACATATGTAACTAAATAGACCCAAACGCCAACAGTACAGCCTCCGCAAACAGGTTAAGACTTGCCATTGAGAGCACCAACGAGTGTATCAGGCCGTAAGCTTTAGTCTCACAATTCAGCTTTAAAGTGGAGCATAAAGCGCCTCATTTCTCAGGAATTAATGCTGGACTGACTTACTAAGGCAAGCCTGGAGCTGGTGCGGTTCAGCAGCCTCTCCTAGCACGGCAGCCCGTGGATCTCAGTCCCACCTCACGGCTTTCTCCCACCCGCTCGGAACACGCCCGCACAGGGCTTGGTGCTGCATGCAGGCAACAGGTACCACACACGGCCCGGCCCTCCGCGGAGCCCCGGGGCGCTCTGCCCCGCCTGCACCGAGCGCCGCTGGGGCACAAGCGGGGCTTCACCCACCTCTGTGTGCGAGCGA